>NQII01002241.1:206477-222366 GCA_002778355.1 Clitarchus hookeri | reverse complement strand
ATAACTATTCGAGGTATCTGAGGCATAACCCACCTAGATAATATACATTACAATAATTAATAGACAATACCACTGTTATAGACTGTTCACGGTAAAGTGAGCACTTTTGATAACCTAGTTAATTTTTACTTTCAGCCATTTATGATCCATTTAACACTTTTTAAAATAAATATTGCCATGTAAGTAATAAACACAGTGTGTATATTCCACTGCACTCGGAAGTTAACGTCTAAGGCTAAAATAAAATATATTTACTGACTATTATTTCAAATGAGGGGGCTTTCAAAAGTGCTCACTTTACAGTGAATACCCTATATACAAGGGCGTGAACTAAGGGCTACGACCTGAAGGGACATCGTAGCTTCTCTACCAGAAGAACACATGCGTCGTTTCTGGCCAGCTTGATGAATGGACGAGGTGAGAAGAGTAGTTCATGGAGTGGCTAAGGAATGCAATGGTGAAGAAAATGGTAGCACCCCGAAACGTCGTTAAGTTTTAAATACATTATATGTATTACGTTTTTGTTATTGTTCTGTTGTGGAGATCTTGTTAAGTTGTGAGTAATGAGTTTTTGTTTTAATGTATTGCTGTGTCATTTGACACTTGTTTTTAGAATTGCATTTTTTTTCTTTATATTTTTTATCGTGTTTACTTATTTTTCATTTTTTCCATACACATTGACAAGGAAATAATTTTTCCAGGTGTACGTTCGCTGTAGGTGTGTGGTCTTAGATTAGCGTTCGTTCGAGTTTTCGTTTTCAGTGTCAAGCCGTTTCCTCTGATATTGATTTTTGGTTCTGTCCATTATTGCAGCTTTCCACTCTGTTCACTATGGTTGTTGTTCACCTATTTTCTTGTCCAGTTTGTTTCCTGACGCTCGTTGCTTGTTGTTCTATTCACTAATAGGTTCTTCTATAGTTCCTAGTTATTTGTTATTCAGTATCTGAGATTTGTATGTTTTTTTTTAGGTTTATTTGTCAAGTTCGTAGGCTTATTTTTGGCAGAGGGGAAATCCATTTGAATGCTCACAGAATTACTTCAACACAATAGCCATTAAACTTTAAAGATAATATATTCAATCTAATTTTTATTCAGTTACTTATCGCCTTTGCGAAAATAATTCAAAGAACATGCAAAATGTACTATCTACTTTTCAGTAATTGTTATCTGTCAAAAGATTTTGTTGCTTATAATTTTACTAACTGTGTCCAAGATTTATTTATTGCTTCAGATCATTGATAAGGGTGCACAAGAAAAGAGCCAAAATTTAATTAATACATTAAAAATACGATGAAAACTTGGACATTTTTCCAGAGTTCGAATTGTAAATATTTGACTGTAACTCTTGTTACATAAGAAACATAAACGTTAAAATTTAAAAAAAGTAAATAAATTATACTACAAAGTCATTTTCAATCCCGTTTTAAATCACTATTTAAGTACTTGACAAAGCGAAATGTTGTGAAATCTTGTATGGTTATCAACTAGAAGGTGAAGAAGGGCAATAATTACTCTCTGTTCGTAGCTTGCGTTGTAATGTAGGCACGCGTTTGTAGTAGTGAACCATATACTTAAATTACAAATGTGATATTTATAGAGAAAAACTATACAATTTTAGCTGCTGAATTTCTATAAAGCGGCATTATTAACGGAAAATGAGTGGAACGTTTATGATACGAAAGATTTTATGGAAATTTGTAAAAGTAATTGAGTAAAATGTTTTATTCCTAGTGATGTTACGTACTAAGTAAAATACGTACCTCACACGTTCTTCGTATCGACAGCCACCAAATGTAAAGAAAATTAATTTTGGCGCATGCAAACCCTAGAGAAAATTTTTAAGAACAGTTTATCACAGGCGACAATATACAAGAGGGCCGAGCCTACACGAAATAAGCAAATCCGTTTTTGCGGCTCGGAGTTACGAAGAAGGAATAAGAAGTTCACAGGGGGGAGGGAACAGGCAAATATTGTCGCGTGCAATTTGTGTCACTTCCCCCCCCCCCCNCAGTAACCGGGGTAATGGTGGGGCGAGCAGTGGGGAGGCCCATTTCCTGTCTGGCAAGCCAATACTCTCGGCGGTATTTTACGGACGACGCCTGCGAGAGTCTCGACACGGCAACCCACTCAACATCGCGGTCCCAGCAGGCAGCCTGTGCGTGCAGGCGCAGGCTCGATCCCCGGGCGTAGTCCGCGACTGCAGCTCCCCTGCTGGCAAACGAATATTTATACCCGGCTAAAAGAGGAGATAAGTACGAAGTTTGAGAGAACACGCGCGTGAACGAGGTCCGAAAACCGTGACTCGATATTTTCCGTTCAGATGGATTAGGTCTACCAGTGACCAGTCAAAAATTATTATATTATAACCACTAAGATACCAAAATGAAAAGGGGCACAACTTAAAACAGAGAGACGGAAATGCCGAATTTTCGTACGTGAATATGATCCACCTCTGAAACAGCTGTCAAGAACCAAGATCAAGCAAAATTTTCCGAACAGGGGTCAACCTCCATGCCAAATTTCTCAAATGTAAATAATGTTCGTACATCACTCGGCCGAACTGTTGCTGAAACCAAATACGGTTTTTAAAAAAATACAGGACAGCTCTATACTAAGTTGAGAATGCGACAAGTAATGATAGTTGCATCTACCAAAGCTGATTGGTGTGTTGAAGACCAGCGAATTTCAAATATTGCTATTGTGAACGCATGTATACGGGCCACAAGACTCGTTTTAAAAGCCATTTACTTTATTAAACTGAACGCAGGTTTCCACGTGATAAAGAGACGATAGCGTACAGTGTAACCAGGACATATTTTACATAATATTTTGTAAAGATATTGTAATGCCAACGTTTTGCTTAGGTAATGAAAGTACTCCACCTGATCCTAAAGTGATTGCTTATGCATGGTTGTGCACATATTTCTATATAACATATAATATATTTATTGCAACTTAAACAATAATTCAAATATAAATAGTAGCGAAATCCTGAAAGTACAAATAAAATTAACTATATACCAAAAATCATAGCAGTCAAGTTTGGCATCAGTGACCATCAAATTCAGCACATTTAGGACAAACTCCAAAATTAAGTACTTAATTAACAAATAAAACCACAGTTTATTGTTAAAAAATATATTAATCGATATAATAGTTAATACGAGCCACAAATGTCACCAATCTCTTAGATAATGGGACAAATTATTTACGACAAATTTAAATATTTAAGATACAGTAATTTCCTTGTGCCAAATACGTTGTGAATTTGTCAAAAAATGCGAACTACCGTGTCAGAATTACATGACAAAATATTTTACACGTGAATCAATTTATATTCTAAACAGATTAACATTAACACATAAATATATAAAATTACAAAGAATCGTTACCGGCAATATAAACAGTGTATATATTCTTTGTATGTCTGCAAGTGTCAGTGTATGTGTGTGAGAGAAACTAGGTGTATATTATATATATATGATGCCATGTTAACAAAACATTGTGTAGTTTATTGAAACATAAAAACTAATAATTTTTTCTAGCCACTAAAAAAATTGTTGTGTGTTCATAACGGCATTTCGTCAAGAAACTTGAGACTTAGTTTATTTATGCCTAAAATTTTCACTTTTTATATTCTTTTTGGCCTAGGCTTATGAGATCACTTTCCTGTCTGTGAATGTGTGTTGAATTTGTGTGTGTATGTGTGCGTATGTGTGTGTCTGTGTGTGTGTGGGTCCCCCCTTTTCAATTTTTCAACGCAACAACCGAATTTCACCAAACTCGGTACACGTATAGTAAGGACACCTGACTTTTATCATTTTCGACCACGCCGGGCACTTACTTTCAGAATGGCGGTAATTTAAAAATGTAGGGTAATATGTTATATCTCGGGAACCATTCAACCGATTTAAACTAAATATTTTATACTCGCAGAACATCGTGTACGCGTTAAATTTTGAGATGGATATAGTTTTTGGTCGCCCATTTTGGAAGATAGCAAATAATGAAAAAAATCGTTATTTTACATTATAACTCTAAAACTATTAATAAAATCCCCAACCACTTTGGCTCGTTATTAATACTATGATAAGCCAGGTAAAAGTAAGTGACTAAACATAATCAGGTACTTATTTTCAAAGTAACGGCCATATAAATATTTCAGGTGTATTTGATATATATACCATACCATTTGACCAATTTCGAACAAATTTTGTATGCTGAAAGTACATAATTTGCTTACATGTCTCGGTGACACTTTATCGTAAAGTTCGACGCAAACAAGTTCCGTAAAATATTTTCTGCCTTTTAGAACATAATTTGGAACAACAGGATGCATCAATCGTTGGAACCCTAATTATTCTACGTGTTGAAAAGGTAAATCAGATAATGCTATCATTGCTGCGATTAAATAGTCAATTTTTATTGATTTGGGGTTTGTATTATCCCACGTTTTGGCTTTTTCTATGTATTCTTTACAAAAAGTTTGTTTAAATATTTGTAAAGTTTGTTTAAGTTTGTAAAGATGTTCCCGACTGAGTAATTTCGTCGGTACTCTTCTTAGCAGAGTATTCTTTTAAGTACCTGTTACATGCATCGTATATGCCAACAATTAACCACTTTCGGAAGCCATTTTGTAAAATAACGCTACACGAATAAATACATATAATGGTAGATCTGACTTCTGTGTTGGTAGCAGTTGGAACTAATATAAAAACGAGATAGCCAGTGGTATATTTGTTATGTTCTTGACAACTGTAAATTATGTATATTTTATGTGGTTTTTTATCACAATACTGTACAGTTTAAGTTAAAAAACAAAACACAACTGTTAAAACTCTTTCCTACTTGTATTAAGTGATACTAACAAGTATGTCGTATAACGAAATACTATGAAATAGAACACATTATAACCATTTCAGTGAGAAACAAGATCTTCCCACCACTAATGAACTTAAAATGTTTATATACATCTCATCCAGATAATAAAAATGTGGGAAACTGCAGGATATAGTACTAGTCCATTAAACAAAATGCAATTTTATAAAACTACTATATGGACAATATAAGTACAAACCATAGCAATACACACAATATCGGTACAAACAATATCAACCAATAATATCATAACATACCAATCATATTGTACCGCTTAGAATGATGGCATAAGATGTTAAGTTGTTATAAGAGCAGCACAGTAGTTTACAAAATAGACATTAGATTACAGATACGTACTATCAAGGCGTCAACAAGAAGAACTTGCCAAAAAATAGATTTATTTTTTACTACATTTTCCAAAAAAAAAAAAAAAAAAAAAAAAAAAAGTAACACTGGAGTACATACGCAAAATAGTAGCGTTATACATTGCAATCCTTCATAGTAAAGGAAACTGTTCCACTACCAACAATATTTAGAACTATACTGTAGAAATGCTAATACAAAAGGGTAATTTACTAATAATCACAGCAATTGCTAGCAAGATAATACACCATAGTAGTAGTGGTATGCCGATGCGGGGGCAAGGGCTGGGGGCTGTGGTACAGTAAAGCCGTCCACCATCTTGTATTTCTCATTTTCCCTCAAAATTTCCCTTTCTTCCATTAAAAACACTAAAAATTCCTAGAATTTGCCTGAAATTTTTTTTCTCCCTTTTTCCCTTAAGATTGTCCTTCATTCTGTAATTTCACGTTTTTCCCTTTAAAAAAAGCACCGAGCCCCCATTTCTAAGAACGAGTCCCCGAAAGACTATGTTCGAGACATTTGAAGGGTTTTGGGGGTTCGCTTCTTTTACCCGCAGGACTCCACCCCTCTCTCCCCGCCCTTAGCCAAGCTCACTTCACCACCTTCCCCCTGACCAATCATAAAAAAAAAGAAAAATCACCAAGCATTAAAAAATTCTAAAAAAATTGAAGAACATATAACGACCCTGCCCCTCGCTCATCCTACCACCCTCACCTCACCTCTCCCCACCCTCACCACTGGCAATTATGATTAAAATCGCACAAAAATTAAAAAATTCTAAAATATCGAAGAGCATATAATTTCACCCTACTCTACCTCTAGCTCATTCCACCACCTTCGCCTTTCCCCCNTCGAAAAGCGTCGACCGTTCCCTTTCCCCTTACCACTATCTGCTGCCCAGCACCTTTTCCCCCACCACTCTCGCGGGTCAGGCAGCTGGCCGACCTTGTAAAATCAATCGTTGAACGATCAGACATCTAGGAATCGATTAATTCACAAATATTACAATTACTTTATTTAAATGTATCTTATCTAGTGTTTGGAAATGCCGAAACCTTTAAAAACTTATATCAATGTATCAAAAATGTATTCTTAATGCAAAATCGGCTTAGAAAATTTAAATTATGTAAATTTCACACTTTCCTGTGACAGCAGGTAATATTTAAAAAAATTAACATTTCTCAGAGAGGAATGGGTGTTTAAACCCTCGACCTATCAAATGGGAGTCACGAGCTCTAACCACNCCTCGACCTATCAAATGGGAGTCACGAGCTCTAACCACTGAGTTACACAAGTGGCCACACAGAGCAATGCTTAAATTTTATATAATATACGTACACTGAAGAGCCAAAAAAAATGGGTACACTTGCCTAGTGTCGTGTAGAGCCCCCGCGAGCACGCAGAAGTGCCGCAAGACGACGTGGCATGGACTCGACTAATGTCTGAAGGTATGCAGGAGGCATTGAAATCTGCGCAATTTGAGAAAGGGTTGCACGTCTGTCACGTTTAATGATGCTCGTCAGTAGTCGTTTGTCCCGTTCGTTCACGATCTTTTTTCCGGCCGCAGCGATGTCGAAGATTTGATGTTTTACCGGAGTCCTGATATTCACGGTACACTCGTGAAATGATCGTACGCGAAAATCCAAATTTTATCGCTACCTCGGATATGCTATGTCCCATCTCTCGAGCGCCGACAATAACACCACGTTCAAACTCACTTAAATCTCGATAACCTGCCATTGTAGCAGCAGTAACTGATCTAGCAATTTTGCCAGACGCTTGTTGTCTTATATAGGCGCTACCGACCACATCGCGTTACTCTGATTGGTTCCATACCTCTGTTATTTGCATACGCACGCCTATGCCAGTTTTTTTGGCTCTCCAGTGTACAATAACAGAAGCTGCATTCCCTCTTACAATTACATTAGTGTATTAAACATGTTGTTATATTATTTTTATATTTATTTTCAATCATTGCTCATGACCATGTTTATTGGAGAGCTTTTTCAGTTTAAATTCGTCGTATTTACCATTTTAAAAACTTTTAAAAGGCAAAAGTTGTGTTAAAACATTTTGTTATTTTCAGTCGGGGTCTGAATCATATGTGCCTATAATCACATTAAATGTTTTTATATATTATTTTTAAATAATTATGTAGCAGACTACATTTTTTCGCAAGTCGATTCGTAAGCAAGCGAATATGTACAGGCATTTAGGTAGGCGAATATAAATTGCGAACTCTCAGGAGGCAGGCTCGTGAAATTCAGTTTTCAAGCATCATTTCTAGCTCCAGGAATATATGTTTAAGCCCTTTATAACCATAGTGTATATATATGCATTATAGTGGTGTTTTTAACGAAATCAGTTTATAACAGGGGAAGAAAATATTTAGAGTTAAAATATTAAAGTTATTATTTTATTTTTTCAAATTTATTAAAATTTCTTACTACGTAATTATTTGTGTTCGTCCATCTAAAGTGTGCATACTTACACAAATCTCAGTCCTTCGTTAAACACGAAACTAACTATGCTGGTACTAATAAACTTTGTGTCGTCTGCAGTAAGCTTGAAGGCAAGGTCCATGCAGCAATAGCGACACCGACTAGCCACTGAAAGTTCTGTAGATGATACACTAGTGGACCCAGATGGTTCGGCTGTCGTCATGTCGGAAGGAGCAGCAATCAGGAATTAAGTTGTCTTCATAGAAAGCGATATTGCACCTGCAATTCGTGCAGTACCTTAATATAATGCGACGAACTATATATGGATAAAGACAAACTAGTGAACGAAAGGAAACAGTTTCTGTAAAGCAGTTTCGGAAAAATATCGCACGTGCCTGAAAATAATATACCCCCATCAGTGTCATTCTAGACTTGGAACAGTACAGATGTATCACATATTCATATATGTAATTTCGGTGTAAACTCTGCCAGAGGCAGTTTACTCGGAGTAATAATTTTAAGAGATATTATATTACCAAGAAAACATGCTTAATGTCATCAAGAAGCTTGTTTTATATCATATATTGAATTATGATGGAGAGGAGTTGGAGGGGTCATTTAGGGTCATAAGGGGTCTTTTAGGGGTCATTTTCAGAGCAGGAGGGGTAATTAAGGGATAATTTGTGGAGCACGAGGGGTTATTTAGAGGTCATTTATTGAGCATAAGGAGTCATTTAAGGGTCATTTGCGGAGCAGGAGGGGTAATTAAGGGGTAATTTGTGGAGCACGAGGGGTTATTTAGGGGTCATTTGTGGAACAGGAGGAGTCATTTAGGGTCATTACGGGTAATTTAAGGATCATTAGGGGTAATTTAAGGGTCATTAGGGGTCGGAGCAGAAGAGGCAATTTAGGGGTAGAGGAGGGGAGGAGTTGGAGGGGTATTAGAAGTCATTTAGGGTTCATTGGCGGAGCAGAAGGGGCCATTTAGTGGTCATTTACAGAGCAGGCGGGGGCATTTAGGGGTAATTTGTGGAGCAGGAGGGGTCATTTAGGGGTCATTTGCGGAGCATGAGTTCAAGCTAAGCAAATAACTTGTCTGGAAGAAACTGTTGAAGATGTAACTGCATGGTAATGTAATCAAGGAAATAGATAAAATGTCTGGTTGAATGGATGCATAAAAAATTCTTAAATCTCACTGATGGAACATGTTAGTAAGTTTATATCTAGAGCACTATATAAACAAGGTAGATACACAAGTTGCTACTGTAGAAATAACGTCAGTTTTTTCATTAATATGATGCAAGTCAATGATTGTACGAAGTCTACTATAGAGCTTACCTCTATGGATGTACCTTCTCCCACTGCTGGAAAATTACATAGAATACAGTGCTGCTACTGTGGAAAGATTTTCAGCAAAAGCTGCCATGCTCGGCGACATGAGAGAACCACCTGTTCGAAGAGTCCTTTTCGCGCCATTAAGCATTAAGACATTGGTACTCTGCAGTTTATGCAAGGCGATAAATTGAAGGAACACATCGAGATCTGCAAGGGTTCGTCTACTGGAAGCCAGCAAGTGATGCCGCCAATACCACATGCTGCATTGGTGGGTACTGATTCGCCAGGCGATAATGATCACACAGTTAATGCTAGAGACGGAATGAGTGCAGTAGAGTCAGTTTGTGTGAAATGGGCACTTGCAAGACTTTCGCGTGAAGTCGACGAACTTCAAAATAAACAGACGTTGGCTCTAAATACTCATGATGACCGTGCGACTCCTACAAAGAAATTTAAACTTGATATTGAGGATGAAACAGGAGGCGAATACGATCGTGAAGACAGCATTGATGATAATGACTATGAAGACAGTGTTGATGAAGTATCTAATGAAAAGGATGATGATTGTCTCGACGTTCCCACACATTTCACCAGCGAGTTTCCTTTGACAAGTGGTGTTGAGAAGGCCGAAGGCGTCAATAACGCTCGTTCATTTGATGCAACGAGCGAAATGGAGAAGGCGATTTGCTGCGAATACTGAATACATTTTTACCGAAGACCCGAATGAACTTGTTGATATACTGAGACATTTGATCCCTTTGCAAGAAAATGGAGATTTCTCGCACATTAACGAGGTATCTTCTATCATTAGTGTACTTAAGGATCTATGTTATATCAGATGAGATTTTTGGCTACTATACATCATCTGCAAACATCTGAGATCTCGAAGATCTGAACAACGTACCCTCCATGGCAGTTTCTACACCGAGGATACCCAGCCGACGAAGTTTCCAGGTGTGTATTTGGTGGGAAAGGTTCTGAAGCGATCTAACGGAAGGGTGTACTTCAAGTGGTGGGGTTTCCCTGAACGCTACAATTCCTGGGTCGCTGAAGCAGACATAGAGAGGTGAACTCGCAGTGGAAAAGGACGATGTATATAAAGACTTTTATTCTAGGACTTATGTACTTTCTCGTGTCATTTTAAATAAATTTAAAAATAATTTTTTGTGTTTTATTTATTTATTAAAATATTGACCTTACAATTTAAAATATTATTAGTAAAAACTTTATGTTTGGAGTCACTAAAAAATGTAGTGGATAAAGCATAGTAATGGAAAAAAAGTTCCGTTCAATACTACGTGACAGCAAAAAATTAGTTAATGAAATGAAAACCCCCAAGGAAACTGCTCAAGCACAGACAAATATCCACGATGGACCATTGCAGGGGAACATGCTCTGTACTCTGTGAAAAGGAGTCAAGTCGAAGCTGCCGTGGCCTACTGAAAAATGATCATCAGTCCCCGTAACGAAGCGGCGCTCATCAATAAACACCACACATCGCCAGTCTGTGGCGTACAATATTGCTCTGGTCTGGCACTACTGCAAATAGAGCCATCGCTATTGCAGAGCTAATAGCAGCACACGCAATGGGCGCTGGGGTCGCAGATTCGCCTCCGCAAGGTGTCAGGAAATGGTTCGTAGGAACACAGGAGACCCAACACAGGCCAGTATCGTGGACCTGGTCGCTGTGGGATCCCTCTGCGCCTGGTGCACGATCCGTCGATCCTCTCGACTGGTAGTTGACGTCGTCCACCCTGAGCCAGTCGTCCGTGTGTGGGTGCCTTCGCGTATCCACTGCTCCCAACAGTATCGGACAGTGTGGCCTGAACGTATTTATATGGTGGGCTATACAGCGATACGACCACCCTGCGGTTTTTAGCCCTATTATGAGTATTCTCTCGACGTCTATCAGTTGAGGACAGCGATATACACTGGAGAGCCACTGGAGAGCATGCGTATGCACATAACAGAGGTATGGAACCAATCAGAGTAACGCGATGCGGTCGGCAGCGCCTATATAAGACAACAAGCGTCTGGCAAAGTTGCTAGATCGGTTACTGCTGCTACAATGGCAGGTTATCAAGATTTAAGTGAGTTTGAACATGGTGTTATAGTCGGCGCACGAGAGATGGGACATAGCATCTCCGAGGTAGAGATGATATTTGGATTTTCGAGGGTACGACCAATTCACGAGTGTGCTGTGAATATCGGGAATCTGGTAAAACATCACATCTTCGACATCGTTGCGGCCGGAAAAATATCGTGAACGAACGGGACAAACGACGACTGACGAGAATCATTAAACGTGACAGACGTGCAACCCTTTCTCAAATTGGCACATATTTCAATGTTGGGACATCAACAAGTGCCAGCGTGCGAACTATTCAACGGACCATCATTGATATGGGCTTCCGGAGCCAAAGGCCCACTCGTGTACCGTTGTTGACTTCAGGACACAAAGCTTTACGCCTCGCCTGGGCCCGCCAACACCACCATTGGACTGTTGATGACTAGAAACACGTTGCCTGGTCTGACGAGTCTCGTTTTCAATTGTATAGGTCGGATGGACGTGTACGGGTACGGAGACATCCTCATGAATCCATGGGCCCTACATGTCAAAAGGGGACTTTTCAAGCTGGTGGAGGCTCTGTCATGGTATGGGGCGTGTGCAGTTGGCGTGAAATGGGACCCCTGATGTGTCTAGATATGACTCTGACAGGTGACAGATACGTAAGCATCCTGTCCGATCACCTGCACCCTTTCATGTCCATTGTACATTTCGATGGACGTGGACAATTCTAGCAGGACAATGCGACACCCCACACGTCGAAAGTTGCTACCGAGTGGCTCCAGGAACACTCTTCTGACTTTAGGCACTTCCAATGGCCACCTAAATCACCAGACATGAACATTATTGAGCATATCTAGGATTCCTTGCAACATGCTGTTCAGAAGAGAGAAGAGATCTCCACCGCCTCGCACTCCTATGGATTTGTGAACTGCCCTGCAGCATTCATTGTGTGAATTGCCTCCTGCATACCTTCAGACATTAGTATAGTCCATGCCACGTCGTCTTGAGGCACTTCTGCGTGCTCGAGGGGGCCCTACACGATATTAGGCAGGTGTACCAGTTTTTTTGGCTCTTCAGTGTATTTGGCTTTTTTCGGCATTCTTCTTCAGTCTGTGCGCTTGCTTGGTATCGTCTGGTGTTTCTCGCGTTCATGCGGCTTCAACTACACGCCACTGCTGGTCGGTGCTTGGAGCGCCACTACCGGGTGTTCGGTAGAATTCAAACGCACCAACATAGGGTCATGTGTGAACAAGACTGTACTCTCGCTATTTACGTCGTTTCGTGGTTGTCGCAAGATATCTTCACTGCGCGCTCTTTCCATAGTCCGACGGTGTATTTATAACGGAACTAGCTCAATATAATTTTCTTTCGAATGTTCTGTAAAATAATTCTGTACATTGTGTTTTTACACTGGTAAAAAAGGTCCATATATTTACGGAAATGTACAGAACATATATGCAATATGGAAACGGAGTCCGTGACTACGAAAAATGGAACTAGCTCTGGAAATACAGAATACTGAAATTGTCCATATTTCCTATAGCTTTGGGTTTCGGGAACGAACAATGTCGAATCTACACAAAGCTTTCTTGGCCACTGTAATCAGAAAATTATAGTTTCTTCAACAGTTATAATATCCACGCCACTTCGACATATTTCTTAAAACAACAAAAAGTACTATCAGTAAAGAGTTAACAACACTTGAAACGCACAAACATTGCTAGTACCTGAATAAAGTTGCTTATGTGACTTTTCTATACATACCTAAGGTATACACAAAACTTCATAACAAGTAGGTTGTAGTTAAGTGGCAAGAGTAACGATCCGAAAAATTTTAATTCGGGTTCGGGTCACACGCAAATACGAAGTAGTTATTAAATTTCTTTTTTATTCACAGTACAACATCCGCATAACGAAAATTAAAGATTTTTTCGTTAGCTCTTTTTTTTAAACTGGAATTACAGATAAAATAACTAGCAAATTTACGGACAGGTCATGTTAATTCACAGGATTTTTTTGTAAAATTTACGGAAAATCCGTTTGTGAAAAAAAATCTATATTTTACGGAAAATTTTGGAAAATGTTTTTACAAGAATTTTTCCGTAAAATTAAGGAATATTTATCAACAGTGTATTAATAATTAGAATTACTTTAGAAAATGATCGCTGACTGAGAAAATTCTTTGAAACTTAATATGATATAAGTTTCCATCAAAATTCCTCTTCAAAGTGCAGAATGAAATGTGGTTGACGGAGGATATAGTATATTTGTGATACTACTCCTCATATAAGATAACACTTTCAAACTTCGAGTATCAGCTAAAAATTTGCTGTTATTTCTTTTGGCGCTTTACTAGAAACGTGATGTAAAGACATATCTGGCAGTCGATCGGGTAGTCCACCCGGAAACATACGTCATCTTCGGAGAAAGAACTATTTTCAAAGATATTTTCATTTGCAGAGCTTCCTGCACCTACGCCGATTCACTTGGCAAGAGCTTCGTTAAATAGAGGCACCATTAAACAGTTGTTAAAATGTTCATACGCAATTCAACACTCCGATAATTTATGAATTTTCGTCATTTTCAAGTTTTCTTCACGATTCTGTGATGCCTTCTTTCGGTGGACGTGTATTTCCTGGCCATCTTATGGAGAGTTTACGTAAATATAAAGTATAACTTGCAGGGCACGCCCCCGTATTTAATACTCCGTAAATACTCCAATAAAGTTACATGAGCTTCGCGGTAATAGAAAGTCCATGTGTCATGATGGAAGAGTCTTTGGAAGATCCCATGGCCACTTGTATGAATTCTCCTTTGGAATGTTTAGCCGACTGTTTGACATTTTCGTAATTGGTCGTGTGCAATTTTATACGGAAGGTATCCTACAAGGATGAAATTTTAGCCAATCTGAGAGAGGGTGGTGGTGTGGTATTGACGATAGTTGTAATTTTGTTTATTTGGTTTTAATAAATAGCAATAAGAGCATTAAACAACAGTAGAATGAGTTGTAAATAAAAATCCACGACAATCTTACATGATTATTTAAACATTAAACTCGAAATGTTTATAATTAGCACAACATAACTTTTAGTCTCTGTGCATAAACGGACACTGCATTAGCTGTGAGTGAGGTCCATAATGAAACCACAGTTACAGAAGTGAAATCAAAGCAAATTGTTACGAGTTGAGGTCAGGCCCTTAGCTGAGCGGCCTGCCTGATCACACCTTCACTTATTTATCCAGGACATGGGCCGTGATCGCTGAAATAAGCTATGAAATCGCAAACCACAGGAACCCTCTCCACCAGCCAGTAAACGTGCACAACGCAGCCGATGTAGGACAGTGCAGTCTGTGGGCGGTGTCTTTCGTCGTCGGGCGATTGGAACGAGAAGACCACTGAAGATGGGTGTGTCCGGCCGTCAACTTGCACCATCTTAATCAGCCTCCGGGATCGTGAACAAGGTGGGGACTCTCCAATTAGGCTTTACTCAGAACGTGACTGGTTAAATCTTTATAAAATAATATCAGTTAATATTTCAGTATATTTGTATATACATATTCAATCATATGTATATTGAAATAATATTGTAAAACCTTAATGTTAAATAAACCTCTTTTTTATAGTGTTCATTACATAACTCTTATAAATAACTTGTTACGCCCCTATATCCACGTTAAGGATAATTGTCAACAAAATATCAAAATAATAACCAAATACACTTGCGTCTACTTGCGTGACAGCTCAAGTATCACGCAACATGTTATTCCATAGAAACACCCACAATGGCTTGCGTGCTGGCTCGGCCAGCAGGTCACGTAGAAGTTTCTGCAAAACATTGTACTGTCTATTCGCGGTTACTTCACACTTTCGAAATCCAACCTTAGAAATCTCACTCCATCCATGACGGACTTGGTTGTTTCCCTATTACGTCACGTATCTCAAGCGTGTTACACTTGTGTTAACATAAAAATACCTTAATGTTACCTTCTTTTTTTTTATTAGTGATGTCTAGTAAGAAATAGTTATTATGCAAAATATTAGTATAGTGAGTGGGCACGAATGTTTTGCAGTGTCCCTTTGGTGTAATTTTCTAGACTTGGTTGAACTTTGTTTGCCTGGGGCGGAGGAATAACCCAGAAGTAGAACTTCAGCAGGACTTCAGAAAAAGTTTGAAGAAACCGTGAACGGACTATACCGGGGCACTGCCTCTGCCTTCGTAGGATCACAGACCGCTACTGTTATTTGTCCAAGGGTCCCCCCCCCCGCCTCCTAGATAAACACCATCATACGAAAGTGTGAAAGCAGACGATGGCCTCGTGTGTTCTTCTTTCCTTCGCCGCCGTTTTCATTTACACGACGACCCTCATTTCTTGTGCATTTGTATATACGGTTTTTTTTTTCTCGTGTGTGTATTGTTTTTAATTTAACTTTCGCCCTCTTTTCGTTTCTCCCGCTACATTTCGGCGAGCCCTCGCTTTTTTTAATGCATCGTTGTAGCGGGCAGGAACCTACAGGGATTGCAACATAAATTTATTAGTTCGGCCAACCATTTCAGCCCTCCGCGTCCACCACCCCTTTACAGCGGCATCGCGTGCTGCATGAGGAGGGGGAATATGAAAGTAGGAAGGAGAGGGAGAGAGGGAAAGAGGGAGAGAGAGAGGGAGAGAGAAAGGGCGGTCTGCGAATGCTCGTGTGTGCCTGTAGGTGTGATTCATGGTCGACCGGGCATTCCGGTGATATATCGCTCGGAAAATGTTCCACACTGAAATGTTGGCTGTGAAGAGGGCGTGGGTGGGAAAA
>NQII01002241.1:105094-206350 GCA_002778355.1 Clitarchus hookeri | reverse complement strand
GAGAATTTCTTAATAAATTAATCCGTTGCGGTTTCGGGTCTGGCGTGTTTAATTCCGCTGCTTGGGAGGGTCAGTGATAAAAAAAAATTTAATTTGAGCCTTTTGAAAGCAATTTAACTGTATGCTCTACGAAAATATTAAGTAACTATATAAAGCCCAGAAACGATGTCAAAATAGGTTTTTATCGGTTTTTTTTACCCTCCCATTCGTTTTCCTCCCGCCCAGTAACACCAAAATAAATCCACGTTACAATAGATGGGCCGGATACATTCAAATGTACGCCAATTGTTTATAGTTATTAACAAAACAAGGGAAAAAACACGTAACGGAAACGTTATTTTCCTTTGCTTTCTTCTTATAGGTTGTAATCAGCCTCGTTATAAATCGAAGATTACCTTCGCATTTGTAAATACAGTGTCGTTCGTTTATTGCTAAAAATACAAAACATCGCTTTGTCGACCGGCGGGGAAAAAAAAAAATCTCCGGAGGCGGAAATTGAACCGTTAGTTCTGAAAAGGTCGCGTAAAAAAAAAAGTGGCATCTCATTTCTATGCAATTTCATATCGGTAGGAGTGACGCATGTTTGTGGTCGAACTGATAAATGAAATACTCGCGTGCATATCACGGACATAGGCAGTAAGATTATTTTAGGGAACTGTACGAAACCGAGTGAAATCCNACACACACACACGCAATATATTCACTACACTACTTTGTGAACGCAGGTTGAGCGCATTTGATTTCCGCTCGAAATTTCTTTATTTTCGTATTGTGTCATTACTTTGTATCTCACGTTTCACATCAGCGTCATTCCTGGAACCAACGCCATTTACCTACTTTTCTCGATTTTCATATAAAATTGTAGCCGGAAATTATGGTCACCGATGAACTGTACTATTGAAAGTCTCGGTGCGTTCACTATTACACGGATCGAAAAATTAGAAATATATTCCTCTTCTTATCTTGTGTTAAAAGTTTTTCAAATACAAAATTTTCATATAAGCTTAAAGTCTGTTTTAAATTTAACATTATATAAGATGTTTGCATTATTTTAATAATTTAAAACAGTTCATAATAAATAGGTTTATTTTCATTTGATGTACCGTTCCAGGAAATAACTTATTTCGTAGTTGTCGGCCTGTGGCGATCATTAAGTAGAGCAACTCGCACCTCCACAAGGTCAAGCTATAAAAAATTTCCAGCCGCGGTGGCTGAGCGGTTAGACTGCTCGCCTCCCACCAGTTCAATCCCTGGTCGAGCCACGCCTAGATTTTCGCAAGTGAGAATCGTGCCGAACGATGCCGCTGGTTGGCGGGTTTTCTCGGGGATCTCCCGTTTCCTCCACCCTTGCATTCCGGTGCTGCTCCATTCTCACCTCATTTCAACCTAATCGGCTTTCAAGACCTCGTTTTTAAGAGCCGCCCAAAGCTCTCAACTCAGCTCAACTCCATCAAACTGCTTCAAATGAAATAGGTCGAATAAAATTGGATGATTCTGATGTCACGGAAACTTCATTATTGCCGTCAAAACAAACATTTTCAAAATTGGATGGGTTCCAAAAAATGTTTTATGTCTGACAAGCTCAGCCAATCATAATAGTACATGAGCAAAATGGCAGTTTCCGACATCACGAAATTTTTAATGGCGAACAATTGACGGAAAAGTAAATAAGGTTATTAAGATAATTTATTTACATAGAATCTCTTTGAGCATGAATGATATTTGAAGCGATACTGAGAACTTAAGAGGCATCTAATTTCATTGTGCAGGAAATATTTATGATAAATAAAATTTGAATTTAGTAAAGAAGGGAAAATAATTCACGTAATTCGTTACATTTGTTACTGTAGTGGACCGCTTGAAAACACCAAAGCAATATCTCACTTTGTAAATAATTTAAAAATATAAATTCAGACTGGATCCTCTCAATAAAAAAACATTTGACATTTTCAAATACATTCAGGATTATTTGATCCAATTCATTAAATGGAAAACTTTGATGGACATATTTCATAATTTGAAGGTGAAATTTTGACAGCGCGACAGGAGCTTTAAGTCCCCAGGCACTAGTTGGCAAGGAGAATACACGAATAGAGTTGCAACTCAAAGGTATAACGAGATAAACTTATCTGATTAATTTGTTTACCGAAGTAGGCCAAAGTAGGTTGCACGGTACTAGCGACGTAAGAACACACGTAAAGAAAATGTTCACTTTGTTACATGTTAACAGGCATGACGTCATCAGCTTGCCCCCCCCCCNTCCTTTCCCCTTCTTATCTGTGTTATTTTTAATACCGGCCTACGTTTTTCGAAACATTATTTATTACGTCATTTATCCGCAGTTGTTACATACCATAAATGCATTTTAGAAAAAAATCTTCATCATTATGAAAACGTATCACTACTTTATTAACAGTTTCATACAAATATTCGCGAAAATGCAGGTGGGATGAACTAACAAATTTTAACACACATTCACAAATTAGGCTATGATGTTACTAAGCACATGTTTCTGCAATATCTGAAGAGAAAAACTACAAGATCGTTTATTGTATGTTTACGCGATACGCTGGTAGTAAATACTCTCTCTCTCTCTCTCTCTCTCTCTCTCTCTCTATGTTTAAATGTGCAAAAATTGTTAAATTTAATGTCAAATTTGTAAGGCCGTGCAAGCTGGACATCGGGTATTTTCGGTGAGGGTTCGTTTTTCCTATTCGATTTTACAGGACCTGCTAGTTGGCTACTTTCCAGTGGCTCTGTAGCAGGCACAACGTAGTATTGTTGAGACTATTGGCCCCTCGAAATAAATAAGCGAACTTTCAGAGGGAAACAGAGCCGCCATATAGTTACTGACAATGATTAGCCAACGATGGTGACACTTCGTTGTTCCGCATTTCACAGCAAATTCAAATTAAAATGCGAATCTTTAACAAACTTTAAATCACATAAGTTTCTCGTTATACATATGTATCTATATACTGTAATAGTTTCTTGAAATATAATAACGTGATTCGAGTGAATTTTGGCACATTTTAAGAAGAATAAAAATAACGTACCGCAAATTATTTGTTTTCGACAATAAATATTTCTGAACAAAACAAAAAAAAATATTCTGCATTATTAGCAGCACAAGAAATACGCAAAGATGAAAATGTTATTTAATAAATAATTAACTTAGTTTCTTCGAGTCATTGCACGAATGGAAAAATAGCTTCATTTACAGGCAAGATAAAACACTGCAGTATGACCGAAGACAAGCACTTATAAGAACTAAATCGAATTTCCTAACGTACAGTGCCAGGCAATGAAAATAGCGCACCATGAAGAAACCATGCGACAACCACACGAAACTATGTAAATACCCAGAGTACGGGCCGGTATGCACATGGTCCCATGTTGGTCGTTTGCATTTAACCGCAAGCCCGGAAGTGGCGCTGCAATCACTGGCCAACTTCCGCATACACTGGCGTGTAGTCGAACCCGCATTAACGAGAGAAACATAGGAAGGTGCCAAGCAAGCGTATAGAGTGAATAAGAATGCCGGGAAGACGCCAAAGACGTCGCTTTAACCAACTGGGGTACTTCGAGAAAGGACTCATAATAGTGTGCAGGGTTCTCGTATCGCCGTATAGCACATGATGTGGGTCGTTCGGACCATACTGCCCAATGCTGTTGGAAGCAGTGGATACGTGAAGGCACCCAAACATGGAGGACCAGCTCAGGATGGGCGAGGTCTACGACTAGTCGAGAGGATCAATGGATCGTGCCCCAGGTACGGAGAGTTCCCATGGCGACACGCTCCACGATAATGGCCAGAGTTGGGGCTCATGTGTGTCCATGAACCATTTCCCATCGCCTTGCGGAGGCGAATCTGCAATCCCAGTGCCCATCACATATGCTACTATTAACTCTGCAACAACGGCGGCTCAGTTTGCAGTGGTGTCAGGTCAGAGCAGTGTCAAGCGCCACAGACTGGCGATGTGTGGTGTTTAGTGATGAATGCCGCTTCTTTATGGGGACTGATGATCATCACGCCCGGGTGTGGAGGGCCCCTGGTGAATGCCACGATCCCAATCTCGCTATCGAGTGGCACGCTTCCCCACGGCAAGATCTAGGACCTGGGGAGCCATAGCCTACGATAGCCGATCCACTTTCGTTGTGTTACGTGGAACATTGAGATCCTACGCCTCCATCTGCCCCCATTTCTGGCCGGGATTCCAGGTGCGATATCCCAGCAGGACAACACCTGATCGCACATGACACGGGTCGCCCACGACTGCCGCTGCCATGTCCAAACACTACCATTGCCTGCCTACTCCCCTGACATGTCCCCAGTCGAGCATCGTGTGGGGCCAGTTGAAATACCAGCTGCCGCCGTGTCACAATATCCGGGATTTGGAAGACATCGTCCAACAATTGTGGGCCCGTCTGCCTTAGGACAACATCCAACGTCTGCTGGACTCTATGCCAGACTGCGTTATTCTGTAGATCGCACTGCGAGGGGGTGCGACGCATTACTGAAGATGACCGGACGACGTTCCACAGATCCATATGTAAATGTCCTGCTGCTCTGTAATTGTGACAATGTGTATTTCTCATCTGTATCACTACCTCTGTAAGATTTCAATACCATAAAATACGTCCTTCTGTATGCCTTATTTTTTAACTGGCAGTGTATTAAAAACATTAAGCAAATATGCAGGTTTAACTTTCACAAAATGGCTATCTCTCACTTGATTGCATTTCTTAATTTAATAACAAAATCTGCTACTATGAAATAATAACTGCTTTGATCGCCTTGATTAAAGCGCATTAAAATGAATCAAGTCTCGAGCTAAAATCCCCCTACCTCAGTACTGTCAGGGAGCCGCGTTAACGTAGCAGTCAGGCTACTCTTCTCCCACCAATGCGAACTGGGTTCAATTCCCTGTGGGGTCACCCGGATTTTGGCATGTGGGAAACGAGGCATGTTACTGTTGGTCAGCGGGTTTTCTCGGGGGCACTACTGCTTCCCCTGTCACTGCATTTCCTTGCTTTTCCTCACTTCAACTTGAGCACCGCTCAAGACCTCACTGTNGATTAAAGCGCATTAAAATGAATCAAGTCTCGAGCTAAAATCCCCCTACCTCAGTACTGTCAGGGAGCCGCGTTAATGTAGCAGTCAGACTACTCTTCTCCCACCAATATGAACTGGGTTAAATTCCCGGCGGGGTCAACCGGATTTTCGCATGTGGGAAACGAGGCATGTTACTGTTGGTCAGCGGGTTTTCTCGGGGGTACTACTGCTTCCCCTGTCACTGCATTTCCTTGCTTTTCCTCACTTCAACTTGAGCACCGCTCAAGACCTCACTGTNTACTACTGCTTCCCCTGTCACTGCATTTCCTTGCTTTTCCTCACTTCAACTTGAGCACCGCTCAAGACCTCACTGTTAAGGGGGGAGAGAAAGAAACCATTGTGATGTTACCAATTTTTGAGGAGTCATAAAGAGTACTCAGTATTCATTATCGAAGTTTGTTCTTTGACAAGGCATTTGTTTTTCACTCAGATGATTGAATGAATGTAATATATAAATGAAGTACATATATTTGTTTACGATGGAATAAATGGGAATTAGTTATTAATTACTTTCTGAGAATGACTACAGATTCGATAATAATGTCTATTTGTGGTTTCTTCGCAATTTTTTAATAGACCCTTTGAAAAATCGNAGAATGACTACAGATTCGATAATAATGTCTATTTGTGGTTTCTTCGCAATTTTTTAATAGACCCTTTGAAAAATCGCCCCAGGTATGACGTGTTGCGTTGTCTCCTAAATATGTCATGTGTCACAAGCGTTTTATACGTCTGTTAACATAAAAGTACCTTATTTCCTGTTATATTGAATTTTCACTTATAATTAATTTATGAAGTATTATATTTAATTTATAATTAATATGAATAAAAACAGAGCGAAAATAGGTATGTTGTTACGCCTAGTAATAAATAGNATTATATTTAATTTATAATTAATATGAATAAAAACAGAGCGAAAATAGGTATGTTGTTACGCCTAGTAATAAATAGTCCTTTTGCCCAATATTATTACAATGAGTGCGCACGAATGCGGCGCATTGTCCCTTTGGTGTGATTCCCTTGACTTGGTTAAGCTTTGTTTGCATGAGACGGAGGAATATCCTGAAAGTAAAACCTTAGCAGGGCTTCAGAAAAGTTGAAAGTAACCATGAAACGATTATAGTATAAATTCCCTAACAAAGTCACATTTTCATAAATTAATCACAGAAGTAAGTAATGGCAAGAAATATATTAACCCAACATGGATTTCGAATCTCCCCTTTAAGTAATGACCGAATACTTTCAGCTCAACTTAACACTGCTCCATGGGTGGACACCAGTCTTCGCTTGGGAGTGCCCCCAAATGCTCCTTATACACTATTGTTTGTGAAAAATGCAACACCCAGAAAGAATACCCTGAATGAAACCAAACTCGGAGGATGTGTAGAACAGTGTACCAGCAATAAGCTATTACGATTGCAGAGAGATGGCTTACACGTAGGCCCAGCAGCGCCCTCTCTTGTGTGGCCGGAAAGGTCCGTGTTACGCCAAGCGCAGTCAGTAAAAAGCCATCAAACGAAGTGAAAGCAAGTGCCAGTATGTCTCGTCGACGTCAAAGAGCACCGTATCAGCATGTGAGTGAGTTCGAGCGGGGCAGAAAGATTATTCTCCGGTAAATGGGTTTGTCATACCGTGACATTTCGGCTCGTACAGGGCATGCTGCTACGACAGTGATGCGTGTGTGGCACTAGTGGATTGAAGAGGGTCGTACGCATCGATGAGTGGGTACTGAACCACGCAATGTGACTCCAGCATGGGAGGACTACCATCTTGTCCGCATGGCCGTAATGGACCGTACATCCTCGTCTACACTGTTGGCTCGACACTGGAGCACTGCAGCGGGTCCACACCCGCTGCAGTGCTCCAGTCTGCGTCGACGTTTCGACGCCGTCCACTGCGGGCTGAACTGGTGGCACGCATGTCATTGCGTCGGTTTCCATTGTCCAGAAACCACAAACGCCTCATACTGCTATGAGCACGTGTACGCCGTCGCTGACGTGCTGAGTGGCAAAATGTAGTGTTTTCGGACGAGTCCTGCTTCAACCTGTCCTACAGTGATGGCCGCATACGTGTTAGACGCTACCGTGGTGACCGTCATCTGGCAGTCTGCATTGTGGAGCGGCAAAGCGGACAAACGCCATGTGTGGTGGTGTGGGACGCCATTGGATACAACATGCGATCTCAACTCCTACGTATTGAGGACAATCTGAACAGCAACCGCTACATCAGGGAGGTTTTAGAGCCCGAAGTACTGCCCCTCCTTCAGGCAACTCCACATGCCATATTTCAGCAGGACAATGCCCGGTCACATGTGGCGAGGAATGTACAAGCCGCCTTCAATGAACGACGGGTACCGCTGCTTCCCTGGTCTGCACGTTTGCCTGGCATGTCACCCATTGAACATGTCTGGGATATGTTTGGTCGTCTACTTGTTCGTCACAGACCTCCAGCAACCACTGTTGGTGCTTTGTGGACTCGCATACAAACCGTGTGGAGGGATATTCCCCAATAACATATCCAGGTCCTCTTTGATTCCATGCCACGACGTTTAGGAGCTCTGATTGCAGCACTTGGGGGCTTCACCCCATACTGAATTCTCAAGGAGAAAGATCATGTACAGTTCTGTAATCTTAATCAATTGTGTATTGTCATGTACCTAATCTGTGGTATAAAGTTCATTTCCGTCACATGTATCTTTCTTCATGTTGATTTTTCACAAAAGTTAGTGTAATAGTTACATATTCGAAGGCCGATGTTTTTAAGTCTCTAGTATTCCCACCATCCACCAATTCCCCCCACACACACAGTCCACCCCTTAGACTACTCGCCTCCCACCAAGGTGAACCGGGCTCGATTCCCGGCGGGGCCGCTCTCAGATTTTCGCATGTGGGAATCGTGCCGGACGATGCCGCTGGTCGGCAGGTTTTCTCGGGGATCTTCTTTTGCCCCCGCCTCTTCATTCCGGCGCTGCTCCATACTCACCTCGCTTCACCCTCATCGACTCTCAAGACCTCGAAGTTAAGAGCCACCCAAATCTATTCACTCACTCTTCATTCACTTAGACCATGGGCGACAGTATAACCCCCCCCCCCCCNTTTTTCTTTAGTGTTTACCATGGAGTGAATTATTTCAGATGTTTGCCCTTTTTCAACTAAACCATAACATGGAAAAACCTGGGATAAACAAAAGAATATCTGAGGTTTTAGGCATTCTTTACAAATATACTTTTCCTAGCCCTTGCTGTGGAAAATTTTGTTCCATGTAAAATATTTGTATTGCCAATATTGTGTGCCAATGTCTTTTCCTGCCTATTTCTTAAGGTTTTCCCGGAAAATTCACGTAAACCCGAATATCAGAAGACGTAGGTGGTAATTTTGAACGCATGACCATGTTGCATGAAAGGTATTCGCTATCCATGATGGAACATTCACCACAGTTTTATAATGAAAACTACAAAGCTGATAAATTGAAAGCAGCNGGTATTCGCTATCCATGATGGAACATTCACCACAGTTTTATAATGAAAACTACAAAGCTGATAAATTGAAAGCAGCATTACAAAACCATTTTGGAAATAACGTATCGTTATTATAGCTTTTTTCAGTGACCTTATGAAAACAGAACCACAACGACCGACAATACGTGTTTTAATGCAGTGCGCGCTTTGTTTAGAAATAAAGACACATTATTCTATGGTCAGGCGGGATAAATTAATAAATTAAAACACTCGGATGATAAACTACCGTCATAGCATAATTTGTAATAAAGTTGAAACTCAAACCTACCTATCTTGTTGCAGTTGGTAACATTGTAGAGTACCCCTCAGATCTCCACTCTAAGTTAACTTTGTTCGTTTCTTGTTCTGTTCAACTGCTTGGCTATTAAAGTTTTTAAAATAAAATACTAAATATGTTGTTACAGGGCGCTCGAGGGGGNGTTCTGTTCAACTGCTTGGCTATTAAAGTTTTTAAAATAAAATACTAAATATGTTGTTACAGGGCGCTCGAGGGGGTATCCGAGTTCGTGAGGGATGGAGGTCTTAATAAAATAGAACTAAATTATATTATAATTTACTCACACGGCTATTATTTACAGCATTAATCTATTTCCATTAGTACTCTTTATATTTCTCAATGAGCGCAGTGTGTAATGTCTANGTTCTGTTCAACTGCTTGGCTATTAAAGTTTTTAAAATAAAATACTAAATATGTTGTTACAGGGCGCTCGAGGGGGGTATCCGAGTTCGTGAGGGATGGAGGTCTTAATAAAATAGAAGAACTAAATTATATTATAATTTACTCACACTGCTATTATTTACAGCATTAATCTATTTCCATTAGTACTCTTTATATTTCTCAATGAGCGCAGTGTGTAATGTATANGGCTATTATTTACAGCATTAATCTATTTCCATTAGTACTCTTTATATTTCTCAATGAGCGCAGTGTGTAATGTATATCTCAACTCTAATTAAAGTCCTTCGCTTTGTCTTTATTTGGTTTTAGTCAATTAACTCACACTCATCATTAACCCATGTTCAGTCTGTATGTTGACATAACTTGAAATGTCTTTCACTCACTCATCCAGTTCAATAGTCCCACCTGCCAGTCACACTCTTCACTGCGCCGATGCTTGCAGACGCAGATTCTCTTCTCGCTGGTCACTTACGACGCCACTCGTTGCTCTTCTGGCTCGTCGTCTATCGCTTAACGTCGCACAATAGTTAACCTCCCGACTCTCATAAAAACTGCTGGTTAAGGGGCTCGGCGCGCTTAGTTACTATCGGCGGCCAAGATCTGGAATATTCAATCTGCCGAAGGTCAGGAGCGTGCGAGCCGCCAAAAGGTTTATCGAGGCGCCACGCGACAGCTGGCCTTTGTCATCACCGCCGCCTGCTATCATGTCACGACTCCCCGTCCTTCTCTTCCACTCACTCGCGCGGGAAAGGTCAAGAGAAGCGCGCGCGTAACAATATAATTTGTATATTAACAATCTATACTTACGTAAGATAAAAGAGTTGCATTAGATTTATCTCACCAATTGATTTCCCCGCTTGATTTACGAAATAAACACTATAGGCAAGGTAAAACCGTTCCGGGTTTGCTAAATTTACGACCATACCCCTGCTTCCAGGTGACATTATCATTATTCGAAATAATTTTCTTACAGTTGAATGCACAAATGTTGGTTCCAATACTGAAATACGAACTACGTGAACAAACTTGCCCGACCTATAACATTGATATGTAATGACAGTTGCACAACTCGGAACATGTTGCTAAAAGCCATGATCTTAAACCTGCGTGTTTCAATACAGCTGGTAATTTACAGCGGTACCACACAGTTACGTTCATTTTGTTTCAGTATTATTATCTGGTAATAAATAGTTAGGTGACGGCCACAGTGGTACAGCTACACCACACCCCACATCGCTGACAGACACGGATTCGTGGTGAGGTTACAATATTGCTATTCCAGTTCCAGTTGCGTAATAATCAAGAGTTCCATCATCCATCATAGAACTAATTTCGTTATATGATGATAACAGCTTATAGTTTATAAGCACACTTCTAGTAGCTTATTCTTAAACGTCAGGAACGTNATTTCGTTATATGATGATAACAGCTTATAGTTTATAAGCACACTTCTAGTAGCTTATTCTTAAACGTCAGGAACGTTTAAGAATAAGTGAAAATTAATTAGTAAATTAGTAAAATAGTAATTAGTGAAAATACACGTTGTGAGTTTATATAAGTGCTTCTTTTTCAATTGCGTTCGTAGTTTTATAAAATACGGTATTATATATTAATAAAGATTCGTTTGTATTAAATTAGTGCAGATACATAGTAGAAAGTCGATTATCCGGACTAATAGGGACCAAAGGTAATTCGAATAATCGAAAATACGGATAACGGAAATACGTAGAAAATGAAGATAAAAGAATTTGTAAAAAAAAAATAGTTTTCANGATAACGGAAATACGTAGAAAATGAAGATAAAAGAATTTGTAAAAAAAAAATAGTTTTCACACAACGTAAAATGTATTACACGTGCATAGAACATAGTCAGTTTATCCAAAACAGAAACTGTATATTAAATAAAAATAATAATTCAGTTAACAAGTAATCGCCCCCCTCCCGGACGTGTTTTCTGTGAACAACACTTGAAGGGCGCATCAGAAGAGCCGACACAAGTGCGTGTCTCTCCTCCGCGGGTAAGGGAAACACTGTGACGAAAGAGACTTTCGTGTTTTTTTCTATTATCTTTATTTTTANTGTCTCTCCTCCGCGGGTAAGGGAAACACTGTGACGAAAGAGACTTTCGTGTTTTTTTCTATTATCTTTATTTTTAAAACGAGTCCGGATAACAACTGGTCGTCCGTATAACTGACGCGACGTTTGGATAATCGGCTTTCTACTGTAATTTCATATAGCTACGTTTTCTTAGGGAATATTTTATATACATCAGTGGAAGCTACCGATCGCAAAATTAATTTATATTGCATTATTACTAATAAAATCTTTTTTTTTTGTTTTTGTTTTTTCAACTGACTCCGAGTGTCAACGGTGAAGGAATGTAATTTCTACGTGTTTTTTTTTTTACAATTTTGTGTTCAGGTCACGTCTACTCTTCACCATCCTGTTAACATTTTGTTTAGCGTTAGCNGTTTTTTTTTTTACAATTTTGTGTTCAGGTCACGTCTACTCTTCACCATCCTGTTAACATTTTGTTTAGCGTTAGCAGTGAAAATTACCTATATGCGTGCAGTTTCATGACGTGAATTTTCGCTCTTATTGCTACTCCTTTGTGCTCCTCAAGTGCCGTAATTCAGTAAGTAGCGAAATGAGAAGATGGTTGATGTTAAACCCCACCTAGTTGTAGTACAAAGGGCTTGTTAATCTCTACGGTCTGGCATTTGAGGTCTTAATGAGCATATGCCCGCTACTTACCAGAAAAACCGAGCTTAACTCATCCCCCACTCTAGAATTCTTCTGAAGTTACTCCTTGCTCCTCAAGTCGTCAGGTTTGCAGCAGGAAGCGAAACTCATTAACTGAACGAAGCCCTGGCATCATCGTTCATAGGACTGTCATTATCTTTGCCGCCATTGTTGTGGGCACAGAGGAATTTAATTAGACGCACCAAACAGGCCTCGTAAAATCCCTTTTCAATGAGGTCCTGCCATTCNTGTGGGCACAGAGGAATTTAATTAGACGCACCAAACAGGCCTCGTAAAATCCCTTTTCAATGAGGTCCTGCCATTCAGCTTCTTAAACCCAAAGCATCACAAACTAATGTAGTATTCTGTCGCAAGTTGTCTGGTTATAGTGTCACCTACTTCTCTGGTTGCGGGTTCGATTAAAGTGAAAGTTAGCACCACTTTTCTACCTTTTGTAGTGTTGATGTATTTCGCATTTCAATCTGATAACTAAAGTTTGACTTTGTACTTATTAGTACAGGCGAATAAATGTAATCGTGTTATCATTTTTTTTATTTATCTCCTTCATCGTGCCACAAATAACACAACAAACAACACAAGTCGTTATAGTCTGGTCACGGTTACTTCCCACTTTTCTGAAGCCCTGCTCAAGTTCTATTCCTCCGCTTCATGCAAACAAAACTTAACCGAGTGTACAAAATTACACCCAAAGGGGCAACGCACTGCATTTTTGAGCACTCAGTGTAATAATATTTTGCATTAGAACTATTTCTTACTAAGCATTGCCAACACACCAATTTCTTTCCCTGTTTTACTCATATTAATAACAAATAAAACATTATAATTTATATATAAAATATAAGTAAAAGTCCAATCTAATAAAAAGTAAGGTAATTTTTTTAAACTCAAGTATAAAACGCTTGTGACACAAGACATATTTTGGAAACACCGAAGCACATGGTACGTGGGGTAATTTTTTAAAGGTTTGATTTAAAAAATTTGAAGAAACCGCGAATAGACTATAACTTAAGAAAAATTTGATGGACAAAATTGGAATTCGTGACACAGGGAGCAGAAAAAGAAGCAAGGAGAAACAAAAACAACGGTCTTCTTGAATTCCTCTGTTCATGTTGCCTCCATCATTCCTCGTATGGAAATAACATTCAAAACTTCCAAAATGTTAACTTCAATGAAAAAACAAAACGCGATACATACGTCGCTGTTCGTATTCCTATAGATGCAGCAACACACACACGCGCGCGCGCGCGCGCGCGCACACTTTGACCTTAGTTAACCTTGCACTCGTTGAATTTACGATATAGGCAAATAAACAAATATTATTTACATACTACAAAAGTGTTGAAAGTGTGGCTTTTTCAGGCCACGTACATTTCAATAATTATAGTAACGGTTTGCAAATACATAATTTACAAAACATGCAAACTTACTGTTTATACAATTGGCNCACACGCGCGCGCGCGCGCGCACACACTTTGACCTTAGTTAACCTTGCACTCGTTGAATTTACGATATAGGCAAATAAACAAATATTATTTACATACTACAAAAGTGTTGAAAGTGTGGCTTTTTCAGGCCACGTGCATTTCAATAATTATAGTAACGGTTTGCAAATACATAATTTACAAAACATGCAAACTTACTGTTTATACAATTGGCAACCTCTTAAACATGTGTTTTTCTATGGAAATCCTTGCAAGTTTACTTCACTAAAATCACGTTTTTTCGTCACTAGCATTAACTAATTTATATACAAAATCATTCAGTAAAATCAACACTGCGCACGTTCCCTGAATCAAACAAACTTAAACTTAGATACGTAAATTATATTCGTGTCGCTTCATTGCAGACGACGGTTAAGAATAATGGTGGAACAAGCAGTTTTACGAAGCGGTAAACACATGCCGAGTAATATTACATTTCACTCAAGAAAACGCACTACAGCGGTACCTACAACCAACTATACTTAAAGAAAGCAAATAAAAAAATAATGAACTACCGATAAAATATTCCGACAACACCAACAAGATACTCGTATAAACACTATGAGAAAAAAGCACATGCACAATGGCATTCACCGGGCTGGAAACTGGAAACAAAAACATGGCTAGCCATTGGCTGGAAACGTTTACTGTTCGTAAGTGTCGACATGCTCTGCCATAATGGCTAAACATGTTTTTGAAATCCATTCCTAAACGCCAAAAATGTTTATACCGCTTTAAAAACATCATTCAAACCATAAATGTTGTAAGTATTATTAAAATTTTAAATTACGGCTTTTAGTTCTAAGTACTATTTTCTTCCAAAGCCATCGTCAGAATCACCAAATTAACAACACGTATCCCACAGCAATTCATCAGCNCGAGCAGTTTTACGAAGCGGTAAACACATGCCGAGTAATATTACATTTCACTCAAGAAAACGCACTACAGCGGTACCTACAACCAACTATGCTTAAAGAAAGCAAATAAAAAAATAATGAACTACCGATAAAATATTCCGACAACACCAACAAGATACTCGTATAAACACTATGAGAAAAAAGCACATGCACAATGGCATTCACCTGGCTGGAAACTGGAAACAAAAACATGGCTAGCCATTGGCTGGAAACGTTTACTGTCCGTAAGTGTCGACATGCTCTGCCATAATGGCTAAACATGTTTTTAAAATCCATTCCTAAACGCCAAAAATGTTTATACCGCTTTAAAAACATAATTCAAACCATAAATGTTGTAAGTATTATTAAAATTTTAAATTACGGCTTTTAGTTCTAAGTACTATTTTCTTCCAAAGCCATCGTCAGAATCACCAAATTAGCAACACGTATCCCACAGCAATTCATCAGCTGATACAATACTTTACAAACGAGAGCATTTACTGTTTACATAGCGTGTAGGTTGGTCGCATTGTCTGTCAGATTTTACCGCACTTATATGGAATGAATAATATTGGAAATCAGACCTCAAAATTCAAACAATATAAATTATGTAACTGGAATATTCTGTGATTTGTCAAAAGCTTTTTACTGTGTTAACCATGACGTACTTCTGGACAAATTGAAATATTATGGTATCACAGACAATATTTACAATTGGATTTCCTCGTATGTATCAAACAGATACCAAAGATTGAGCGTTAATTGAGCGTTATTGAGAGCAAGGGAACTTCCATATTCTCAGATGTGGGGCATGTTGAAAGGGAGTTCCTCAGGGCTCGGTCCCTGAGGCCCCCTTCTTTTTCTCATCTTTATTAATGACTTTCCTCCAAATCTATCCTCTGAAGCAAGGGCTGGTCTTTTTGCTGATGATACAGGCATCTTATCAAATAGCTGAAATGTAAATGAACTATCAGACATGTGTAATAAGGTTTTTATTGAGCTATCTGAATGGTTTTCAGCAAAAAAAAACTCTCCCTGAATACAAACAAAACAACCTCTTAAAATTTCATACTACAAATAAACACGATTACTCGGTCAAAATTGACAATGATGCACATGAGATTCAAAATTGTAAAATAACGAAATTCCTAGGTGTTTGTCTAGACAGTTCTCTCAATTGGAAAGAGCATATCAATAATCTTTCAAAGAAGCTAAGCACTACCTGTTTCACTATTCGCCACTTGGCCTCAATATTATCACCTGCTATACTTAAACAAGTTTATTTTGCTCAATTCAATGCAATCCTATGGCATAATATACTGAACTATGGCAGCAAACAGGAGCCAAATATTTTTACTTAAAAAAAAAACTATTAGGATATTAAGTGGATTAAAACCACGCTTGACTTGCCGCCGCCGTTTAAAAAAAAATTGTATACTTACATTTATATCTCAGTATATATACATATCCCTGATGTTTGTCACCAAGAACAATCATATTTTCCCTAAAAATTATTTAATTCATTCTCATTATATAAGAGGTGCCCAGAGTCTTCGTGTACCACTAAATAACCTGAAACTTTTCCAGAGGAAGGGGCTTACTATTCATGTATTTATTTATTTAATAAATTACCATGTAATCTAAAAAAAACTTAGTCAGAATAATCCCTAACTATTTAAAAATAACATAAAAACTATCTTAAATGAGCATTCATTATATTCTTTAGATGAATTATTTAATATGGAATGTACCTATTGTGCAAAGCAGTTTTTTTAATATAGAATTACATGTTGTTATTAAACTTGTATATTATTGTAGCCTTTCATTTTGAATACTTGTATTACTATTTTATATTATTGTGTATTTATGTTTGTACATTTACGAATATTTCATTTGTGTATATATGTATGTATGTAGACTTACATTTGTATTTTTACTGTATTTTATTATGTGTACACATTCATTGATGTGCTATACATCCTTGAATCAGTATGGGTTTGAGTTAGAGTTTTATGGAGTTAAATAAATAAAAATCCTCAGAAATTCAGACCTCAGAAATAAGATTTCAAATATATATCTCACAAGATTATCAAGGCCGACAGACAACCATGCGAATATACTAACGGTCAAACCAATCAACCATACGAAACAACCACATGCCAACAGACCAGTCAAAATGTCCATCAAGAGCAGTCAGTCNTGGTCAAACCAATCAACCATACGAAACAACCACATGCCAACAGACCAGTCAAAATGTCCATCAAGAGCAGTCAGTCACAACAAATGCACACCAAGACCAGTCAACAAGACCAACCACAATATCGGTCAGCCCACACCACCCATTCCAGCCGACCAAACTATTCATCCACCCAAACATCCATACATACACACACATGTATCAATCATTCATGCAAATACTCTGAACTTTTTGTACTCGATGCCCACATTAATACAAGTATGCATGCCAGGATCTATGAATTAAAATTTATACTCGAAGTCTGCATTAATATGAGACCATCACCAAGTTCATTAAGGTCTTCGGGAAATATGCAAGCAGTGTTCTTATCTTCCACGTCCTTCATGCCGCTTGCTACAGGAAACCTGGTGGGGGGGATGTTGTGAGAGCATCGATAAAATCACCATCGTCTTCAGCGCCAACACAGTCTTCATTATAGTCTTCATCACCTTTCTCTTCTTTAGCACTAAGTTTCCTTTTCTTGACAGTTAGGGCGTCGTTGACGACATGTCTCCACAGNCTTCTTTAGCACTAAGTTTCCTTTTCTTGACAGTTAGGGCGTCGTTGACGACATGTCTCCACAGCCACTGGTGGTACATTATTTATTTGAAGCTCGTCCAGTTCGTGTGTCAGTTTAGCAAGTGTACATTTCACACAAACCGACTGTATGGTGTGCTGTTCATCTCTTATATTTTCCATAGTATCCTCATCTTCTGTGAATGTTATTATGCAGCATATTAGCATAAGGTAGCGGTGTCAACAAATGCTGCTTTTTAGTGGGTGAAAGAACACTACACTTGCAGGTTTTGAAGCGAACTGTCTGGAACATTTATTGCAGGCAAGAATCGCACGAGATGGGTTCTTCAAACAATAATTCTTCACGTGCCACTGAGCCGTGCAGCTTTTACTAAAAATATTGGCACAATAGCAACAATGTTTTACAAGTAATTTAAGCTCAGGCATTGAAAATTTACGTGTTCTAGTACTCGAAACACTCGATTTCACATCGTCAGTGGCTTGCAGCATCTTCATTCAAAATAAGTCAAACACTTGCTGACTAACTCCTGCAAACTGGCTCCTGCAAACTGACTCCTGCAGACTGATTCCTACAAACTAACTCCTGCTGACTGATTCCAGCCGAGACTGACTCCTGTCGTGACTCTACTCTCATTTACTGGTTAAATAACAACTAGGATCGAAGGCATGATTATATCCATTTACACACACATATATATATACAGATATATGTATACAGATAAGTCATCATGTATACATATACACTGAGGCGATAAAAGTCATGGGATACCTCCTAATATCGTGTTGGACCTCCTTTTGCCCGGCGAAGTGCAGCAACTCGACGTGGCATGGACTCAACAAGTCGTTGGAAGTCCACGGCAGAAGTATTGAGCCATGCTGCCTCTATAGACGTCCATAATTGCGAAAGTGTTGCCGGTGCAGGAGTTTGTACACGAACTGACTTCTCGATTATGTCCCATAAATGTTCGATGGGATTCATGTCGGGCGATCTTGGTGGCCAAATAATTCGCTGGAATCGTCCAGAATGTTCTTCAAACCAATCGCGAACAGTTGTGGCCCGGTGACATAGCGCATTGTCATCCATCAAATTTCCATCGTTGTTTGGGTACAGGAAGTCTATGAATGGCTGCAAGTGGTCTCCAAGTAGCTGAAAATAACCCTTTCCAATCAATGATCGGTTCAGTAGGACCAGAGGACCCAGTCTATTCCATGTAAAAACAGCCCACACCATTATGGAGCCACCACCAGCTTTCACAGTTCCTTGTTGACAACTTTGGAGGTACCTAAGCACCCCAGACGCGGTGTGAGCTTGGGATGGTAGTCGTCTTACCAACTGAAATCGGGACTCACATTGTTTACGCGATACTACTGCCATCTGTATATTTGCATATTGCTATCCCATGACTTTTGTCACCTCAGTGTAAGTCATCATGTTAGGTCGGCCATCTGAAGGCTTCGTAGTTATACTTCTGTCATATGGCACATAGCCGATGCTGTTTGGCCAGCTATTGCCTAACGAAGTCTCGAACTAGACCACACATCATAAACACCGCATGGTCACGAGTATGCCCACGACCAGTGATGGTGCACCATTTTATCGAGTTTAAATTGGTGACCTGGCATCTCGCACCTACATTTGTGCTGTGACTCGTGCCCAGTCGCGATGCTCGTTACATCAATGGCACAATTCACGAGCTACCAACTGCGATCCATAATACTATCAACACCAGTCGTAATGTTCGCCACAAAGGACAGTCGTCCCAGTCAAAACAGTTATGGTACACTCGCCAGATCTTAGTCTCTACCAGATTTTGCAGGTTTGTCAATGGAAGACTCCCAGGCATTGCGCGACGACTTTACTAGATGCCTGTACTATTATGGGGTGTGCGATGAATAATATCCTAACTGTGTGTGTGGGGGAGGGGGCAATTAATGGGTGATGCGAAACATGGTTAACCAATGAAAGCACTATTGTGGAAACTGCCGCTAGGCATATTCATTTTGGAAATCGAGAAAGCACAATAGTGTACGTTTTATCCCCATACTACAAACAGTGCTGCAAGTGTCCATCTGGAGGATCACCGGCTTACTGTTATGCAGGATAAAAAGTTCTAAACCAGAGATGTGACATATTTAAAACAGTTGACTACTTGAGATGCACGAATGTAATAGCACACACAAAAGAAATGGAATATCAGGAACTCCTTTACACACGCTTATTAATTTATCAGTACAGCCCTTAATCTGTAAACGAACAGGTATACCCTCGCATAAATGTATAACCTTGTGAAAATCAGGTAAACTTCCTTAGGGCAATTTCCAACGTTCCATGAAGTTAATACCGCATGATTATTCAAGGAAAGTGCATTGTAATATCCTACATGTAAATTATGGTGTATATAAAGAAGATAGCATGTGGTGTTGTAAAAACTGATGTATGATGGAGGTGCACTTTTAGTAAATAAAATGGAAATGCCAAAAATATACACAATCTCACCATGTAAAATCCTTCTTGGCGGCTAATATTAACATGGAATTATATCTGCTTTTAATATATTCAATAATGCTATCAGCTGGAATTTCCTGTTTTTGATCATTAATAATTTTGCTTTGTTAGTGAATGTAACTGCGAGGTAATGTGTAAATAAAGAGCATCAAACTCTTCAAACACAATAATATTATATGACCTATCCAAATCGTGAAATGCAAATATACCACATTCTGGATAAAAAAACATAAGCACCCTCAAGTAATTTATTAATGCAAGATGACTTACCAACACTACTGGGTCCATACAAGAATAATTGTATTATCTCCCATGTTAAAATCTTAAATGCAACACGAAACAATAGAGCAAGTGTGTTATATGTGATGCATGTGAAAATCTAATGAAGTGGTTCCCCATTCCCACTGACACCAAATGAAAAGCTGTTGCTAATGGGAACAACCTCCATTGTCTTCGATTAATCACTTAACTATTGTCATCTTAGAAAGGAAACATTTATTTTGGCTTCATCCTATTCTGCTTCAACTATGGAAGTGTCTGCGATTTTGATTGTCTTAGTGCTAACCACAATTTCTTCGCCAACTCAATCGGTTTCCTTCATTCCTAGAAACTCTTCGGAACAGTTCCAGTGATCGACACTTGTTTTCCATATCTGTCCTCCATTTCTGGGATTTCAGTATTTACAAGCAGTAGCAAAAAATTCTGAAAAAATATGCAGCTTAGTTTTCTCTGTATTAGTTGTACGATAAAACAGATGAACCCACTGTAGTNAAAAAATTCTGAAAAAATATGCAGCTTAGTTTTCTCTGTATTAGTTGTACGATAAAACAGATGAACCCACTGTAGTATGTATACAACAGACGTTCTATGAGAGCTACTACGTCCGGTACTCTGGATCGAGTCTTTGTTGGGCAATAGCTTGTCAAGCAGCACCAGTCATGTGCCATATCACAGAAGCATTACTGTGGAGACCTCCAATATTCAGTGGTCCAAAAGTCACAGTTTACATCTGAGAGTGTTACAAAGCTTCCATATTCTACACACCATCGTTCAATCACACTTTGGGCACACTTTGCTACTCGCTCGTTATCTAAGGGGCAAGTCTGTTGCTCTTTAAATGCCCTGGAATATAATTGTGGTAACGTGAGCTCTGTGGGAGTGGTGGTGATCTGCACGCATGTGACACTGTTTGTATCAGCTTTTTGGGGGGGGGAGACATGGTAGGGGGGAGAATAGCTTCCCATTCCTCCTAAGACCCATGGAATCAGACTGCCAGACATGGCCCGGGCGAGAGATCGCTCCACTCCACGAGGTAATTTAATTAACAGACCTCATTAACATTGAACTTGAAACATATACACATAAAACACTGAAATGTTATGAGTTAGTTTCCTTAATCCTGTAGAGAGTTAAGAAATCTTAATTAAGCACTACTTTAAATACGAATCATGATTATGTGGTGCCTTGCAGAACATGTGGGAAATTTAGGTCTGTTAACTTTTGGGGCACTCTACAACCGGAATGGTCAGGTTTAAAGAAAGACTAATTATTTCCCGCATCACTAATTGGCATGATTATACACAATTGTACTCGTTCAATTATATAGAACATTTCAAATACCTTAGCCTTGCTACTTACTCTACACCTCATTAAATATGCACGTGATGAGCATTTAATCTGCAGTTGCTTCGCAATCCCCTAAGGGCAAATTTCACGAACATTTGCCCGTGGGTGATAAATTATAATGTTATTTACTATACATTCTAACACTTGATTCCTATCCCAATTACACAGGCCTCTCTAGGGACACTACAGGCACTCGGTTGGATCACTCGGTATCGGGTCATGACCCGTTCCCAAGTGAACGATGCGGACACATATCGGAACGCACGACGTGGACAGGTGCTGAATTTCAGTTGCACTGAGGTGAAGGGATCTAGGTTCACTAGTGGACATACAGTCTTTAAACACAAGTGTTCTACGATACAATTTGAGTTGTACCTGCCGATTAATCTGTGATCGTTGAGGCACGGAAGGTGATGGTAAGCCCTAGTGCAATCAGCTGATCTTCGCTGGAGTCAACAGACCACACAACCAGCAGCAGCCTCCCCTACACTGCACAGGAAGGGTGGAAGGGTGATGTGCATATTGCACACACTAATGCACATTGCCAGCCACTGTATCTCCCCTTCCTACTAGAGGGAGGGCCAAGGGCAAATACGTGCTCACAAGATGGTGGTAATCCTCCCTTGTTACGATGGCCACAGTACTAGCATGGTGGTGACGACACACAGTTACTGGTGCTATGTTGTCATTGTTCCTATACAGATTTTTCTATATTTTATAGAGATACTGCTCCCTTGTTAGTAGGAATATAAAACTGGAAAGTGCTGGAAATTGTCAAAAATAATGGAATTTTTAATAGGTTGGCCGAAGAAAAGAATTTTCCCAGAATAAAAATTTAGTGGTGGTGAATATAAAAACTTAACTGTTGCAACTGCGACGACAAGGAAAGGGATATACTCAGATTTTCAGGCATGATGGGATAATTTTTGCTAGATGGAAAGGCGACACTTTACATCAGGAATATGGTGCTGGGAGTTCTACCAGCAGTTTAGTATAAGAATGGTAAGATAACTTTTCCACACCAACAGGGCGACACTTGTATTTGGCAAAGGGAAACTGCTACAGAAATTCGCCACACCAGTTGGACGACACTTGATGGGTTTGTGCAGTCTCAGGAGCAGATGAAAACCAGGCTAGAGCGTTAAGAAGTTGTGTGTGTAGCAGAATTTATATAATTGCCAGCTACTGCAGAGCATGAGAGTTGAATGGGAGTAGGTCATATGTCCAGGTGGCTGCTCCTGAAGTTCCAGTTACTTCTAGATGGTTGTGATGATTCATGAGTAATTCAATCATGCCTGCCTACCGAGGGTGTTGACCTCCTCAGAATACCAATGAGCACACGAGGTGAGATTGTTAGAGGCCATCTCCATGTATAATCATACTGCATTACCTTATAATATACCGAAATAATTTGTGAAACAATACAGCAAGGTGGGAGGTTGTGCTACAAGCAGGTGTAGCTCCAAACAATGAACAGAAAACAGTTGCGAGTGCGAATAAGAACATGTTTCATCAACATCACATACTTAATACTCGCGCCCTGTTCCTACAAATGAGGCAATGACAGAGATACAACAATTGTGGCATTTTGCACACCAACACTGTGAACTCCACAAAACTTACGAGTAGCTAAGTCCCTGGGGGCACGAGCCAGCAGGGATTGAGAGGGAAATACACCCAGGCGATGAAAACAATAAAATATTCATCAAAACATGAATAACTATGGGAAACTAAATATTTAATGCAAGGAACATTAAGGCTCGGGAGTGACATATGTGCACGACTTCGCTCGCGATGCCGACTAACTAAAATGGTGGGACCTGCCCTAGACTTGAGTGGGATTCGCACCGGAATTCTAAAAAAAATGCAATTTCAATTTCTAATAGATAANAGAGATACAACAATTGTGGCATTTTGCACACCAACACTGTGAACTCCACAAAACTTACGAGTAGCTAAGTCCCTGGTGGCACGAGCCAGCGGGGATTGAGAGGGAAATACACCCAGGCGATGAAAACAATAAAATATTTATCAAAACATGAATAACTATGGGAAACTAAATGTTTAATGCAAGGAACATTAAGGCTCGGGAGTGACACACGTGCACGACTTCCCTCGCGATGCCGACTAACTAAAATGGCGGGACCTGCCCTAGACTTGAGTGGGATTCGCACCGGAATTCTAAAAAAAATGCAATTTCAATTTCTAATAGATAANCGGGACCTGCCCTAGACTTGAGTGGGATTCGCACCGGAATTCTAAAAAAAATGCAATTTCAATTTCTAATAGATAAACAAAGACACGAGGCATTCCACAAGGATTAACAATACACTAAAGCACTTTGAAATAAAGATGTAAAACATAGCTATTAATTAAAATTATAAAAGTTGTCATGGCAACAATATTTTGGCATGATAATCTTGCAGTCTGGGGCTGTCTCTCCAAGTATATTGCTGTACACGATTTGTTACATTTATACCCTTTATTAGTTAAATTTCTAAAAAATTGTATTATTTATNTATTGCTGTACACGATTTGTTACATTTATACCCTTTATTAGTTAAATTTCTAAAAAATTGTATTATTTATATTGTTGAGTTTGGTGTCCGAATATTATCGGACATCGGACAAGTGTAAGTTGTGGGAGGGGTGTAGAATGGAGTACTATAACCCCTTATTATGCACTGTTTGCTATGTGAACCATAAAGGAGAAATATGTATTGCATCTGGCACAGTTGCACTTCACTAAAAACACACACTGGGTGTAGACACCAANACCATAAAGGAGAAATATGTATTGCATCTGGCACAGTTGCACTTCACTAAAAACACACACTGGGTGTAGACACCAAAGGAAGGAGGACGCAACATGGGGTCGTTGGTTTGGAGAAATATAAGATTTCCCCATAGCCTTCATTTTCCCATTGTTTTTTCAGCTGCAGAATTTCTGGGGAGGGATCAACCAGGCCGAACTCTCATGCCCCACAAGTTACCTCTTGGGGACATAAAGGTGGGATGGCCACTTGACCCCAGTGGTGTCTTGGCAAGCTTGTAGGGTGATTTCCTGCAATCAGTACTGGTTTCAGGTCATTGGAGTGGCTGTACTTATGTTCGGGGCATTGCTATTCCCGTAGAGGGCACATTGCAGCTGTGCAGTAGTGACGGGACGAACTGGCTATGAAGAGGGGACATGGCACACATCAATATATAATTAATTACATTTCCGAATAGGAACCAGCCCCCAGTAGCAGGCAGTGGTGTTAGAGATGAAAACCTTCGTTTCAGGTTCGTGTGGTCAACCACCCAGATGTAGAGTTATCTCATTGTTGCATGGTTATTACTGATAAGCCTCAAAGATATGGCTTTTTAGCTCCCCCTCCTAGTGAACTTAAGACANTCATTGTTGCATGGTTATTACTGATAAGCCTCAAAGATATGGCTTTTTAGCTCCCCCTCCTAGTGAACTTAAGACATCTGAATATTTGCAGGCCTATTAGGGGGGACCTCTACATCTGAAAATCAGCGAAAATGCTGCAGATTACAGAGGTCCTGTGCCCCATAACACCCGAAAGTAGAACACAGAAATAGTACAAACAGCTATGCCAAACATNCAGATTACAGAGGTCCTGTGCCCCATAACACCCGAAAGTAGAACACAGAAATAGTACAAACAGCTATGCCAAACATATGTATATTTTATATGTAATACGTTTAACATGCACGACACTCGCGGTAACACGTGAAACAGGTTTCATGCATAAACCTGCCTGGTAGGCTTGTAACAAAATTTCATGGGTACACTGCCGCATAATTACATACATTTATGTGGAAATAAGTTTCCTCAAGCAATGCTAAATCATGGGGAAGTGAGATGGCTTCTCTGGCACTAAATATTAAAGGTTCCACACTGATTAAAAGTCTCCTGTAGTTACATGATTTGGTATTAAATTATGAGAATGAGCCATAATGAGACCTAGGGCTGGAGCAGGTGGCCAAGGCCAAGCTAGCCACAAATCCGAACTATTTAAACATACAGATAAGTTTTGATTAGCGAAAAATGGCCTATACTTTGCAGGATTTTCATCGTTCTTCAAGGTATGTCACAGCCAACACATTCACAGGGTTTACATTCACACCTTTATTAACACAAAAATTGTCACGTAAATNTCAAGGTATGTCACAGCCAACACATTCACAGGGTTTACATTCACACCTTTATTAACACAAAAATTGTCACGTAAATTGAAGTCACCTAATTTAACGGCAATGGTTCAACCACGTTGCCATGCTGTGTGTGTTTCGGTACATGCTGTTTCAGGATGTTCCATGAGCCTAGTGCACCTGAAAGCCATGCCTTGGGATTGGTCTGTATNGTTTCGGTACATGCTGTTTCAGGATGTTCCATGAGCCTAGTGCACCTGAAAGCCATGCCTTGGGATTGGTCTGTATGAGTATTCTTTAAATCGCACTGCGGATTATTTTCTAGTTCCTTATTTGTTCGTCCTTTTCCAACCACAATATACATTTAGTAGTTAATGCTTTATATTTATCAAAGTGTAACCTTGTCTAAATTTCTTTCACTAAAATATTTCGTAGTTCCTAACAATTTCATCAAGAACGTGTGTGTGTATAAGTGCCATAGTGTGAGAATCATGCAATAACAGAACAAACCCTCCTAAATTTCATTGTTTTATAGTGCAATATTCCCTTACATTACTGATAATCAGACCTTAACTATCGTGGTTCACAGAAAAATCCGATAAAACTGTCTTACATAAAACTGCATACAAAGCCTCTAATAAAGGCCTTGGAAGTAGCTATACTGAAAAAGCTTTTCATCCAAATTAGCTATGGATCTGTCACGGCTGTACCGAACAATCTGTGCAAACCAGAGACGATATACGAGAAAGACCTGTAAGTCAAGGCTAACATTTGGTAGCAAAGTTCCAATGCTAATGAGCTGCTATCTCTGTACATTCCACAGGAAATTTTCAAGAATCGATTATTATGCAAATAATCGTTATTGACATGTTGCAAGAATCNTCTCTGTACATTCCACAGGAAATTTTCAAGAATCGATTATTATGCAAATAATCGTTATTGACATGTTGCAAGAATCAATTCGTCTTATCTGATACGATTGTTTGTATTAGAATTCATTTATTTGTAATGGATTGTAAAGGGGATTACCTAACAGAATTATTAAAATTAGTGATGAATATTTTTTATTAACCTAATCGATAATCAAGAAATCGATTACTTTTAAAACGGTATTCAATGAATCGATGCATCGTAAACGAGTCCTGGCTGTCGTGGAGTGAACATCGTGCTGGCGGCTGCGCCGCTCCGGGATCTACCCGCCCCTTGNTCTCTGTACATTCCACAGGAAATTTTCAAGAATCGATTATTATGCAAATAATCGTTATTGACATGTTGCAAGAATCCATTCGTCTTATCTGATACGATTGTTTGTATTAGAATTCATTTATTTGTAACGGATTGTAAAGGGGATTACCTAACAGAATTATTAAAATTAGTGATGAATATTTTTTATTAACCTAATCGATAATCAAGAAATCGATTACTTTTAAAACGGTATTCAATGAATCGATGCATCGTAAAATACGAAACTAAATCGATTACTATTTACATTGTAAAGTTTAGTATCTATAGGCCATTCAAGATACCTCCACACTTTTCTGAAACCCTGCTAAAGTTCTACTTCCAGGACATTCCTCCGCCGTATGTAATCAAAGCTTAACCGTGTTAAGAAAATTTACAACAAAGGGACAGCGCACCGTGTTCGTGCGCACTCAATGTAATAAACTTTTGCTTAAGAACTATTCCTTACTAGGAATTGGCAACACAACTATTTTATCATTGGTTTTATTCATATTAATTACAAATGTAATATTGTAATATATAGATAGAATATAAGTAAAAGTTAAATTTAACCAGAAATAAGGCACTTTTATGTCAACACACAAGTATAATACGTTTGTGATACATTGCATATTTTACTGTATTTTTTTACTGAATTTTGTTTGTAAAACTTTTACTGGTGTGCCGCCCACTAATGTTTCAGTCTTCATCTATGCAATATCATTATTTTCAAACTCTGATTAAGCGATAAATCGATGTTGGTAATCAGTGATTTATCATAGTACTTTACATTCAAATTAATGGCACATTGGCACAAAATAATGGTGGTACGATTCTGACATATGCACAAAATAGTATTTTAATGTTAGTTTTACATCAATTATGCACTTATTGTAAAGTAACAGGACCCAAATAAATTACAACTGTGACCGTCAAAATCATTAAATACATATTTGTTTAACTTGCACAATGTATGCCAGCCTTCTCATTGTTACATTAATAGATTAGTTGTCTTAAGAAAAGGTTAGGTTATGTTGTGCAAAATTTATTACATTATGCTGTTATTTTACAAATCATATGGTTTTGTGTTTCAAATTAGCCTTCCTAACATTAAAGGGAGTTAAAATACTCCATATTGCTTTTTTTTTTTTTTTTTTTGCGTACTAGAGATGCATATGTAAATGTGGATATGAATTAATGCGAAGCATTTTAAAGCTAATGTTGCATGAGTATGTAGTAGTTTTTATCATGGAAATATGTTTAATGTCTGTATATATATTTTCTTTTGCAACAAATTGGTAAAAAGTATTTGAGTGTTACCTAAACAGTTAATGAAATATTTTAAAATAATGATTGTTTGTATGCGACACGTTTTTATTACAGAACACAAATTGAGAAATGGCCGGGTTAACATGCAACTCACTAATAAAGCATTCTAATAAATAAGACATTAAAAAAATGTACTTTTTAAATAATTAGAAATTAAATACTTTTTGTGCAACTATATGAATTATTTAAATCTTGAAGCGAAAGGTGGTTAGATAATGTAACACTCATTGAGTGGTAAATTTGAGAAAATATTGTTACTGCTGTCGAAGCAAGCCTAATGTTTAATAACACACTCAACCAAAATGATAAATGTTTAATGTGTTACATACATATTTATAAATTTATTCACATCACTGTTACTTCTATTGCATTACAGATATAAATACAATGATTCTAAAATAAAGTATTGTCTATTCGCTGTTTCATCACTCTCTTTAAATCACACATTTGAATTATCACCATATGTATGATGTGATTGGTTGATTCCTCAATATGATTGACTGGTTGTAGGGATGCTTACACAGTTTATTTTCTTAATGCCAGTATAGTTTTTTTTATATGGGAAGAAATTTAAAAAAAAGTTCATATGTGTGTTACAGTGGAACATAATGCTCAACTCTTTTGTTTGAAATTCAAGCCTTATTGGNTTAAAAAAAAGTTCATATGTGTGTTACAGTGGAACATAATGCTCAACTCTTTTGTTTGAAATTCAAGCCTTATTGGAAATGCTACAAACATTTCTTGTTAACACCATGTGTTTGATCGGGAAATTATGAGCATGTAGTGATAAAAAAGCAATTTGAACTTTTGAGGCATTTGCGAAGTAGGTTCAACTTGTATTCGTGAAATAAGTATACTTCTTTTATTTCAGTGTGTAGCCGAATTTCTGAATGCAGCGAATTTCATCAGTGGAAGTCATAGATTAAGCCTGCAAAACTGTTGAGTACCTCCAATTTTGTTTTTACAATTTATGCAAACAGTAAAAAATATAACTGTGTTGGAAAAATGTTACGAATTTAAGTGCGAAAAATATATAGATGTCATTAAAAGGAAAATTGTACTGTTCTCCTTTGGTTTACGTGTACTACAAAGGAAAGAACTAAAAAATATTTTTAACCATCTCACTATTTAACTTTCCGATTTAGTTCTGATATTTGAAAGAAAAAAATTGTGTACGATTATGTTTGGTTACATCCAATTTACGACAGAATATATAACAATATACAAATGTAACATTTCCATTCTAGTTCGAAGAACAAAGTTTATTCATTACCTAGGGTCTGAAAATTGCTTACATCCGAAACGAAAAAAACCAGTACACATGCGACACCAGTGCTACCTGATTGCCAAAATTTTTAGTGTCCTAACTAAAAGCATTGAGCTGCCCAACCTTAATCGTTTCCCTGCTAGACGGGAAAAATTAAACCATTTTTAAGAACCTCATACATTCGATTATCTGCATAATCGAATTTTTGAAAGAACTTATTAGATATAAGCAATTTGAATCTTCCCATTTAATCGATTATTTTGTTTCATAGCCCATCCCTTGGATTCGTTACAACTCTAGTAAAATCCGGCCAAATTCCGCTACACAACTATTTGTTTTTTTTTTTTACTTTACCCTAATTCGTCGCAAAATGGGCCAGAAATACAATAAACCTTGGAAAACAACGAAAAGCATCAACAAACAGGACTACAAAATCTCCAAAATACGAAGTATCCAAAAATCGTAAGCCCAGTAAACCCGCCAAACGTTCAAATGGCACACACACAAAATGACGTCGCAACCCCGACGCCGAGGTCCAAAAATCCGAACCGTCATGAACGGTGGCTACAGAAAAACTACTACACAACTATTCTAATGGGAGAAAAACACTTACCTTTATGGTAACAGGTGATAAAATCAGAAAGGTGAAGATGTCAGACATTCATTGCATAATGAAGATGAATTCGAAAAATTCCACTGTCTTCAGTGCAGTCGTGGTGCGGTGGTAGCAATAGCCAGTAGTTAGTGGCAGGTGCAGAACTATGTAAACATTGCACAAAAAAAAAAAATATATATATATATATATATATATGTTTACAAAATTAGTAAAATAATCAAATATTAGCTAATTAAAAATAATGTTTAAGCTTTAAAAAGAAAAAATTTCTCTGTGCTAAGGTTATTTTAAAACCACCAATGGTTTGTTATTATGTTGAAATCGTTTGGTGAGGGGAGATGCCATCACCTTGATAGAAAGTCGCTGCAGTATCTGTGTTTATCGCCGTTTTGTCGCTTTGTATCATTAAGGTTTAAATTTCGCTATGCGTAGCGGAATTCCGTTACTGCTGGCAACACTGCAAGTGGTACAGGGAACGAATGACGATGACAAGTAGGTTTTTGCTTTTAACATCATGGTTTGAAATACTTGAAATATATATAAATAAAGTTCGATAAAATAATTTTAGTAAAAATAGCAATTCATCTTGATTACATGTTTGTAAGTTATTTCTTTTTTCCAATAATTGTATAAACTCCGACAGTCAAGGCAGCTTTTCGAGCGCTATCTCTGTACATCGCAAAAGAACTACGTCTTATAAATTTCGGACATCATCAACCACCCCCCACCCCCGCAAGAGATTAAACCCTGGCAATGTTTATATAATTGTTCAAATATTATTATAACTTCTCTTTTGCATGTGTTAGTTTTTGTGTTCATTTTGTTGGAGTAGTTTTAAGCTGTTTTTCGTACATCGATAGTATTTCAGATGTAGTAGTTGCGAATGTGAAGACTTTTTATGGCATATTTCTTGCTGGTAAAGTATGTTAGCTTATATACGTTTGGATGACGCTGGAGTCACAATAACCCGACGAACTCAACTCAGCTTGCTTGCATGAATGTATGCTGTCAGCACGTTGCAAGCCGCAATAATTGTATTACCTCAGTGGTTAAGGCTTTAACCAATATTTGTATTACGTTTTGTTAATTACGAAGCGGCATTAAAACCAAAGGTATTTAACTCATGAATCTCTTATTTTCAATTTTCGTAGCAAATTTTTATGGGTTAATATTTCAAAACTTAAATTGACGTTCAGTTTGTGCAAAACTTAGTTTGTCATGTTTTAAAAATATTNTTATGGGTTAATATTTCAAAACTTAAATTGACGTTCAGTTTGTGCAAAACTTAGTTTGTCATGTTTTAAAAATATTTTAAAAAAATTTTAATAATTTGTTTTTGCTTTTAGACTACTGGTTAGTCTACAGTTAAAATAGCTGGCTTTGCCTTCACATGGTTTGTTTGTTTGTTTGTTTGTTTTATTGCGTCCGTAGGATCTTTTTTCAATACATAGCAGTATAAAGATATTAGACAAGTGGGATGACATGAAAGACAAATCATAAAACTAGCATGTCAGGANCCAATACATAGCAGTATAAAGATATTAGACAAGTGGGATGACATGAAAGACAAATCATAAAACTAGCATGTCAGGAGTAAATAAATAAATTTTATTAGCGAAATGACGATAGTGATTATTGCCCTTGTATAGTTTATATGCCTAAAAAATTTAGGCTCTTAAGGATAATTTACTTTCGAGGATAAATGTGACTTCATTATTTTCATTACCAATACTGGAATCACAATAGTGCGACAGATGCGATGAGCGTGACGTGAATAAAATAGTTTCCCAGCCAGTTAGCATTAAGACTTCTGTGACGTCAATGCAAAAAAAATCTCCTGCTTGACAAGATTTACAAATAGAAAATATTTCTAATTTATTCACGTCGCGGTCATGACAAGTCTGTAAATCTGTCTAACCTGCCATCTTTTTTATGTTAAAATTTTACCTGCTCTATTGTCCTCCGTATTAATAAGCAACGCAACACATTTTTATGCCTAGATGTAATTACAGCCATATTTTCACGCTCTTGAGTACCAGTAGATATGTAGAAAGAATTTGTTGAAAGAATAGAGAATAAGAAAGTAATGAAAAACTTTGATGGCAGTCGTAAAAGAGGTAAGTTTGTAGTGGCAAGAAATCATTTATAAAAATATTTTAATAGTTGGTTGCGAGGCAGTGAAAACTGTTCACGTTAACAAAAAGGTTTTGTTGGTATGTCACGTCCTACGCATTGTATCTGTCACGCTGTTGTGATCCAAGCATAAGGCCCATTCTACAATACATGGATGTGTAAGAAAACTAACATGGAAATGGAGCAAGCAGACTAATTGTGACAAATTTTAGCTATTTTAAAATAGAAACAATCTCTGTANAAACTAACATGGAAATGGAGCAAGCAGACTAATTGTGACAAATTTTAGCTATTTTAAAATAGAAACAATCTCTGTAAAATACTGAGCTGTTACACATTACTGATATTGGGTAGGGCTATGAAGATCAGGGAAATTGTGGGGTAAAATCACAAAAAATACAAAAACATTTCAATTTTACATTTGTCCACCCAATTTCTGCCACCTAACTAACCTAACTTAATCTAANAAACTAACATGGAAATGGAGCAAGCAGACTAATTGTGACAAATTTTAGCTATTTTAAAATAGAAACAATCTCTGTAGTCCTGCAACTTAAGAAATCAAAAATACTGAGCTGTTACACATTACTGATATTGAGTAGGGCTATGAAGATCAGGGAAATTGTGGGGTAAAATCACAAAAAAATACAAAAACATTTCAATTTTACATTTGTCCACCCAATTTCTGCCACCTAACTAACCTAACTTAATCTAACCTAGGGTTGTAGGGTTTTAATCTAACCTATGATTTTATTATAATCTAGAATTTTAGAGTTTTAAAGTAACAGTAAAACATACAGGAAGTATATGTATTAACTCACCTAGGTACAATTCAACTGTCAGCGGTGGGTACAATTCCACTGTCCTTGGCCAATTCAACTACCGTCGTGCATGACTTGCACCTTACCTCACTCGACAAAACACCATGATCTTCTAAAACGTCCAACTAACACCCACCACATAGACAACTGTCACGCACAGAAGCACTCGTACTTGCACCCTCCATTCTTAAATCACAAGCCTTTTGCACATCGGATTTGGATGTCACAACTCACGAACCGCATTGTATTACATCTAAACAGCAACTAGCGCAGTTCATGTCTGCGCAGACAGCATTACATGTCTATTCAACATGGCGTCCGACACAAACAAAGCGGTCGAACTCCTCGTATTTTATCTATTTTATTTTGTACGTTCTACTTATTTTACCATTATGCCCTCCTCAATATTAAAGAGATAAGCTGTGCAGAACCCATTTATGTTACTTTTGTGGGTCTACCGTGTTTCCTTCAGAAAAGCCGCTATTATATATAATTACCGATTATTATAACAGAATACTCTGAATGAGTGTTTTGGATAAGTTTCTCTACTGTCATATTTACAACAGCCTACTTGTTTTGTGGTATTTATAAAACATGATAATCTTTAATATCTTTCGACATGTAAAAATTAATTAAAATGATGTACCACATGTACATCCAAATAAATGAGAGAATAAACAAAAACAAACATGCAAGAGCATGGTCATTTGTTTTTCCAGTTCTCTTTGGTCATCATTTACATGTTTTGAAAAACCTAAGTAGGTAAACTCTCTCAGCACACTTTTCTTGAGTACTTCAGAAAGTTATAAATTATTGTGTATAGTGGACAGCACAGGCATAAGCAAGGAAGCATAGGTTTTGTTGCATGGAAATATAAGCAGACAAGATACTTTTAAACATTTTATACAGCCACCCCAGACACTTCAATCTTAAGCCTAGTACACCTCAACTTGTGTTGTGTGAATGGCCACCGTGCTGGCTAGTGGCTAGCATACGAGGACTTGNATATAAGCAGACAAGATACTTTTAAACATTTTATACAGCCACCCCAGACACTTCAATCTTAAGCCTAGTACACCTCAGCTTGTGTTGTGTGAATGGCCACCGTGCTGGCTAGTGGCTAGCATACGAGGACTTACATACTGTATAGCGCAAGATAGGGACGGTTATATTTTCAATTATCTTTGTTGAACAAGTTGGATGTAAACAAACACGTGAACATTTATGTAAATGAAGTTAACCTAATTTGGTACATCGTACCAATATAAAGACTTGATAAAAGGTGCACCAGAAAAAAGGTTGTCGTGAAACTACAGTACAGGCAGTCCTCTGCTTTCATACGTAATGTGTTCTTGAAAATGTGTGTGAAAGTTAAATCGTATATATTCATGTAATAAGAGGGGTTCCATTCCAAAGTTACAAAAAATTTATTTTGGTAGTAAGATAATATATTTAATTCATAAACATGTTATTTTTCACAAGTATTTCATTGAAAATCACAAATAAATATACGTGTGCAATAATTTCTTACCTGAAATGTTGATTTTCACCACCTGTTTATATATGTATTTGATTGTAAGTACTGTGTGAATAAATAAGGTAGTTAAATATGCATCCTGCTTTCTGTAAACTTGTTTTGCAAATGTAACATTTTATTTTGTAGCTTGTAAAAACTATGTAAAAGTTTTTCAGAGATTCGTGTATTATTTTAACAGAAGCACTGATTTGTATTGTGCCAATATAACAGCCATATCTAAACATTCGTGACATATGATCCGCGAAGGCTGGAAAACATGGCAGGCAGTGTTAGATGACAACTAACAGTGCTATGTCAATATGTTGGTAGGTTGCTAGATGTATGAAATCGGTAGTATGAAAGTTGATTTATAGGTGATAATATGTCATGTATAAAAGAGCGTGTTGTACGAATCTTGAATGTATGAAAGTCGAGGACTGCCTGTATATGTACAAAATCCAGAAAATGCAGCGAAGGGGTGTAGGAGTGGTGCTGCTTCTGGCAGTGTTTATAATCCCGCTGTTTGGTGGTGTCTGTTGATGTTTCTGAAGGACCATATGAAAGTCAGGAAAGGGAAATAAATGTATCTACTCTTCCTTCATCTTGGGAGTGTGAACCAGTATCAAGCACTCCTGTAACTTTACAGATATATCCATATTTAAATGTTAATGTTTAAATTAACCCAACAAGCCCAAATAGAGCATCCAAATCTGCGGTCAACATTTCAAAGTTGTACCTACACCTTCTTGAGCTATTACTGTCTGTACTGATTGCTTAATTTGGTAGTATACTAGCTAGTGCTTCTTGTACAAGAACCGTACCAATGTGTACTAGACTTTAAAAATCCTGCCACTAAAGTTATTGAAAGACTGAGGGATCTGCCAACAAGATTATGCACAGATGGTTTGTGATAATTCCAATAATTATTTCTGTAAAAATTGTTCTCTAGAGGTCCAGCAAAGTTTCTGATGGTGTTATCAAGCAGAAGGAAGATGGGGTCTCCAGCCGTAGTGGATTACAACGGGAGGTGTAATGTTTCTAATCCACAATTGCAAATTGATGAAGCATGCTTGAATATAGTTTCAAAAGCCACAGATGATCTTCAGCTGTGGGCACTGGGATCAGAATGTGAGAAGGTTAGCTCTGCATAAAATGTTATGCTATATACAAGTACCTTCAAAGCAAGAGCTCTAGTGATATGAGTAATTGTGTTTCCTGGCTTCATATTCATATTGTTTGTTCTCTCACATAAATAAAATTAAAGATCTTTGTTGTTGCTCAAAGAATAAACACTCCTTTGTGGCAGTGATTACAGAAAAAATTGAATCAACTTATTTCTGCACTTAATAACTATTAGAATGGAGGGGGTGAAGANGGCACTGGGATCAGAATGTGAGAAGGTTAGCTCTGCATAAAATGTTATGCTATATACAAGTACCTTCAAAGCAAGAGTTCTAGTGATATGAGTAATTGTGTTTCCTGGCTTCATATTCATATTGTTTGTTCTCTCACATAAATAAAATTAAAGATCTTTGTTGTTGCTCAAAGAATAAACACTCCTTCGTGGCATTGATTACAGAAAAAATTGAATCAACTTATTTCTGCACTTAATAACTATTAGAATGGAGGGGGTGAAGAAACAATGCCAATATAAAAAATACTAAAAAAATATTTTTTGAAGTATTGCGAGGCATTTCTTATTTATTAAATTCAGGTAGCGTGTAAATTATTATTTTGAACTTATTTTAATAAAGTAACAAAATATTTTATGGTAATCCATTTGCTAATTACAGTTGATTTGTAAAATTTANATGCCAATATAAAAAATACTAAAAAAATATTTTTTGAAGTATTGCGAGGCATTTCTTATTTATTAAATTCAGGTAGCATGTAAATTATTATTTTGAACTTATTTTAATAAAGTAACAAAATATTTTGTGGTAATTCATTTGCTAATTACAGTTGATTTGTAAAATTTAAAAAAATATATATTTGGAATTTGCAACAAAGATTTTTAATTTATTACTTTCTTGTCTTTCATTGTGTATTTATGTATGTATTCAAGTATTGTTTATTTGTGTTATCACATTGCGAACTTGTTTCTGCGCTCTGGGTGGGCACTGCTCATTAACTCCTTTTCCAAGACTAGTTAGTAATGCCTCCTCCACCCAGTAAGCAATCTCCAACACTCCAATCTCATCATCAGTTGCAGTGGCACAAGGTAATGGTCAGAGGGCAGTCCCCAGGCTTTCCCAGGTGGACAGCTCAGTGGGCCACTCAGCCATTATCTGTTAGTCCTATTCTTCAAAGTGGTGGAGCTCAGAGTAAACTGAACACCTGCCTTCCCCCAGTGGCTCTGCCCTGATGCCTACCAGCCTTGGGGACTCTAGTGGAAAGATTTGGACGGCTCTTAACATTGAGGTTTTGAGAGTCAATGAGGGTGAAGTGAGGTGATTATGGAGCAGCGCCGAAATGAAATGGCAGGGGAAGCAGGAGATCCCCGAGAAAACCAGCTGACCAGCAGCATCGTTCGGCATGATTCCCATGTGCAAAAATCTGGGGGTGACCCCGCTAGGAATCTAACCCTGTTTGCCTAGGTGGGAGGTGAACGGTCTTGAGCACTACACCACTGCAGCCCCTACCAGTCTCGGGAACCAGTCCTCACCTACGTGGGTGGTTAGACTGTTGCTGGTCACCTAGTTCCAGAGTTGATAGTGGGCCGTGTACGTTCGTGGGTTAACAATTGTTCACTTTTGTGAGGGCTGTTAATAGGGCTGTCTGGAGTGGACTGTGCTGGGAAGATATATGTTGCCAGGTTTTAGTATGTCCTGATTAAAGGTCATGCTACAATCAAAATAACCATTACTAAAACCATATCCATACCCATAACGGTTGCCATAATAAAAATTGTGTCATAGTAAAGTTGAATGTTTGACAAATTGTCTAATGTTATAGATAACCCACTAATGGCAGTGGCAATTTGCTGGGGCGCGTTTGCAACCACAATAATTAGGCAACAGGCAGTGCAATAAAATAATTTATTTGTGTGTGTGTAGAAGGCATAGGGCTCACAGTGTCTGTTCAAAGTGTTGACCACCTTTGGCCACATACGCAGTGCAAGGGTGAAGCATGTTGCGATGCACATGTGCAAAGATTTCCGGCATGGCATTGAGGATGTCAGCTGCTCTCCATATCTGCGTAATGAGCTCATCCCTTGTGTCGGTTGATGTGGCCCCCACAGCTGTAAGTCAGGTAAGTGTGATGACCATGGGATGGTGCCTCCCCTACCTATCCACCGGCTCAGGAAGTGCATGTCAAGGTGCCAGCGAACCGCAGTGGCGAAATGAGATGGGGGCCCTGTCCTGCGGAAATCACATGGCCTCATGAGCATTTAAAGGAACATCCTTAAATTATTCCAGTAACAAGTCCTGCAGGAACTGGAGATACATAGCGCCACAGAGATGAGGGAAGAAGAAATGTAGGCCAATGATTCTTGTCACAAACAACTCCAGCCCACCTATTAAGAGAGAAGCACACTTGACAAGATCAGGTGTGTGTGCATGATCTGTGGTTTTTTGTCAGATCAAGCAAGGCTGTAACGCTATTGAAGAAGCCATCCCTCGTCAATGTGCCTTTGTCTATGAAGAGCACCCGTGGTAGGAAATTGTTATCTGCAGCACACCACTGCAACATTCAGTTGCAGAACCCAACACGTTTGGCATAGTCCGTTGGCTGCAATGCCAGCACCTGCTGGAGGCAGTAAGGATGGAGTAACTGCTGATTTAGAATGTTCCACACAGCCATGTGGCCAACACCAGTTGTGTGATTAATGACTCGCATGCTAGTTCCCAGGTTGTTAACTTGCCCCAACACAGCCAGGGCTATGGTGGTGTAGTGGTTAGACTACTCACCTCCCACCAAGGTGAACCAGGTTCGATTCCCGGCATGGTCGCCCTCAGATTTTCCCATGTGGGAATCTTTCGGACAATGCTGCTCGTCAGCAGGTTTTCTCTGGTATCTCCTGTTTCCCCTGCCCTTGCATTCCTACGCTGCTTCATCCTCACCACGTTTCACCTCCATTGGCTCAAGACCTCAATGTTAAGAGCCACCAAAATCTTTCCACCACAGCCTCTTTGAACCTGGGTGTGTGCTTTCCTCTTCTAGTATCTGCATCCGTCTTCCTCACTTGCAGGCTGCCATCACACAGCCTTTCCAAGCCTAGCATACATTGTTTGTGTTTTAAGTAATAAGTGCTTCAACTAGCTTTTGTACATAGAGGCATTTAGTTAGTAAACGTAGTGATGTGTACAGAAGAATTATTTCAGCTGTTGCAATTCTCAGATTCACAAACCACGTGCTAAAGAAATAAATAAACACAAAAGAAAGGACTAGAAATGTACACAGTTTTGAACGTGAATTTGATGTGTGTTGTAATATGAGTGAATTCTGACTGGCTGTGCATAGGTTGTTGCACACAAAAGTTGAAAGTCTGCCAGCTTCCAATGCTGCTGTGCGTTGGCAATGTTTATGGATATTGTTATGCTTTGTTGTTGCAAGCACAATTGTACAGAAGGTATACAACTTTTATGTTGGTTATTTTGATTTAAGCATGCTTTTAACGGTTATTGTATCTTCAGGATAGAGGGTTAAGTTAGTCACAAGGCAGTGTTTTTGTTCATGTGTTACGGAAGAATGTGTAGGCCTATTTGGCTGAAAAAAAGAAACTAAGCATTACTTTTAAAGAGTGCCCAGTTTTGCAAAGGCATCTTTATAAAAATACGTTCTGTCCTGTACTGTTGCTTTTGTAAATGGTGTAATATAATAATTTTCATGTAGTCCCATATTTTTCTATTTTTACACTTGACATTCTTGTTTTAGTGTCCATACGTCATGTCAGGAATCATACAAGCAAATAATACAACAACGGTAATAGTGGGGTCAACATTTTCTGTGAATTTGTACCTGTCAAATGGGTCTCATATTTTGTGTAAGTATCAACATAAACATTTTTTTGAATAAATAATTAATTAATTTTTGGTAAAATGGTAATTTAAATATTAATATAAGATTTTCTTATTTTTGGACACCCCTACATTTTTTTAATGTTAGGACAGTTTGCCATAATTTTAGTGCATTTTTGTTATTATTTAAATCTCTGTGAAGTACTTGTATGTATGTTTCATTATTATTTTTTATTTTGCTTGCTGTTAAAGTAGAATTTAAAAAATATTTTACCCCTCCCCCACATACCCCTTTTTGACCTAGAAAATGGAAACTTTGTGGAAAGTGGGGGAGTTTTAGGGTCATATCTTGTGAAGGGGATGAAGAAACTATTTTATATTTTCTTTTGTTAGCAGTACGCGTGGTTGCCTATTATGTTTTTTAAAAAGTTATAGTCGGTTCACGAATGGAAGAGACTTTCTTGAAGCCCTGCTAAAGATCTAAAGATCTACTTTCAAGCCCATTTTGTATCCTTCCGCCAAAGGTAAACAAACAATGCCATGTGGCAGTCAAATGGCAATGTTTACATGAAATGTTTACATTCCACNTTTCAAGCCCATTTTGTATCCTTCCGCCAAAGGTAAACAAACAATGCCATGTGGCAGTCAAATGGCAATGTTTACATTCCACTGTGTGTGTGTACATGTGTTCGTACATGCACATACCCATTATAAACGTCATGTATATATTATTAATGGATATTCCACAAGCTTAAAGTTTTTAATCTTGAGAATTTCACACAAAAGAATATGCGATGCCAGCGAAAAACATTTCATTCTATAAACCCAAAATGTGAGTATTTTGATTAATCTATAGTTGTTGTCTATTTACAATCTATTGTTAGTGACTTTCTATAAATTCCTGTACATCAAAAGCATGATCATCAGTATTGATCAAAATTGCTACAGACATTAAAATGGCGTGGTGGTTTACTGAGTTGGATGTTTCGCGTAATTGTAAAAGTTATTTAAAAATAGTTGTGACGGTTTTCGACAGGACAGCAGAGTTTGCAAGTGAAGGATTCTACGTCGTCGACAATGTGAAAACAATTTCTTATGTGCAAATACTGCAACGTTAGAATAGAGTGTCGAAGAAAAGACACGTGCATGAAACACACAAAAACAAAAGGAATCAGTACGACGAGAAAGTGAGCACAAATTAAAATCATACGTTATTAAAAACCAAATAATAAAGAGTGGATATTATTAAAACAAGACAAAAATGAATTATTATAGGTTAAACAAGATAATCGCACAAATTCTCTGGCACCTGTGTCAACCACACCCCGCCAACAACACAAGGATCGAAGGTTAGTAAACAAATGGCCGCGTTACTTTCACCTTGAGCGTGATCATGTGACTATGCAAGAAACTTTGAAATCTAGATACGTTAGCATCACGTCATTAATAATTGGCATAATAAGATACAAGTCTTTTCGACACCCATTTGTAAGCGATAAATTAACAATTACGTTAAAACTTTGGAACTATTTCCTCTCTTTGTGCTGGCAACCTAACGACATAACTGTATCCGTGCTCGCCGCAGTTTGTAATGTTATATGCATGTTGCTAACGGCTAGGGTGTTTTTTCATAGGTTGATTTTCAAAAGTTTCTTCCAGTTGCAAATTGACTATAGATTGTTATTACCCACCCTTCAGAAATTTTTGGCTAACCAAATACTGCAGAAACAGGATTTTTTCAGGTTCTATTAATTCATAAAATATTGTGTTACGCTTGATTTTAGGTAATATTTGCTCTGAACATAATAAAAGTAAAAAATTTTGCTTTTAAACTTGCTACCTTAGGTGTGCAAAGCAAATAAATGCAATGTGTCAAGGCATCACTGGTTACCCAAGAAGTTCGTGGAGATTTGCATAGGGGAGGCCACTGCGATAAGCCTATTGGAACTTGTGTCACTTCTTTCCTTAAGGGGATTGAATGTCTCGGGTTATCATTGCAAGAATTTTCTGGTCATCACCTTCACTTCTGTTAGCACAACTGAGGGTGTAGGGAAACTTCTGGATTGGGACAGTGGGTCTGTATTAGCACATCAGGCCTCAAAGTTGTGAGTCTGGCTAGAGTTTGAAGCATTGTACGGCCTTAAACGTCAGGTTTGTGGAGCCAGTGAAGCGGTGAGCGGCAATGATGGTGACAAGCAAGAGCAAAGTCAGCGAGCATTGATACAGTGGAGAGCGAGACTGACTGAAGGAGATTGAAAGCGGAATGCTAGATGAAGGTGGAGGTCTTGTAATAATGATGCAATGAATGGAATATATGCCANGGGGGAGATCGTTCTACAGCAGTATCATTGATATGTGCGTTACTAGCATTGAAAATTTAAATTTTGCTTGCCATAGTTCCCATTTCATATTGAGCATAATGGCCTCTTTGTTTGGTTGTTTGGAAGAAAAACTTTGCAAATAATAGCCAGGGTGTTTTATTCAAAACTGCTCCAAAAGTGCTGTTAATACCAGTCTTCTGTTAAAAGATACTTTCCCTAGACTTTGTGTTCAGGAAAATATGCAACATCAGAAGTGTTTTACGTTACGACATTTGTTGTAGTTTAGTTTTAAGCTGGGGCGTTATCATAATTCTCAATCATAGATCATACAAACTACCTTTATTGTCTGGCACACATTAATCCTGATCAAGTGTGTAAGTGTGACTTTAAAGGGATTTTGTGTTTTTAATTACTTATGTCTTTTTAGTTTGGTTCACCTACAGAAAGAAAATTGTTGTTGGTTGTGATTTCTGTTAGTATATACTGAATTATTGTAATTTGCAATTCATGTTAGTGAAGCCAGCAATTTTTTCATAACATAACAAGATTTTTGCTTTTCTTTTGTGAGTGTCATTTCTGTAATGATTGTTAAGACTTAGGTGTCTAGCATTATCTTCAAAATTAATAATGTACTAAAAAAAACGTGAGAAAATAATTATTGTTGTAGTCTTTTGAAAATGTAGTGTCTGTGATTAATCTAAAGCTTGTAATATATCATTGGTAATTTTAAATTTATTAAAATATGTATATATATTATTTTATTTATTTATATTTTTTTTAGTGAAAGAAGAGAAGTATTTGATGAGTATGGGTATTATCGTTGGAATGTCTCAAACGATGTCTGCTCAGGAATATATGGCACTGACGTGTCACCTGTGCCATTTTTGCGTAAGTTATTTCCTTAAGAATTCAGTGTACTAAATTTTTTTCCCATTTTGCAGTGTACATCATCATTCATATGACATCCATCATCATCGTATATCATTGTCTCTATATCATATCATGATTTGTATATCGTTATCAGTCTTCCGATTCTAGATTCTAGCCTTTGTTTGGGCAGCATAGCAAAATGTCTCCATCTCCTCTTATCTTCCCACCATTCTTTATGCTCTACCTTTCCCCAATCTTCTCTGCTCTCCTGTACTTCTGCAGAATATATGGAGTCCATCCAGCTTTGCCTCTCCTACCCAATGCTACTTTCTCCACATCGCATTGTACCCTGGAGCCTGAGTAGCATGGTGGAGATTGGTAAAAACCTCAGTGTAAGCCAGGTCATTTGCAAATGAGGAAGAGGAGGCTGGTCTGAGCTCAAACCAACAATCTTGCAGAAGGGCCTGACAAGGTGGGCTGGGAGCCTAGGGTTGGTGGTGGATGAGCCAGAAGGCCAACAGTAGCACCTGTAGCCTCAGTGAGAGAAAGTTAACGCCACAACAAAGGGCACACCTGGCAACCATAGATGGCTGTTTCACCAGCCAGGTGTAGGCTGCGATGGGCCTAGTAAGCTGGCAGCTCAAAACCAACCCTACTCGGGTAAAGCGAAAAGTGAAATGTTACAGTGTACATGAAGTGTTAAAATTCATGCAAGGGTAGAAATTAAAAGCTTATAGCATGCCATATATCATTCGCATTGTCTTGCCACAAAAAAATGTTTCTTGTGTTGACCATGTTTATGATGATCTGACTAATGTAACAATGGTCTAGGTGCCATGGGCATCACTGAAGCCATCTGGGCTGTCCAATAACAGATTGATGAAAAGTTTTTGTTGCATGAAATTGTGTAGAATGCAAGTCATGTAATATTGAGCAACATAAGAATATCTAATTAGATAACTAGACACCAGCACACACATTTAAAATTGATTTGATAGTTTGAGCTACCAGCTTTCTGGATGGAACTCACAATTTCCTCATCACATAGCAACTAGATTGATAATGATTTGACTTCATTGGATGAGTCAGGCATAATGTTACATGCGAGGCCAAAATAATGGTGTCTTATCTGCTACCGGAATATTGACTAAAATATGGGCTTCTATACCTATTGGACTTGTGCTATGGTTTCAACCGTCAATGTTAATAAAAATTGATTTAAAAAAACCACCATATTTGTTTTTTCAATTACATTAAAGTGATTTATTTTGAAGTGGTCTTGCAGGGAAATTTCACATAAGCTGTTTTTTGAACTATATTCTTAAGAGTTGAAATTATGTTGTTANTATTTGTTTTTTCAATTACATTAAAGTGATTTATTTTGAAGTGGTCTTGCAGGGAAATTTCACATAAGCTGTTTTTTTTAACTATATTCTTAAGAGTTGAAATTACGTTGTTGCCTCCTAATACTTAAGTGAGCATTCTGAGCTGTTCATGTAGTTCTATGTCTTGTCTTTGTGTATGTTTAAAGTTGAAGATAATTGTTATCAATTTGGTCTTTGTCTCCTATTGTTATTAAGTCCTTACTTGGGTACATGAAAATGACTGTGCTTTCAAGGTATTTGAGCACTTCAAATCTCAGCTGACAGCTTATGTGTGTGGATCTTCAATTTCAGAAGCTACATCCTCAGCTTCATAGAAGAACATTTTGTTTTTCTGCCTGTCTTCGGATGGCCTTGAATGTAATTTAAATGTCTCCTTTCTCTGCAGTTTTCAAGCCACTTGATGTAAACTTCTAGCTGCTAAATTTAAGATTAACGTTGTCATGGACCGTTTCACTTTATTCTTGCGTTATCCAAATGGAAACCAAGGTATCTGCAGTAACTCTCCTACACTGGAGGATTTTGGAGAAACACTACTTTGAAAAGGTCCCTGTCGACATGCATCACATACCTTACTTGTCGACAAATAGGATTACCTACAACAAGTAATAAAACGTAGGTCGAAACGGACCCACCTGAAGAGCCAAATCAAATGAGACAAGATGGGTCTTCAGTACTAAACCAGATGGAACTAAGAAGTCTCGATTAGTGGCAAAGGGGTTTCAGAAGAACCATCTAGGGGACAACAAAGTACTCGTGTATGCACCAGTAGCAAAGATTCCCACAATTAGGCTTGCTATATCAAATGGATATACCCACAGCATTCACAAATGGAACACTGGAAGAGGACGTTTATGTATTTCAACCAGAGGGAGTAGAAGGAAAGAATAATTTAACATGCCTTGTATGGACTTAGAGAGGCCCTGTGCTGTTGGAACAAGAGAATCAACCAATTTCTGGAAAATAATAGATTAAGGATATCCAGAGTCAGTGTACATTGGAACTGACGTATGGTTGGTAATATGGGTGGACGACATTTTACTCTGCGAGAAGTCGAAAACAGAGGAACTGACTGACGGTTCGGAGACGAGTTTGGTGCAAATTACATGGGGGATATACAATGTTTTGTAGAGACAGAGGGGACAAGAGTGGGCACCAGAGTGTAACTGTGTCAGTGTAAACTTATCAAGAAGATGCTAAAGCAGTTTAATGTTGACGAATATAAAATTTGCCCTACGCCAATGAAAGACAGAATCNACTTATCAAGAAGATGCTAAAGCAGTTTAATGTTGACGAATATAAAATTTGCCCTACGCCAATGAAAGACAGAATCGAAGTCGGAGACACAGATGCAGTTGTGGGTATTCCGTTTCGAGAACTGGTAGGCAGCTTGATCTATGTATCTCGAATTAGTAGGCTGGACATAACCTTCGTAATGTCATACCTAAGCCAATTTCTGGACCAACCAACACGTTCTGTATGGAACACAGCAAAGAAGGTACTTCGCTACTTGAAGGGAACGATGGACAGCAACCTGTTTTACCAAAAACACCCAGAAGAATATTACAATCATTGTTTAAGCAGATGCAGACTGGGGAGGTGAGAGGACAGATCGCAAGAGCATGAGCAGGATGGCATCNACAGCAAAGAAGGTACTTCGCTACTTGAAGGGAACGATGGACAGCAACCTGTTTTACCAAAAACACCCAGAAGAATATTACAATCATTGTTTAAGCAGATGCAGACTGGGGAGGTGAGAGGACAGATCGCAAGAGCATGAGCAGGATGGCATCATTCCCTAGTGTCCTGGGGCTCGAAGAAACAGCAGGCTGTAGCTTTGAGCTCTGTAGAAGGAGAATATATTACAGGCAGTTTAGCAGTAACTAAATCCCTCTACTTAAAGGGTCTGTTGTCCTAGTTTGTAGATAGTAAGGGGTACGTGAAATGCAGTTTCCTCGTAGACAACTAAGGAGCGATACATATGATGAATTATAAGAACACTAAATGTTCAAAACATATTGACATTGTTTCATTTTTGCAAGACATTGTANGATACATATGATGAATTATAAGAACACTAAATGTTCAAAACATATTGACATTGTTTCATTTTTGCAAGACATTGTAGTTAAACAGCTTATAAGTATTAAGTATGTAGAGTTAAATTTGAATATTGCAGATATGTTTACTAAGCCACTGGGGTCAACCAAGTTTTGTGAGATTAAGGATACATTTTGTTTGGGGGGGAAAAGGTTAATCTTTGTTGATGGGGAGTGCTGCATGTATGAATATAAACAATTTCAATTCTTGTTTAACAATAGCTGTGAATTGGGTTATTTAGGTTATCATAAGACATATGCTATTGCAGAACTGTATTCAACGGACTTAAAATTGAGAGGGAGTGTTAAGGTATTGTGAATACATCATTACTTTAAGTGGGCTGTACTGTCTATATGTTAATTGTTTTTGGGGAGGGGGGGNGGCTCCTTGTGTGTGTACGCGTGCGTGTTACGTAATAGAAAGCAAGATGTACGTGTTTCTTTCTCTGTGTACTGGTGGTCTTTATGTGACAAGTAAAGTCTGAATTTAATATAGACAAGGAGTGACATAGACAGCTCTTCCAAGTTTGTATGTGTGTTAAGCCTTGAATCCATAGGTTTTATACGTACTTAAACATGTAAACGCATGCTGTACTATGGTTTACTAGTTATATTGTAAAACGTTCCTGCATATTTGGTTTATGTTAGTAATCAACATGTATTTTTCTCATGTTATAAGGGTTATTTTTTTAAAATCCATCTCCTGTATATCAATTTTGGTATTGTTCATTTAACTTTCCAAATGTTTAAAAATTGGAATAGTAACTCTATTAATTATTTACAGTGTCATACATGAAATTAAGTAACTAACTGTTTGGTGAATTCAAACCAGCTGTCAGAGAAAATGTGCACACTTTTATGTACAGATGTTTGTTCTTTTGTTTTAGCTCTGGTCATTCTGTTCAACACTATTATTTTGCTCCAAATTGTTTATGTGCTTTCCAAACACATGTACCGCTCACAATGGTTCACACGCTTGAGGCAGAAAAATGTACCTTTCTCGGAACTGGAGAATGTAAGTATTCTACTCTGCAAATGTTATTTTATAAGAATTAACGTAAGATTGGCAATGAAAGTTCTAGGGACTGGCAGGTTGAATTACATACAGTGGAACCCTCTTATAAGGTTATTCAGGGGTCCACAAGAAAGTGACACTATAAGCAGGAAAACACTCTAAGAGGGAAACACAATATAAAATTATGCACCGTAATAAACACACAACTCTACATAATGAACAAAACAAATGTTTCTTTTAAATACATAATCTTTTAAGAAATTTTATCTCCTGGTTGCGAAATCATAAAATTAGTATACGAGTAAAAGATTATTGTACATGAAAAACAAGCACAATTGTTCGTGGCAGTTTGTCTCCTGGTACCAAAGCACACAAAATTGTCTACCAGCAAAATACATAACATAAAATCTTTCATGGAAGTTTGTCTCCTGGTTGCAACAATGATTCGGTTCAGAGTAGTCACTGGGATTTCCAAATTCAGAGGAATTGCTGTACGTGTTCTACCGGGATTACTGTCCACATGCTTGATTAAGATTAACTTTTCAGCTAATGAAAATGTTTGTCTTTTCTTAGAGGCACTCATTTTAATTTTTCACTAAAACTGTTTCAAGGATGAATTAATTTTCACTACATAAATATTAACTGGGCATGTGCGAAGGTCGTTTTTCAAATGCGAAGTCGAAGCGAAGCTTGCATCATGCGAGGAATTTTGAAGAGCAATCAAAGCTGAAGGATTAAAAAATATATATAGTAGGCTACATTTTTCAAGTATATTCAACTCGTTTGTACTGTTACTGCCAAAAAATGTATGCCTACAAGACACTGAGCAATGGAATAAAACATATCCTAATCTTGTACTGCTGAAAAACTGAAATATCAAAATCTGTAAGAAAGTAATCATTATACATTTAGATACCTACAAACTTTATAAAAACTATCATAGTCCATATATCCAGTCCCTTTTGGCACCACCACCGCACAGTGATTTCAATTGGTGGCTATCATTTGGCCTCTTCCCTTTCCTTCTCCAAGAACTCTTGTCAATGTCAGGCTAGATAGTAAACTTGCTAGATGGTGGTGGCNATGTTTGTTATTGTTCTTATGGATAAACATTCCCGGCTGGAAGAATCCTGCATTATAGGCGGGAAAACCTTTTAAAGGGGAACCTTATAAGCGGGTTCTACTGTACCTGTATTGTGTCTCATCTCCAAACTGGTGTGCAGAGTTTTCCGACATGAAGCTACTGTAAGGTGTTATACAGTATGTTCATGTCTGAAGCAGGAAGAGGATTTTGTAGCTGATAGGATCATTTTTCCAGCCATTTAAAAAGCATTATTTTGATGCCCTAATGAGGGATAAACATTGACGTCCACTTCTCTGTAGGTCACATCTTTGAATTTTCTATTTTTAGCCATTTAGTGCTAAGTGATGAATGTCAGCCAGTCAAAACAACAGATTTTGAAATTCAATTAAAAGAATTTTACTATTATAGTAGAATTAAAGCTATACCTATCTGGAACAGCAGGTAGCAATAAAGCAGATACTCGGTTGTAGTGGAGTATCTATATGTACGAGATACACAAAGGTAAAAAAATGAAGATAACAATAATATTATTGCTTTCCCGAACTTTATATCATTTTCAATTAGTTGTAGGGAGTGATGGGTAGGGAGAGCCCCTCTGTTACGGTAAATAAAATTAGCTGGTTTCATCATTAAAATTTCCCCATTTTGTCAGACAAATTTTATAACAAAAAAAATTCATGCATTATTATTAGGAAATGAATCTGTTGTTCTTCAAATGATTTCACTCAAACTAAATGGAATTTGTTATTCATTCCTTTATTCAGTGCATATTTCAGTGGAAAATATTTAATGATAAGGTTGAAAGGACAGCCTTAAGAGTGCACACATTGTCATGTCACAGTAATTTTTGTGCGATAAATCATTTTATTATTGATAAAATAAAAATACTCCTTGCATGGTAAAAATGTTTCTACAAAGAAGTGGCAGAAACCTATTTGTTTTTGTTTTCTTGACAGTATGAAAATTGCACATTTTTACTGCCATTGCAGTTGTCTTTTTATTTTTTAAGTCCTCTGCTATCACTCGATCACTGTACATACAGCACGCAGTTTTGCACATTGGTCAGTTAAAAAAAATTCCTTCGTATTTTGAAACTCCCGGGCACAATCTGAAACGGCAACTATTTTTGGCATTTTTAACCGGTTTTGCGACGGAATCACCCAACTACAACAGGGTGTCTTACTAGGTCACGAAAGTCCCGAAACAGTTGAGAGTATTAAAAAGGTAATGAAAGGCTCAAAAAAGTAATAAATTTTCAGTAATTTTTTTAATCACAAAAATATTTCCCGGACATTGGAATCTCAGCAAATGCATGTTTGTAGTGTTTGTTAACTTATCGAGTGAGGGTGCTGCCAAATGTACTATATAACTATAATTTTGCAAGAGTGCGGAAAATAACCAGTGGCCAGAGATGTAACTAATGTAATTTGTGCAGGTAACGTGAAGTACTGCATTTCTTTGTACGTCTCCATACATGTTATGTCTGAATAAATGTGATACACACATGTGTGTGTGACAACATGGTTTACGTACAAGATGTCTGCTGTTCAATAGCGCCGGTGTTTATTTCTTGCTGTTTAGAATTTGTAGTTTTCTCACAATTTGTTTTTGTGGTACATTCAACAGCAGAATTTTAACTAAACAAATTACTTTACCATTGTGTAAACACAAAAGCAGCTGGCGCAACTGTGTTCTTTAAACATTACTATGCACATGTATTAATCAAGAACAGTGGCTTGTGTTTGCAGATATCATGATAACGTCTTTGTGAAAAGTAATGACTTACCATATGTACTAGGTAGTTTAACGCTGAATTTGGGGTTAGATTTTCCTATATCATGGAAAATGTCTTTCCTAACCTAAAAAAACCAACCCTGATAGTGGCTGTTAAGTAACCTTGAATACTGGGTAAATAATTTTTTTTAAATTTAAACTAACCTAGAATGCTTTATGAATTGTTGTTTTCCTTTTGCCATGGTAATAGGTGAACCACTGTTTAGGTTTATTTTTGGTAAGTCTCTTCACCAGCTACTGTTTTCTAACCTTTTTTGTAATGAGTCATTTTTTTTTTACATTTTTACATTATATTTTTTATATGTCCATGTAATTAATTGTACATGCATGTTAAAGTTGCATTTTTGTCCTCGTAATAATTTTGAAGGGGTTTACATTGTAATGNTACATTTTTACATTATATTTTTTATATGTCCATGTAATTAATTGTACATGCATGTTAAAGTTGCATTTTTGTCCTCGCAATAATTTTGAAGGGGTTTACATTGTAATGTTTGCTTCACTTTGTTTGTAATTGTGACAATTACATGGTGCATTGATTGCAGGTTTTTGTGACCATTGCCAAGTAGGTTGTCTTTGATTTTGAGTGCAAACTGCGTAAATATATGGTGAAATGTCTGTAAAATCTGCCTTTTTGGCACAGTTAATTCTGAAAGTCAAGAAAACATAGGTATGAAAAGGTCTAGAAAAAATCACTAAATTTTATTTATGCAAACAAGTATACATACTGTACAATCATCACCCTCACTCGATAGCTGTAAATTCCGTATTTGTTAGTTGTCAAGAACATAACCACAAAGCACAGAAAGTGAGTAAAGTCGGCAGTGTTTACAAATACCGCACAAATGTTTAGTGTGTAATTATTACGTTCACAAAAAAATATTCATCTGTGTTATATATACGTACTATTTACTTTTGTCATATTACCATCATTTCTGGTTAGAGATGTTCGTTTATAAATAAAATACACGTAGGCGTGATTCTACCTGTGAACGAGCACCATAACGACTCGGCTCAGTATTCTGGGGGAGTCGCCTGCGCCAATTTTTCCATATCTATGCAACCCGCACACAATACTACCCATCTACAAAACATCTCTTCCGCTGTAAAATAATTCTCTCTTGTGTAGCGGAGTCCCTTGCCATGTACGTGCTTGTTACAGCGTCTCGTCTGTTAGCTGAACATTCAACGCTGTTGTCAACCTGCACCAATCAGTGGTGTGAAAGTAGAGAATCGCTACGAAACAGCACGTGCAAATTGATTTCTTTTTGTCAATACAGTACACTGTGACTGAATTTTTATGTCACATGAAGAAACNGGGGGAGTCGCCTGCGCCAATTTTTCCATATCTATGCAACCCGCACACAATACTACCCATCTACAAAACATCTCTTCCGCTGTAAAATAATTCTCTCTTGTGTAGCGGAGTCCCTTGCCATGTACGTGCTTGTTACAGCGTCTTGTCTGTTAGCTGAACATTCAACGCTGTTGTCAACCTGCACCAATCAGTGGTGTGAAAGTATAGAATCACTACAAAACAGCACGTGCAAATTGATTTCTTTTTGTCAATACAGTACACTGTGACTGAATTTTTATGTCACATGAAGAAACGCAATGGCTCGAAGCGAGGCAGATTTGTGTTACTACGAACGCAATTGTCTTGTACCAATGTATTCGGTAAACATCGCACTAATCTGTTTCAACACAATAAACTACGTGCATTCCTTGGAAAGTGACCGCTTATCAACGCATTGCTGACATAACACCATCCATTCAACGCTTTCTGTACTGACAACGAATCAACGCGCATGACGTGTTATGCTACAGTCAATGTTTTGTTAGATGGGTAGTATTGTGTGTGGGTTGCATAGATACAGGAAAATAGGCGCAGGCAACTCACATGGTATATTTAATCGTATGTGCAACAATAATCTTTCAACCTTGCTACCAATCAATTTATAAATCGTTTTAGTGATGTATAAAAAAATTTGTTTGCCTTTTTATAGTCAAAAACGTGATCACCACGCAAATAGTTTTGTTATCTGCATGTATGTGAAGTGAGATAATGCTGTATGACAAATGCAAAATTGTAAAACTTAATGATGTTTCTAAGAGTTTTCATGGTAAAAGAAGCTCGCGCTGTGGTTTTAGATACACTTAAACAAGCGATTTTGTCCATGTTTTGTGAATACTAGAATTATTACAGAATTTTGCGAACAAGCATAATTTCTCAGTATTTTACATTATTTAGCGTCATTCCGCGGTTCGCGAAAATTTCTAGGCCCTAGTGATGGGGTATTTACTAGTGTCTGGTCTCTCTTCCAGTAGTTCTCAAGCATGAAAACCAGAACCAATAGTGGAGTTGAGAGATTTTGGTGGCCCTTAACAACGATGAGGGTGAAATGAGGTAAGAATGAAGCAGCGCCGAAATGCAAGGGTGTGGGAAACAGGAGTTCACAGAGAAAACTTGCCGACCAGCGGTATCATCCAGCACGATTCCCACTTGCGAAAATCTGGAAGTGACATGGCCAGGGATTGAATGCAGTTCGGCTTGGTGGGAGGCGAGCAGTCTAACCTCTCAGCCACCGCAACCCCAAGAATGGATGATTGTATCTTAATTCCACTAGAAGCAATTTAAAAAAATACAATGATTATTTTACACTGTACACCAGTCTGTAACAAAACATCAAATAATGTTCCAGAGCAATGGAGTGGTCAAAAAAATGGCATTTGCTGCAACTTTTTTCATGCTCTATAATTTGTGTTGGGAACCTGGACCTCAAACTATATACAGTAGTCTGTTCACGTTATCTTCGTACAATGTAATGAGACAGTAATAATAATTATTGGGATACTTGGTTCATTTTATTTCGTTTTGCGAGACTTTGTAATATTTTATCAGGATTCAAAGTTATTGCTGTGGTAGTTTATCGGTCATGCGTTNTCAGTGGCCCGCCAAAAATGTCTGAATCGTTCGTTTGGCCCGACTGTTAAAAAGGTTGAGCACCCTTGCTCTATAATTTGTGTTGGGAACCTGGACCTCAAACTATATACAGTAGTCTGTTCACGTTATCTTCGTACAATGTAATGAGACAGTAATAATAATTATTGGGATACTTGGTTCATTTTATTTCGTTTTGCGAGACTTTGTAATATTTTATCAGGATTCAAAGTTATTGCTGTGGTAGTTTATCGGTCATGCGTTTGCTTTTTTGGAACTCTTAGCTTTTGTTAGCATCAGCATTTGAAGATAGAAGCTTTCCAACTGCAGTAGACAGTTTTTGTTCTAGAAGTTTGATTATATTTTTACTACTGTGCAGTTTGGCATGGCGTGGGGAATAGTTGCCACGGGGGTCACATAGGCTTTCAAAGGGATTCTGGCCCATTCCATACCCTTATTTGGTCACGTTTTGGCACCCTGGGGCGAGGAGTGGGGGTAGGCACGGGGTGACTTATAACCTGTATGCCTAACGCCTGCTAGCAGAACAGCGCAAAGCAAGACATTAGACAACCAGCTCTCAAAGAGGACGCATCGAGCATGGCAAATAACCCCCACACCGGGATTTACCAGCTGACAGTATATTTCAAAAAACTGTAGTCCTGCATTTTATTGAAAATCCAATTTTTTCAGGATTAGTTATGTTAACTAGCAATACTCACTGTTTGTATCGCCTCTTATAAATTATTAGTTCAATAGGAATACTCTCTGTTTATTTCACTTTTTATAAATTAATTAATTTAGTAGGTATACTCATTGTTTATTTCATCTCTTATAAATTATTAGTTCAATACGAATACTCACTGTTAATTTCACCTCTTATAAACCATTATTTCAGTAAACCTATATGTGCAACTATGTGAGAAATTTTACACGTGCATTATCAAAATGTTTTTGTTACGTTATTTCCTCAAAACTGCATACATGCTGAAGTATTCACTCATTCTGTTACTTTTATAGAAACACTGGCCTACAATTGAATTTAAGAATTAATTTACAATATAGCACATACACTCAAACTAACTTTATTTGAGGTTTTCAATCAATAAAAATAACCTCTATTATAATTTAATACTTTTAATATCAGCATATTATGACAAATTTTAGCCTTTCGGTGCCAAAATCTACGTTGATAGAAAGAACGCGTTATACATTGTAGCACTTCACTGAAAACATATTGTATATAGTTATTAAAACCTACATAAACACATCTAGGGTTAATACCATTTTCCTCTTCCAGTTCCAAATTGTCACTTATAGTCAAATTTGTCAATACACTGCATTAAAAACTCTGTGATACAAAAGTTTAAAAAAAAAAAACCCCCCACTCTAGAAAACAATGTTGCGCCCAACTCGAACGATGTGCGAGGTAAGTTAGGCTACATTTTAAAATTGTTAGGAAAACAATAATTGGGGAACAGTACTAATTTAGGTGTTTTGTACCAGGGCTAACAACAATTGTTATATCTTTAATTTATTACAAATGTCATCATCACGCATGCCAGAAAATTTGGTGAGCCGGTTAGTTTCTTTTACGGCACAAACATATGACTATCACGAAACACTGCAAAGTCTGATGTATTGAAACAATTTTATTTTCACAGTTTGGGGCACAACACTAATAAAAGTATAAATAATTGTTTCACGCAACAAAATGATAGCAAATCAAATTTTAACCATATCACACACGTGGTAAACAAATACAGCGCTGCCATTACAAATTATTAAAATACGCAACAGGAAACCAGCAAAAAAAAGAAACCCCTCCTTAGCGCCAGCCGGAAATGCAGCTGGGAAAGTTACTAAACAGACGGTTAGCGAAAGCCTTATAGAGATAACATGCCATGAGCAGAACCATGCAAAAGTCTCTCATTCAATTACTTAATTTCCTGTCTCCTCCATTGCAAAAGATTGATGCAAAGATTGCTGAGGGGGAGGAGGATTACAAAGGATCGATGTGAAAATTGGGAGGTTTGGTGGATTAATTAAAAGATTGATGGAATGAGATACTTTTACATGGTTCCGCTATATTCTATGTACAATTTTGCACAATATAAAAAATAAATAAATATTATTTTAATTTTTAAAATTGGATAGTAAATACAGATTTCCAATTTGACATATATGTATACCAGAAACATACATATATTCTTGAAGAATTAGTGGTAGTAACTGCTGAGCACCTTCGGGTACGTTCGAAAACCCGAGCCGGAGACTGCAGCGGACCTCCAAGTCAAGCCGAAAACTGCCTAGCACCTCAGAGATCCGCCAAAATACCCCTCCCCCCACACCCTCCACACAGTTCCCATTTAAAATACATTATTTCAAAATGCCGTTTATCATATGTACTTCTCTTTTTAAATTTTGGTTTATTGGCCTATAGTTCATTTACGGTTATTTCACACTTTTCTGAAACCCTGCTTAAGTTATACTTCCAAGATGTTCCTCCGNTCAGAGATGCGCCAAAATACCCCTCCCCCCACACCCTCCACACAGTTCCCATTTAAAATACATTATTTCAAAATGCAGTTTATCATATGTACTTCTCTTTTTAAATTTTGGTTTATTGGCAGAGGATTAGCCTATAGTTCATTTACGGTTATTTCACACTTTTCTGAAACCCTGCTTAAGTTATACTTCCAAGATGTTCCTCCGCNGCCTATAGTTCATTTACGGTTATTTCACACTTTTCTGAAACCCTGCTTAAGTTATACTTCCAAGATGTTCCTCCGCCTCATGCAAACAAAGCTTAACCAAGTCAAGGAAATACCCAAAAGGGACAGTGCACCACATTTGTACGCACTCAGCGTAATACATTTTGCGTAAGAGCTATTTCTTATAACGCATTACCAACTCACCTATTTTCTCCCTGTTTTTATTTTTATTAATCATAAATAAAATATATAAATTATAGATAAAATGTAAATAAAAGTTCAATTTAACCAAAAATAAGGTACTTTTATGTTAACAGAAGTATAAAATGCTTATGATATAAGGCATATTTAGGAAAGTAAGCACATCATTCATGAGGTGATTTTTCAAAGATTTCCTTCAAAAAGTGTGAAAAAACTACGAATAGATTATCTAAAATACCTAATAATTTTGACAAGTTGGCAGATTAANTTCCTTCAAAAAGTGTGAAAAAACTACGAATAGATTATCTAAAATACCTAATAATTTTGACAAGTTGGCAGATTAACATATCTGCAAAATTTTGTGAATTGTCACGGCTCTAAGTAGTGTAGTGCAGAATTTTGCAGTAAAATAAATAAGACATGTGTCCATTTTAGATTTTAATGAGTGTTGAACAAAGTATGTATCATTATTTTTATTTCAGGATTTGGGTACTCCAAGCCCCACAGAAGACCCTACGCTTGTCAGGTCTGAAATGATGACTGCNTTCCTTCAAAAAGTGTGAAAAAACTACGAATAGATTATCTAAAATACCTAATAATTTTGACAAGTTGGCAGATTAAAATATCTGCAAAATTTTGTGAATTGTCACGGCTCTAAGTAGTGTAGTGCAGAATTTTGCAGTAAAATAAGACATGTGTCCATTTTAGATTTTAATGAGTGTTGAACAAAGTATGTATCATTTTTATTTCAGGATTTGGGTACTCCAAGCCCCACAGAAGACCCTACGCTTGTCAGGTCTGAAATGATGACTGCNTATTTTTATTTCAGGATTTGGGTACTCCAAGCCCCACAGAAGACCCTACGCTTGTCAGGTCTGAAATGATGACTGCGAGGAAACATGACTCTCGAATGAAGTCACTGGATGAGTTTCGTGGGTATGAAACTTTTATATAGTGAATTTTCTCATTAATGATTGAATAAGTTTCACAGGAATATGTTTTAATATTTTTGTTTGTGTGTTACAGACTTTGCATACTTCTCATGATATTTGTTAACTACGGTGGTGGACAATATTGGATATTTCAGCATTCAGCATGGAATGGTCTTACAGTTGCCGATGTGGTATTTCCTTGGTAATTATTATTTATTTTTCATTATTTTTACTACCTGTATTGGTTATTATTAAAAAAAATTTAGACGCAACAAAACCGTTGCTCACACACAAGCATACAACTCTCAAATAACAATAGGGTACTGTGACAGCATGTTTTGAAAGTTGGCGACATCCGTAGTTTCCATGTAAGTGTTTGACCAGTTGTAGGTGGCAAATCAAGAATGAAATTGTCTCTCATTTGCACAAAGTTTTCTTCTAAATTGTTAATTCAATGTTCTTTTATAAACAAAGTACATCCTGATAGCTGCAAAGTAATGTTAAGTGACATTTTAAAATCTGCCCATAAGCCACTCTTTTATCCCTCTTCTTCTCACCAATAGCTTGGTTGACACAATGCATGTGTGTGCTGTGAAATTATAATAAATAATGTAACTTCTAGTTAATCAAAAATTGTCCTGTAACTGGTTTCAGAAGTGAATTTTGAATGTTTTTAAATTTGTTTTAGTGTTCTGTGAAAAACTTTGTTTCCATGTATTTCAGAGGCTTTGCCGCAAAACTGTTCCCTCTGTTGTTGAATAGGTTATTGAAAATTGTTTCTAAATTTTTACTTTATCCCACTTTTAGAATTTTGGTAAAGCCTCATTACAAAGAACTTCATGTACCAGATGTCCGTATTTGTTCAGTATAAAGTTATTATAGTATTAAGTCAGTCCCTTGGTAGAATTTGTACTGAGATTGTACTGCATTTGTTCTGTTCTGAACATTAGTGGGTATAATAGGCCCAAAAACTGCAGGTCCCTTATTACAATTGCTGCTTGTGTTGAAAAAAAATGCCGATATGTGCTATTGTTGTTAGTGATAATAATTAAATAATGCAATAATATTTGCATAGTTACATAGACAAAAGCTATTATGGAAAAAAAAATATTTTAAAGTTATTTTGTTTCAATGTAGTTGCAGAAACACCACTATTGCTAACTTTTTACAGGGTTTTATATCTGCATTGTGATGTGCGAAGGCTTGATACAGAAATCACATTCTCAGATGTTGATGGTAGGAATGAGCAAATGAGAGTGAATGCGTAAATTAAATGGGTAGGCATTAATTGCAATCTGCATATAAGAATGCATAACGAAAGTGTGTATAGCTAAGAGGGATCTAAGAATATATGTGAATCATTGTGTGATGTAAATCATTTTGAGTGGTGTTACTGTTTGCAGGTTTCTGTGGGTAATGGGTGTGAGCATGGTTCTATCTCTACGCTCCCATCTTCGCACCTCCGTGAGTCGCTGGAAGATATTCAGAAAGGTTGTCTTTCGGTCTGCTATTCTTGTGTTGTTGGGCGTAGTGCTCGGCGCCAAAGGTGATAAGAATGTTGATCTGGACAACTTGAGACTTCCTGGAGTACTGCAACGCATTGGGTTGTCCTACTTCATTGTAGGGTCTATCGAAACATTCCTCATGAAGAGACAGGTATTCTTTGAGGTCAGTAGCTTTCTCTTTTTTTGTTCAGTTTGTAATTTGATTTTTTTNTCCTCATGAAGAGACAGGTATTCTTTGAGGTCAGTAGCTTTCTCTTTTTTTGTTCAGTTTGTAATTTGATTTTTTTGTACATACAGTGGATTCTCTATGTGCAGAGAAAGGTTGTACTCAAAAACTGTATCCGCAGATGATTTTNATTTTTTTGTACATACAGTGGATTCTCTATGTGCAGAGAAAGGTTGTACTCAAAAACTGTATCCGCAGATGATTTTCAGTGGTCCCAACAAAATTCCTGAGTAAACAATGTTGAAACTATTTGCTTTTATCTGTGAGAAATTTTTTGGTCCCATTACTTAATATATTAAACTCAACAATAGTTTTTAAACTGTTTGTTTATGCAGGCATCTAATAACTGGGTATGAAATGCATTATGCAACAGATGCTTGCGAGTCAGGCAGTCTGGCACAACCTCACTTCCTCCCCTTACACGTTTGATGAGAGAGGGAGCCGTTACATAATAACCAACGTGGTGGTATTCTCATATCCCCTCCTCTCTCTTTCTCTCTCCATCTCTCTCCTATACATGCCTGTGAGAGGTGAAGTTATTATCTTGATTAGGGATGTAACTATTCCACTTTTCCTCAATGCNCTCTCCTATACATGCCTGTGAGAGGTGAAGTTATTATCTTGATTAGGGATGTAACTATTCCACTTTTCCTCAATGCAGATACCACTCTCAATTCTAAAAATCGTTATTATTTTAGGCCTACATTAGTAGTAGGCCTGTTACTAACATAAATAATATAACCAAAACAGTGGGAGCATATTCATATAAAATTCCAAAAAGTTCAAAAGAGGCGTATAAGATAATATTGAGAACAGACATACACTCACATACATAGACACAAACACAGTTATATATTTTGTCCACGTGTTCACCAACACATGAAATTATTAAAAAGTTTGCAAGAATAGCACAGTGAGAACACTTTGTTTGACAACAAAAGGAATCTTTTCGTCACACGCAACTGATACACAATAACTGTAGATTGATAATACTATAACAAGTTGGTGTTTACCATAAACAAAACATAGCTGGGCAGGATTGGAGATTTTGAGCCAGAAAATTTTGGCTGGTGCTTAAAGTAAATTTTCCCATGAGAAAAGGAGGAGATTGGGAATGCATCATTAGTAAATAAAGAAAATCTCCATTATTGCCTCTACATATAAAGATATTTTACAGACACTTTATTTGGCATTTTGATTGTAAGACAGTTAACTTACACTGCTCATTTTTTAAAACGATTCAATGGAAATGTTTTTCTTGTTATAATAAAACTTGTTTTGTTTTTGAAATGGCGTCGCTTATTTACTGAGTACTGTCATCGCTGTCGCGGAATTAAACCAACAGCGCTTGTAGTCTAGTAAACAACCATGGCAGATGCCAGACGGTCGTTCCAAAGCCGTAAGATGTCGAGAAACTTAGTTTTTCTTTCAGGGTTACGCTATTTTGTTATTTATTTCTCGGAAATATTACAACGGTACAAATATAATTTCTTCTTGTTCCTTACCACGTCATAACACAAACAGTGAAGTATGCACACATAATTTACGATGTTTTGTGAACGAAGAAACATTATATCAAAGCCACAAAGAAGGCATGAAAAGTGCTAAAGTGAACATTCCATAAGTGGAATTAAAAGTTAGTTTCTGTCATGTGCAAATTAATAAAGTGCTATGTTCATTATATAAGTCCTTTGCCGTGGTAACGTTGAAATCATCCGCTACATGGGAGGTTTTTTAAACATTCTTTTTATTCTAGTGAGAAAAATAATAGTGAAACCTTGTTAAGTTCCCATTTATTTCAATTTCCGGTATCAGTCAATTTTTTTGGATTGTCCCAAAGAATATCCTATATAAACAATGTTAAAAAAAACCTGCATGCTACGACCCTTAAATCATTTTATATATATATGTGTGTGTGTGTGTGTATGTATGTATGTATGTATGTATGTATGTATGTTTTTAACATTATCTCATATGCCTCTTTTGAACTTTTTGGAATTTCATATTAATATGCTCCCACTGTTCGTGTTATATTATTTGTGTTAGTAATACGTCTACTAATAATGTAGACCTAGTTTAAATAATTGAATTTTACACCCTCCTATACAGTATTTAGTTCTGTAAAGTAATTGTCTGTAACTTGAACAATCGTCATTTTTGGAATCAAGAATCGAGATTGGTATTGGCAGAGAGATCGAGAATCGAGGAAAAGTGGAATCGTTACATCCCTAATTTTTGGTAGTAAAATGTGTGTACATTGACACAAGTGTACTCAAATTAACTTTCAGTGGAAGTTTTAACGTCCGTGAACACACACTTTGAATCACGTAGTGCAACTGCAATCACAGCCAAGTCGCATCGGGCAGGTTATGAATGCAACATACCGAATCTGTCTGCTAACAAAGCTAAATAACGAAATGAAAAGTAGCTTAGTAAATTAATTATATTTTTCTCGTAGCAAATTTGTCAACGTCTCTGCAACGATGAGTGAGCACAACACGCACTTAAAAACATACACATTGGGAACGAAAAACAAAGACAATTTCCTGACATGTTACAAATTGTTTTAAGTTTTAACCAAACCCAAATTTAAAAAACACCATATTCTATCTGGGTAAAATATTTAAACATTTGCTTTCAAATTAAACATTTATCATGCATTAGCTTATATACGTGAATGTTTAGGTTATGTATATCGAAACTCACGTCCCACATCAACCAGCAATCAATACTTGCAACTTATAGATGTAGCTCGCATATAAGACAAATTCAGTGCGCACGATTCACTGAACTTCATAATAGTGCAAGTTTGCTACCAATTTTAGTTAATTTTCTCAATAAATACGTAGTGTTAACGTTGCATAATATATAACGTACAAAAAAAAATTTGATGTATCTAACGATTTTTGATATCTGTGAATAAGCGGAAAAATTGAAATTTTCTCGACAAGATTTGATTTATCAAATCATAATTGCTTACGTAAAGAGTCAGTACAAAGCAGCTCACACGAAACCCAACTTTTATTTTAGTTGGAACAAGCTACAGACGTCGACATAAATTTTTCCCTAAAATATTGGGGGGGAAAAATCATGTCCCACCCAACAAGAAACTCGTTATTTATTCCCGAAGTTCATAATCCCGCACACCCCTAAAACTTGCTCAAATACAAAACTACAGAATCCCAACCAAATCGTGACAGAACTGAATGAAGCTACTAAATTAAAATACAGTTAAATGGTGAATTTTAACACGGCCAGTACAGTTTTATTTTTAGATTATTTCCGCATCTCATATTTTCTTGCACAAAATCATTTTCCAAGAATGATTCAACTACTGGCATAAATCAAGTAATTTTAAACTGTTTTTGAGTTATGTAATGTATTTGTGGTAATTGGTTTTTAATGCTTCGATTCTTGGTCTTCCGATTTTTGATTATACAATTCTTCAAGAATCACGGGTATCGAGGAATCATGGAATCAAGTTTGACATCCCTAATCTTGATGCATCATGGTGACGTCGTTAGTCGAATATAGCCTCACCACAGCTGTGGCCCCCTCCAAGAAAAGCATTACGCTTACATGCGACTGCGCCCTCTTCTGCTGTGGTGCCAGAAATGGCTCGCGAGTCGACTGCTGCTGCCTGCTGGTCAACATCTCTCTTCACGCTTCAGCACGTGTCTACCCCTCCAGCCGAGGAGGGGAATGCAGCCCAGTCTTACGCCGCCTTCGGCCATCTCCACCGTCTTAAGCCATCTCCACCACCTTCGGCCATCTCTACCGGCTTCGGCCATCTCCACCGCTACCTCACCGCCTTTCCGTACATCTCGCTCTGGCCCTGTCTTTCAGGTGTAAATAGAACCGACTGACCTTAATTCATGCTGACTCACGCACCTCAGTTACGGGATGTCACTCTGCCAGGCCACGTACCGAAGCTTTCGACCTTGTCTGCGCTGGTTGGCACTTCCTGTCGTTTAGGAGGTTGTGCTTACGTCCATCGTGGTAGACTTGAGCGGTTTCGCCGTCCGGGCACCCCTACCCTGTTGACTTGGGGTCTATGCTCCTCCCGAGGAGAGCGGGGTCGCCGGATATAGTCTCAGGGCCACCTGGCACCAAGATGTTGCAGAGTACCACATTCCTCGGGGGGGGGTGCAGCGATGTTGGCCATCTGAGGCAGGCGCTTTTCGGGTATCCCTGGCTTCATCCTCCTGGATGGGGCTGGGTTATTGTCGTCGTCGTTGCTCCCCGTCTATGGAACTCCGCCACGATAGCTCAGATCCGGTCAGGTTCATGCGGCCATACCAAGCAGTCATTCGCCTTCCGAAGTCTGTTGGGGTGGAGGGCAGCGTCCTGAGGGACGCTACTCTTCGAAGTACTTGTGGTTCCTCCCTCGTGGGAGTTAGTTGAACACTTCTCCTCTTGTGAACTGGTCGGGTCCTGGGTCCCGGAATGTTGGTGCCGGAAGTTCTGCAGGGGTCAACTTCCATATTTTTTTCTTCCTCGTCGTTGTCCTGCGGTTTGCACTTCTTCTGTGTTCTGGGTACTGGCTGGACAAGGCCAAACCTTGGAGTGAAAAGGGGGGCGGGGTAGTCCACGTATCTACCCCCATGCATTGCAGGCCGTTTTCCACGTGTGGCTGGTAAATTGAGTACCATTATCGGTCATTATAGTCTGTGGGTACCTCCAATGGGGAAAAATTTCNTTCTCCTCTTGTGAACTGGTCGGGTCCTGGGTCCCGGAATGTTGGTGCCGGAAGTTCTGCAGGGGTCAACTTCCATCTTTTTTCCTTCCTCGTCGTTGTCCTGCGGTTTGCACTTCTTCTGTGTTCTGGGTACTGGCTGGACAAGGCCAAACCTTGGAGTGAAAAGGGGGGCGGGGTAGTCCACGTATCTACCCCCATGCATTGCAGGCCGTTTTCCACGTGTGGCTGGTAAATTGAGTACCATTATCGGTCATTATAGTCTGTGGGTACCTCCAATGGGGAAAAATTTCAGTTTCAAATTTTCTAATGTTTTGGTTCTCCTGGCTGGGTAGGGGAAATGCTTCCACCGAGTGGGAAAACTGATCTGTGACTACCAGTAGGTATCGGTTTCCTTTTGTACTTATGGGATACGCCCCCATTAAATCGGTTGCCAAGTGGGTCCATGCGGTATGAGGCCGATAGGTTTTCCGGCGGGTAGGGGCATGGGGAAGGCTTTACCATGACAGCATGCCTCACAGTTGATGTACTGTCGCACATCTCAGCTTATCCCGTCCCATGTGTAGCATTCTCCTATGTCTCGAAAGTCTCTTTAATGCCGGGATGACCGGCTTGCGGGTGTGGTCATGGTGGTGGCGGCATAAGTGCGCCCTCAGGTTTTGTGGTATCCAGTTCTTCTATGGGGCCCCAGGTTGTCCTCTTCAAGACCAGACGACGTTGTCTCGAAGTTAAATCGCTGGTGGTAGCTGATTGGATATTGGCAGGTGTACCTGGAGTGGNGATGACCGGCTTGCGGGTGTGGTCATGGTGGTGGCGGCATAAGTGCGCCCTCAGGTTTTGTGGTATCCAGTTCTTCCATGGGGCCCCAGGTTGTCCTCTTCGAGACCAGACGACGTTGTCTCGATGTTAAATCGCTGGTGGTAGCTGATTGGATATTGGCAGGTGTACCTGGAGTGGNGAGACCAGACGACGTTGTCTCGATGTTAAATCGCTGGTGGTAGCTGATTGGATATTGGCAGGTGTACCTGGAGTGGAGGAGTCGGATGTGTTCCTCGGGACTTTTCGTTGGGTCAGAAGGAGGGGAGGGGTCATTCTCTCTCATTCCTCATCTTCCTGCCTCCCGGCAAGGTACTGCTGGCGTGATAAGGTATCAGGCAGATAATTCAACAATATTATGCAATATTTCTGTATGCTTTTGGTATTAATATCAAGCACGGTAAAGAAAGCGGGGTTGGAGAGGGAGATAAGACGTGAAAAAAAGTTTTGGAATTGCGTTACATTTGGATACGGATCATTTTAATGTGCCTTTCATTTTGAACACCCATACATTTCTACTTTAGCACAAAGTTTAGTTTCTAACACTAAAAACCGCTGTTTTATGACCACGTAAATTTAAATGTATTAATTAATCTAGGAACTCTTTCTCATCATGTATTTTCTGCTTGTCTAATGTGTGTCTGCAGTGCACTCAGAATAGCCAACCTAATATTAACTTTTGTTTGTTCATGCATCAGCTGATACAGGATTTTGTAAATGGCACTTTGTTTGTTTCATATACGTNGGGGGGGGGGGGAGTCACTGCATTAAAGACGTACAGAAAAAAGGAAGCCAGCCCCCCAGTCACCATAAAAGAAGTAAAAAAAAAAGGAAGGTGGCCCACCACAGTTGTTGATGTTCTTTTAACGACCGACCGCAGGTTACCATTATCGTACAGCGCACAACAATGTTTTGGCTTTTAGCGCCACGAGTTAATTAATTAAAGTATTTTCTAAACATATCACAATCACCCCATATCAATGTAAAAAAAAGAATAATTTGTTACATATTTAATACAAGTTTNATTTTCTAAACATATCACAATCACCCCATATCAATGTAAAAAAAAGAATAATTTGTTACATATTTAATACAAGTTTATCTGTATACATTAAAATCTATCTTCACACTTTGTTATTGTTCAATTATTCCATAGGTTAAACAAAACATTTAATGAATTTTACCTGCATTGATTTAATGAAGTTGCATGCAAAAGGCAAGTATTAAAAATAGAACTGAATACTGAAAACCATATTTAAATTGTAGAATCGGTACCGGAACCAAAATTTTTTGTTATTCAACCTATCCCTAGTTCTAAGTCATAAATTTTTATGCAGATTTATTTAATTATTAACTTGAAACCATAGATCCTTTNTAACCTATCCCTAGTTCTAAGTCATAAATTTTTATGCAGATTTATTTAATTATTAACTTGAAACCATAGATCCTTTGAAATTTAGAAAACTAAATTTTCCAAGTAATAATACTGTACATATTTTGAAAAATTTTTAATTTCATTCAATGTTTTAAAAAGAAAGTGTTTCATGAGGTCTTACTTTATCTCACTGCTTTCAAAAACTAAGTTTATGTGCTATTAAAATAACTAGCTCAAAAGGTGGACATTATTTTCTGTGTAGCACATGTGCAGATTTGAGGTTACCCTGCGTTTTGTTATTGGTAAAAATCCATAACTTAATTATCTTCATTGCTTATTTCAATGCATTACCATAACTTGGCTTGTAGCCGCACAGTTTCCCTAGGACTGTCTAAATTTACTTTACTTCATGAAATGAACAATAAGTACTCTACATTGGCTTGTTTTATGGAGACATTAAACTTTTTATTGTAATTTAGGCCTAATTTTTTATCATGAAACATTTGCAATACAAATTTAATGGATGTATATTACTACACCAATACGAAAGAGAGCATATTTTTTGTTTTCCCAGGTGAAATTTTCCCGTCCAAGAAGTTTTAAAAAAAACCTGTCCCGCGCTAAACATCTTCATTGCATTTTAGTGTAGTTGTGTATGCATTTGGCACGTGTTGCAGTACGGGCCGTGGCTAGCGGTGCAGGACCTGCTGGAGAGCTGGCTCCAGTGGCTGGTTGTGCTGCTGCTAGTTGCAGTTCACATACTACTCACATTCCTGCTGCCTGTGGAGGGGTGCCCCACTGGCTACCTGGGGCCGGGCGGCATTCACAATCACAGTTCAGCCGAGAACTGCACTGGCGGTGCGGCGGGGTACATTGACCGCGTTATTTTCACCGAGAAGCATCTCTACCAGCACCCAACCTGCATGTCTGTTTACCGTACTGCTGTGCCCTACGACCCCGAAGGTAATTGCAAGCTCACCATAGGCTATATTTCCTGATAGTATTGCAAAACAGTTTTCATGTAGTGCTACAAAATATGCATAATTATTAGGGCTGGGCCGATACCAAATTTTTGCAGATACAGTATCGATACTGGTTGCTCAGATACCAGTGCCAATAGTTTATTCAAGTAGTCTTTATTTTCAGACCTATACACACCTATTTAGCTTATAAAAAATTAATTTGAGTAATTGCTTTCTACTCTCAATCTGCAAAAGTTGCATTTGTTGCGACTGCCAAAATNCTTATAAAAAATTAATTTGAGTAATTGCTTTCTACTCTCAATCTGCAAAAGTTGCATTTGTTGCGACTGCCAAAATCTTTTTAGTCTCAAAGTCCTTGTAAAAAGTGTTCAGTGAATGCACCATGTCTTCATAAACAGCTCTCGTGCTAGAACAGTTTTGTCATGGTACTGATCTGAGTTTTTATCCCATTTAAAGTGGGAATACGTCAGAAACTGTGGTGTTCTTATGACTTACATTGAGGAGGGTAGCAATGTGAAAAATGTACAGCTTCCTCAACCAAGCACCATTCTGTGATGACAACTCAACATTAATTTTCAATTCAAGCAAAAGCCATGTAATAACACTGCATTGCTCCAGCAGATGTTCTAGCATTGTCTAAGTGCTATCCCAATTGGTTTGCTCATCTTGTGTTGGCATGCTGTTGGTTTCCTGGAAGCGTTTAAGAAGTTTGGTGGCGTTGATAGAATGTTTGAAATGTCCAACAATTCTTCTATGATTTTGCACACATGTCGAAAAACTCTTTCTGATTACCAAATGTGTCCTTGAAACAAGTTTGCAGTGTGTGTGCGGTGCTGGGAATAGGAAATCCCGCTAAAGAAATAGCATTTGTAATTTTTACAGCGTTATCAGACACCACAGCTTGTATTATTTTCATTTATACTCCATGTTTGAATAGACTCTTTCAGAACTTCAAGAATGTTTTCTGACGTATGCGTAGCGAGCTGAAATAGAATAACATCCAGATACAGACTTATAGTCGTATCTGTTGTTAACATAATGACAGGTGAATGACATGAAATCTTCANCTTATAAAAAATTAATTTGAGTAATTGCTTTCTACTCTCAATCTGCAAAAGTTGCATTTGTTGCGACTGCCAAAATATTTTTAGTCTCAAAGTCCTTGTTACAAATGTTCAGTGAATGCACCATGTCTTCATAAACAGCTCTCGTGCTAGAACAGTTTTGTCGTGGTACTGATCTGAGTTTTTATCCCATTTAAAGTGGGAATACGTCGGAAACTGTGGTGTTCTTATGACTTACATCGAGGAGGGTAGCAATGTGAAAAATGTACAGCTTCCTCAACCAAGCACCATTCTGTGATGACAGCTCAACATTAATTTTCAATTCAAGCAAAAGCCATGTAATAACACTGCATTGCTCCAGCAGATGTTGTAGCATTGTCTTAGTGCTATCCCAATTGGTTTGCTCATCTTGTGTTGGCATGTTGTTGGTTTCCTGGAAGCGTTTAAGAAGTTTGGTGGCGTTGATAGAATGTTTGAAATGTCCAACAATTCTTCTATGATTTTGCACACATGTCGAAAAACTCTTTCTGATTACCAAATGTGTCCTTGAAACAAGTTCGCAGTGTGTGTGCGGTGCTGGGAATAGGAAATCCAGCTAAAGAAATAGCATTTGTCATTTTTACAGCGTTATCAGACACCACAGCTTGTATTATTTTCATTTATACTCCATGTTTGAATGGACTCTTTCAGAACTTCAAGAATGTTTTCTGACGTATGCGTAGCGAGCTGAAATGGAATAACATCCAGATACAGACTTATAGTCGTATCTGTTGTTAACATAATGACAGGTGAATGACATGAAATCTTCANGGAATAACATCCAGATACAGACTTATAGTCGTATCTGTTGTTAACATAATGACAGGTGAATGACATGAAATCTTCACGAGAGAGTGTGGACCACATGTCTGTTGGTATGACACGTTCTCTACTGGTGCTAAAACCTTGTAAACATCATCTTCCACTCTTTCGCACAAATCAGGAATGGCAATCCTGGAGAATGTTGTTCTGTCAGGTACTGTGTACCTCTGCTCAAGAAATATCAAGTTTTGAAACACTTCAGCATGTCGGAACAAATCATTTTCCCAATGAGCTTACTGATTTGAAGTGCTCTCCTACTTGTAGATGGCAGAGATGTATGTTTTTCAAATATGCTGTCAATTGTGTTCAAAGTAGGTTTGTATATGGTGGTTGTTGAGGTTAACGGTACACATGCGGCATAGCTTGTTACTGCAGATTTTGAGGGTAACTGTAAATGTGCGACAGTGCCTTGTGTTATCTGGATCGTTTTAACTTACTTGACAATCTAATGATTTTGGATCGGAAACAAGTTTGAGGTTAAACATTTTAACCTTTCGGCAGTGGGTGGCATTTAGGTGTTTCTTCACATTTTACATGGTGAAATTCCTTTTATCTGTTCCACCGCGTGAGATTTTAGCATTGCATAATGTGCATACAGCCTTCGAATCATCGTGCGAATTCACAATAAAATATTGCCACATACAACTTTTTTTGGTGCCAAATTCTGTCAAAAAGCTAAAGAAATGGCATTAAACGTGAGACGTGGAAGATCTCCAGCTCAGTTCTTTACGTTAAATGCGCGTTGTTACAGTAATTAATAAAGTAAACAACATTAAAAACTCTGTGAACGCTTAAACTGACACTATCGATTATCTGTCTTCTCTAGACTACTAGCGCTGTTAGTTCACATTCCGCCGCAGCGCTGCCAACACAACAGTTGACTTTTGACCTAGTCCAAAAAGTAGTTTATTCAATGTTTATTTACCTTTAATAATGCTGCCCTTCCTACTTGATTGTCACTCGTTACAATAGGTGTATTTTTTTTTTACGGCCTTATCGTTCATGTTGCATAGTATTATGATAGGCCAATGTTTGCACCACAAAATTACTGTTTACAGTACGATGCTTCCAGGGATGTTAAATGGCCATTCGAAATGTCTGGTACAGTTATCGCAAAATACTGGTACATTCAACAAAAATTTGGTACGTTTTCTTATGTTCATACTTCATAAGGATCCAAGCCATTTTTTCCCAGTGTCATCTATTATGGCACGGTTAGTATCGGGTAGAGGTTTTGAATTTGTGCCCAATTACTTCAGATTACGATACCTTAGTATCGGTACTGGTACTGGCCCAGCCCTAATAATTATATAATCTGCTTTGATTTTGCACTGCACTTCAAAACTGCTATTTTCAAGCATGCCAGTGAACTGGAAAAATTTTGCTTGTTGTTTGATGAATGTTTAAATCTTTTTAATCAAAAGAAACAAATAGTCATATGTAGTGATGGGCGAGATTGATTTTTGCAACTTCGAGCCGAGTCAAGTTGTATGAAAGTCGAGTCGAATCAAGTCGAGTTCAGTATAAAAATTTTTTAGTTAAAGTTGAGTTTGTGCCATAAATGTAAATGTGTACCCATGTACATGGGTGTAACGCCCGCTCCTTATAACTTCCTCCCCCTCTTATAGTCGCAGTTTACCAAGAAAAAAGTTTGGGACTAGTTTCTACCAATAAAAATAATTCTTTGCCAGGGTGAGTGAGTCACAGAGCTCCTTTTACCCCTCATGACAATGGTAATGTCAACTGTGTGATGCTGGTAGAAAAAATAATAACTTTTAGAAGGTTGGTGTGGGAGGGTAGCTTTCAGGCTGGTCTGTCAGGATGCTACTGGGAAGGGGGGTAGGTGAGTGGACAAGCAGTCCACATTTAAAGTTTCTTGTTACCTAATACGTAGTTGTTTTTTTTTTGTTTTAAACACTTGTTTTTAAAAACAGTAACTATAGGAGAAAAGTAATGACAATTTTACCATTATGCATATTTCTGCTGAAGGTGTGATGTGCCATTAGACACAGTCCTTTCATGTTTAAATACTGTTCGTCCTTTGGTTGTATATATTTGTGTCTTGTGTCATGCTGGGACTGTACCTGTCAACCTTGACAAAGGTCCCATTATCTGATGTTACCCAGTATGGCTGCAAAGAGGAAGCATTGGCTCAAGTCACAAATATAACACCCCACTGATTTTATGAATCACAAACGTCAACTAAGTGTCAAGGCATGTAGCAGAGTTTTAGTTTTCATTCTGATGCAACTTTAGCGGTTTAGTAACAAAATTATTGATTCGTGAAACACGAAAGGTAATTGTTAGGTGCGAATATTTGTTGTTTATAACCTAAAAGCACTGTGACTTGACTTGCACAATCAGTAACTCGGATGTCTGCTCTTTAAAAAATCTCGACTCGAATTACGAGTCGTTCTTTGTCGGCTCGTTTTTTTGAGACTCGACCCATCACTAGTCGAATCCTAAAAAAGTAGGTGTTATTTTTTTTCAAAAACATGTGTTATTTTTTTTAAAAAATAGGTGTTACTTTTGTCAAAAAATAACTGTTATTTTCTTGCTACAAAAATGCAGGTTTCTGCATGAGAATTGTTCAAATTTGTCATGTGCTCTTTATAAAGACATCCATAATTTGAGAAATGTCATTTTATTCATAAAATCTGAAATTGGCAGTGTTATTCCTATTGAAAAGCAGTGTTTTTTAACAATTATTTCCTTGCAAAAAATACCTAACTCTCAGAGAAATATACAGCCACGTTTTCAAGACAAAACAACTAGTTACCTTTATCAACAGACAACATTGAAAACAATTTCACATTTTCTTACTTAAGATTTTGTATTTTGTCTGACACCTTGAACAACGGTCACAATGCACTGGCAAGGGCATATTGTTTCATGACGAGACTAATGTAAACAATTTATAATACACAATTATAAATCACTAAAAGTGCCTTGTACGAACAGAAAAAAATTTAGAGAAATCTACCTTCATGTTTTTGAACTATAACTTTCAACGTCAGATTTTTTCGTTAGGCCTGCTTACAAAACTTTTGTTTGTTCAAAACGCCTATTCTTTTACCGCACATACTTACAGAGAATATGTATGATAAAAATACAGCTAGCTGGAAGAATACAAGATAAAAATACATTATGATTCAATTTACAAATATATTTTATGTAAGGAAATGCATATAAACACATTTTTGACCGCCGTGCCACTTTCTAAAAAATAAATAATTGTTGGATAAAACGTGCACTAGAATGTTTACTCAAAGTGACGCATCATCACTTGCGCTCATGTTATTTATGGCCGTAAATACACGTTATGGAAAGTAAAACATGTTTTCATTTATGATGATAAATCGAAGAAATCTACTGGCCAACTCTGCATGCATTCATATTTGAATATCCAAAAACACATAAAATTATTTGTAAGAAGCAACTATGTGACGCAAAACATTCATTCGCAAAATTTGCAAAAATATATACTTTTTTTAATGTGAAAATTTGCGTTATAACGTTTGCTAAATTTTAGTCTTAACTCATGCACTAATATACATTCAGTTTTGCTGACAAATATTCTCTAGCCGTGTGTATTCTTTTGTCACCAAAGCCTTGTAATAATTCCCGCTACCTTCAGACGGCAGACGTTTGGTAAACAGTACGACGAGTATTCCTAACCTCAATCACAAAACGTGATATAAACATTCATTGCGTGTCGGTGTGCATTTTTTTGCCATATTTAGTTAGCAAAGCAACAAAATAGATCATTTGTAACACTCATTCTTTGAATATTGGTTTAGTTGCAAGCAAAGGTCAGTGTAAATTTTCAAAATAGCTTTATTTGAAGTAAAACGGGGAAAAATTGCTTTATACAAACTAAAATGCAAAAATTGGCATTATTTTTCGTTTTATCGCAAATGCTATTTTTTCAGGTCTCTAATCACTAGTCATGTGCATCTGTTTTTTGGAACCTTAACAGAAATGAAATAACAAACAAGGTCACTTAACATCTGTATTTATGGGCCATTCCAGTTATAGAAGTAACTTTTGCTTGAAGCAACAGAAAAATTTAATCTTGCAGAATTACTCATCAGTAAATGATCCAGCAACATACAGAATTCCAGAATCAACACCTCTCGTGTAATTAAAATATTAGCAATCTTTTACACTTTGTATAACTAAATAACTTGCAAAAATAATACATTGTTAAATATTTAGTATGAAATGGAGACATTGATTTTGTAGATTTAATGTGTTTAAAGTTGTTGGCAAAAAAAATGTACTCAGTTTTATAATTGCAACAACTATCTCTTCACCAGTTTTATGATACAGAACATCCTGTAATTAGGCAGTAAGTACTTGCTGTTGATGCGCTACAGAATGCTGTCACATACATACATATATAAGCTTCAGCCTCTGGTGCTCCCCTGGTGTACCGTAGCACCAACTGCCGCAGCACTTTCCACCTCTGTACCATTCCTATTCACAAGTGAGTCCACTCCTTGCTGCCTGAGAGGCCGGCAATCCGTATGCCGCCGCGCTCCAGTCTAGAGTCGGTGGACCCACCCCCTCGTTTGCCTTGCCCTGGCCGGCAGGCACCGAACATGCATACTCGCAGCGCATCAGGGGAGGCTTCCCCCTCCATGCAGCCAGCTCCAGCTCCCCCTTGCTCACCATGTTTTTCACGGGTGTTAATTCTTATGTAGATGAGGCAGTTCGCAAGCATTTCTGACCAGAGCATCACCTGCAACTCTCTTTATCTTGCCACGTATGCCGTACCGCTTACCTTCAGCAGGAACAGTATAACTTAGCCGTAGTACGTTACTATAGTCAGGACTTGTGTTTTCAACACATCAGGCAGATGCTCCTGTCGCGGAGCCTTCTCCTTTCTCTTTGAGTTTGACCACGGGCCTTCTCCGCACAGGGCTTGGTTTTACCAGGGTCACTCTCGCCCTCTCTTCTAATGTTATCTCGTCGCCCTGCGGCAAACATCTTGGTAAACTTTGTCCACAGACGTTAGCGGGCATAGGTTGGAGATATATGTATTTGTAACTTCCTACTGACGAAATAAAACATATATCTACCAAATAACCTTTTTTGGTCCGATCTTTCTCTTTCGCTTTCACCTCCCTTTCCTGCTTTGCTTCTGTGTGCATATCCAATCATCTATTTCTAGGTGCACGCAACAACCACCAACGCGATACAGTATCAAACCAAAAGTTCACCCTGAAGGGCGCTCCCACCTCTTGTCAAAGTTTGGTTAGCTGGTTGCTCGCGGTAGTGCTGCCCTCTGTTGCAGTGGGGGAGAGAACCCTTCTCTGAGGCTCCTGAGGCTTGTAGAGAACAAACACATTGAGAGCCGTGGAGTCCTTGCGTGGAGAACGCTGTGAACCCAGAGGGGCAGTTGAATTCAGTAGCAGGTAACGCCGCTCACTCAACTTCTTACCAAGGGGAATCAGGGGGCCCTCTCCACAAACCGCTATAGGCCCAAGCACCGTCCCTCATGAAGCGCACGTTCCTGCGCCGAATGAGCTATAGGACTCCGGCAGGGGTTACCCCAAGACACCTGCCCGAGGAAGAGTAAGTTTCATTTCTGGATGGACCACGCCAGAACTGTCCTCCCTCGTGCTGCTACGTAAATTTGAACTATAATTACAGTAGTGCCTGCGCCTCCAGGACACCCACTTAATCCTGTAAATAGTAATACCCTATTCTTCTTCTTTTGTTTTATCCTCTGAGATGTAACGTAACATCAATGTAAGTGCCTAGATGTGTACCCACAACTTGTTTCCTAATTCCACGCCACCGAGCGGGCCCGAAAAAAACTGCCAAGATCGCAAGTGGTCAGGCTACGCAATCTGGTGAGCCAGAGCCTAACGCCCCAGGGTGTACACGGTAGAGCGCGAAGAAGCCGCCATCTGGCGACGAGCCACGTGCGACCCGGAGCACAGCTGGAATTCCTTACCTGCGGCACCAACATCAAAAGACAGCTGGTACAACCTTCTGAAACCAGTGTCACCTCTTCCTGCCACGCCCCCAAAACGGGTGTTACTCGTATTTACACGGCCTACGGGCGTACCAGTAGCCAGGCAACTCTCATTTAACAGCACTTTGCTTGCTGCCACAAATTTGCTTGTCAGGACCTATTCCAGGACAGCCCTCTGCCAGGCTCCACCATCCTCAGTCCGAAAGGTTATCGCACTGCCAGCCCGGACATCAGGATACCAAAAGTAATAAGGTAATAAACCTTGTTAAGGAGACCCCATTTCCCAGTCTTTAGCGGGGCACTGGGGCCTGTTCACTTTCATTGTCACCACGTTGAGAGTTAAGGTGTCGCTGTTATTGATGCATATAAGTGACCTTACTGAACTCATCTTTTTCAGATTTTGTAGTCCTCGTTAATTTTCAAAACATCCGTCTAGTTTTATCAGAGAAATACATTTACAATTATGAATGAAAGAGGTATTCTTGAATATGGCAGAAGCTTATCAAGTGTATGTGTCAGCTTGTAGAGTGTCTTCAGAGTATCAAAATGTAATGGACAGGTATTTAGAAGTCAATGTGTAAAGTCATACTAAATTGCTAATATTCCATTTGATTTACCTGAACTGTTTGTATGAACAGGAGTATTGGGAACACTGACATCTGTGTTGATGGTGTATCTTGGAGTCCATGCAGGAAGGATAGCTTTGTGCTATCACTACTCATTCTCCCGTGTTGCACGTTGGATGGCATGGGCTGTTTTCACTGTAAGTATCAGTTTTGTATATCAGTGTATTAAGATCAGTAGTTAAGTTAAGTGTGATGAAATACTCTTTTTATAGACTTTTCACAGTAAAGTAAACACTTTTAAATCAACCTTTGTAAAAAAGCATTGCGCATTACTGTGTATAATTCAAAGGTAACACTACAGTATGTACTCAAAATAAACACCCTTTTGTAAAAAAATATATAAAATTAATTGGCACTTCGGAATTAAGGTATGCATTATATTGTAACTTAAGACGTTTTGCCTTTAGGTTTTTTAATATTTTGCAGTCGCCTACAATTTTGTTGGTTACTCTGTAACTTTAGATCACAACACAGTCTCGTGCAACTATAGTCATAATCTGACATTGCTGAAAATGTATTTGGGTTTCACAATGTCAATCGGACATCTAAAGACACTTTTTGATGTTACTGTTGGAGAAATCACATTTTCTGTTTTTCGTGTTTTTTAAATGCAAAACTCTTATGTCCATAGACAATTTTCGAATTGTACATCAACATTTAACTGTACAAAAAAAATTTTGGTTTGGACACTTTATGGTACTCTTAGCTAAGTTTAACAATACATGTTTAACTACTTTCTTCCCTACACATTTATCACATATTTATAACGTACAAATTCATAAAAAAAAAATGTTGTAATTGGCAACACATTGCTGAATGTTAAGTACCTCAATACTTAAACAAAATGCAAAAATTTCTTAGTTGTAATATAGCGATGTGATGAACGAAATTTACACTTTAATGAACACAAGTATCGTGTCTTTACTTTGACCATTGCATTTGAGGGGAGAGAAGTTACAGGATCAATAAATAAGCTGGGTTGTACGAATAAAACCTTTTTCTCACGGGGGGAAAAAAAAAGAAAAATACTAGGGATGGGACGATTCCAAAGTTTTCTATTTCGATACCAGATTATTGATTCCTTGAAAAATACTTTGATTCTCAATACCTGAATATCATAAAGTATCAGTAAAACCTACTTCTGATTAATTTACAAGTTTGTTTTTTTTGGTTGTGTGTGTTGGTGAAGGGGGTGGGAAGAGGCGATTAATAAACATAAATGCCCTCTTAGATGTATAGTGCATATCTTGAACATAATGATGACAACGACGGAAAAAAAAAATTACTGTGTTTGCAGTATTCGGAAATTGGCTAATTCGAATTAAAAAACAAATATACTGTTAAATATATATACTGTACACATCACAAATGCAATTGCAACAAAGAACTGTAATAATAAACAAACTCACTGTGTTTGCAGGATTCGGAATTCAGGATGTTCGCTACACAAACTTTTCGATACTATTGGATTACATTATCCTGCATTTCTCATTGGTATTCTTCACTACCTATGCGGAAAAATCCAAGCACATTCAGTTTTTTTATTTAATTGCAATTTATCTTTATTTCGCGTCAAGATTCTCGTGTAATGTAATATTATTTCTAGGGATGTCATACTCGATTCCTTGATACCCACGATTCTTGAAGAATCGTATAATCGAAAATTGGAAGACCAAAAATCAAAGCAATAAAAACCCATTTCTACAAATACATAACCTATCACCTCTCAAAAACGGTTTATAATTACTTTATTTATGCCAGTAATTGAATCACTCTTGGAAAATTATTTTGTGCGTGAAAATGTGAGCTGTGGAAATAATATGAAAATAAAACTGTACTGGCCGTGTTCAAATTCACAATTTAGTAGTTTCAGTTCGGTCGCGATATGGTAGTTTTGTATTTTAAAGTTCCATTACATACTAAAAACTAGGGGTGTGCGGGATCCCGAACTTCGGGAAAACTTTCAAGAGTTCATAACTATTTTCTCGTCGGGCGGGAAATAATTTTATCCGGGTATTTTCAGGGAAAATTTATGTTTATGTCTGTAGGTTGTTCCAACTAAAATACAAGTCTGGTTTCGTGCGAGAAGCTTTGTATCGACTCTTTACGTGAGCAATTATGATATAATCAAATCTTGTCGAGAAATTTTGATTTTTCCGCTTATTCACAGATTTCAAGGATCGTTACATAAGCTAAAAAAAAATTGTGTACGTCATATATTATGTAACGTTAGCATAACGTATTTATTGCGAAATTTAACTAAAACTGGTTGCAAACTTGCACTATTAGGAAATTGCGATAAAACGTGCACACTGGATTTGTCTTATATGCGAGCAACATCTATAAGTTGCAAGTATCGATTGCTGGTTGATGTTGGATGCAAGTTTTGATATACATAACCTAAACATTCACATAAAAATAAGCTAGTGCACTATGAAAGTTTAATTCTACTCCAATTGTTTAGCTATTTTACTGAGATATAACATGGTGTTTTTTAATATGGGTTTGGTTAAAACGATTCGTAACATGCCAGAAAATTGTTTTTGTTTTTCGTTTAGAATGTGGAATCATTACATCCCTAATTATTTCATATCATCATTCTCGTGTAACGTAATTTTATTTCGCTTCCTTGTTCTTGGGTGAAGCTGCTATGTTTTTACTTTTCCAGTATCGTGATTTCTCTAAACAAAACAACTGTACGCACGCGAGAAAACCAAAGATTAACTAATGATATTTCTACAGATACCAGTTCCGATAACAATTAATCAGTTCAGCGTGTTCAGTTATGTGTAATCAAAATCTTGCAGGTATGCAGCCACTTCATATTATATATTTAAAATATTTTGTATCAAACAAATTGTTTAACATAAAGCAACTTCATTTTACGAGATTGAGAGACATCTTACAAACAGGAGTTTCGTACTAAGTGGTATTTTATAACCAAGGTTTCACTATATTATAATCATGGAACAAAAAATTGCCAAATTTTGCATTCTGCTCCACTGTATACCGCACTGTTGTAGTTATTTGCTCAGGGTGTTAATTAAGCTTTTCGTTTACTTATTGCATGTAAGAATTTTTACAATTATCGATTATTCACACAGAATCTGTGGGTGTCAATCAATTGGGGAATCTTTTTTCCCATCCCTAAAAAAATATGTTATGAACTTGGGTGAAACTGAAATGAAAATTAAAAATAATTTCTTAAGAGCTCAGTCTTAATGAAAGTTTAATGAATTTCATAACATATTAGCAAGGTGTTCATTATAGAAATGTGTTGCAAAATGGACCTAAAAAAAAATGAAAGATGTGGACTATTTACCACAGAGATTCTTGGCTACGTTTAAATTTATATTTTTGGTATTTATTTTAGTTATAAAATAATGAAAACAAAGATAATTTTCAGACAGAAATTTTCTTTGCTGGTACACCAGATGAACATTAATTAAATACCTGAATATTCATTAAAATCTAGAATTTTCATTTTGTTTCAACTTAAAGCAACCACATTTCTTACCAAAACGAAAATGAAAATTGTAATTTTTCTTTTTCATCTTAATATACTGAATATTTGCATAACCCTAGAAATAAGCCACAAAGCGTATGTGCAAAAAATATATTTTGAGTTTCATTTTGCTACAATTTACTTTTAGTTGTATTGCTCATTTCTGTATGTAAAGAATTTGGGGTGCTTACAACTTGTAATTTATTCTTTTTGCATTTAGCATATAAACTGTGTATTTATTGTTCTGTTTTTGTTCTTATTTAAGGGTCTGGTAGCGGGTGGGTTATGCGACTTCTCTCTCAGTGATGGAGTCATACCGGTCAATAAGAACCTCTGGTCGCTCTCCTTTGTCTTGGCCACAGCTAGCATCGCTTTTATAATTTTCACCGTTCTCTACATCAAGATTGATGTAAAAGATAGTCAGTCAATTCACCAAGGTCTCCTCAGGTATGCAGGTAAGTACACAGTGAAACCTTTATTATTCGTTTTTCACGGGACCTACTGAAACTCAGTATGCGGGAAAACTCACCATGTGGACCACTCTCCTCCTCAAAAAGTATAATCTAACCTAAAAAAAAACTTTGTTTTCATCCTTAGGTATAATGATGTATAATGAGTTGATTGCCTGTAATGAACAGTGGGCATATCTTAAATACTGGATGAAAAAACATATCTCAATCATTCAATACAAGTATTGCATTATAAAATATTGAAATGCACTTAATTCATCACTCACCAATGTTAAAGCCTCATTTGCAGTGGTGTCCAGGGTTTCGCAGGAAGAGAAGAATATGTTGTAAATATTTAATATTTCTGGCATTTATTTTCAAAATTTCTTTAAGATTGACAAGCACACTATAAAAATATTGTAGGTAGATTAAGACAAAAAATAATTAACGACTGTACACAAGCAAATAACTACCTGCATTCTTGCACTTTTTATTCAAAACTAAATGAAAATTACATCATAATTTATATATTTTCAAAACACGTAATTTTTTCTTCTTGAAGAAGTCCTTATTTGACAACTGCTTTGTCTTGGCATTACATTTCATATGGTACAATGAAGCCTCCATTTTAAAAATGTTTGCCTGATCTACGTCGTCAAGTTTTTGAGCGTAGCAGAATGCTTTAACCTTTTCAAAAGCATCACATGCTTCTGAAAATGATGGCACCGAGTCCTCCGAGACCTATGTATCTTCTGCTCTTCTTCGCTGCTTTCTGGAGTTTGAACTTCAGCACACAATTCGTCAACAGTCTGGACACCACACGTGGCGAGTTCACCGCCACACTTCCGTATGCATCAAAGTCGACGTCCGGCTCATTCAACTTTTTCCAGTCTGCTTGAAAGTTGGTTTCGTCATCTGCCACAGCTTCAGTGTGTGCTGTTATCTCCTGACCGATCCCACGCTTGCTGAAACAATTGGCAATTGTTTTTTGAGTTTGGCACTTAAAAATCCGATTTTTTGAAATTATATTTTGCTCCGCTAAAAATTCTGTTGCCTGCTAAAATGTACATTTGTCTGCTAAATGTTTTTAAATTTCGCCAAATTAAACGGAAAGTCTGCTAAATTGACAACACTCACCATCTTGTGTGACAGTTGATATCACTGCATTACTCTTAAAAAAAACGTTACTAGTGTAATTTTATCTTAATAGAATTAGTCCGTGTAAAAATACTGTGCCCCTTTAATGCTTGTAATTTACATGGTTATTTACCCTATAGAACCTAAAAATTATTATGTTTCCTTTGTGGAACCAGAGTAAAGTTCAAATCCGTTCCGTCCATTATTAATGTTTAGTTCTGGTCCTTACCACATCCATTATACATACGTGTTTTATTTTTGCGAATTTTTGTGTGCCGACTTGAAACAAAGAAGTGCCTGCAATTATTATGTTTTACCTGTTTTTCGACGTGAGTAATTAAAACAAATAGTGATTGAATTATCAAAAATAAATTATGTAGTTGTTAACAATTGCAGCGTTTCACGACAACTAGTTGCGTACACTGGTATTTGAGGTTAGGGCGTCTGTGTTTACCTGCTGTTGGCGCTACTGAATTTTGATAGTACCAGTTTTAAGATAGTTATTTCACAGATAAACAATTTTTCCAAATATATTTGGGTTTTCGGACAGAATATCTGATCGATGGATAGGGGTAAATTAATGATTTAAGGGTCGTAGCATGCTTGATTTTTAACATTGTTTATATAGGATATTTGTTGGGACCATCCAAAAAAATAGACAGATGCGGGAAATCGACATAAACGGGAACTCAGCAATGAGGTTTCACTGTAGTTGTATGAACCTCATCATCTGTTGTGTATTTATTTTTCTTAGACAAGTAACATTTATATTCATTAAATCTTTGATAAATGAACAAATTCAAATTCTTTGGAAAACATTTTGATGGTTTTCAGTTTACTGATATTCGTGTTGTCGCCAGTTGTTTTCAACAAGAGGATGCAATATTTTATCAAGCTACCAGCACTTGTCTGTTATTCCACCTTTTTTCTTCAATTCTGCCCAGTTCCAATCTTTTTCCTTTTTCAGTCTGTGTCCACTATCTGTTTAACATTTTTGGTCACTTTAGTTTCTTTATCTTTCCATGATGACCTTGTTTGTTGTAGATGTACAATCTGTCCAAACCACCACTCAGCAATACTCTCTTTCACACTTTCCAAAGCATTAGGAGAAAATGTAAAATTTATTACATTTTTAAGGCAAAGGAAATGTGTGGTGTGTAGGTGATAAATAGGACCAAAATTTAAGTTTGAAATGCAGGAAAAAGTGAAATTAAAAGCCATATAAAAGAAGTTCCACTGCATTCTATTTTCCTTGATTTCTTGCATTCATTGCTGTACTGTTATTGTCCTTACATCCTAATATGTAGGTTAGTGCTATCTTCCAACATCATGCATATTACTGTATTTCATTGCATAATGATCACATATTTTATAACAAAATTTTCTTGAAAACTTTGAGTGCAGCTGTTATTTGAATACCTTGATATAGGCTCTTCACGGTAAAGTGGGCACTTTTTAGGCCCTAGTTACTAATTATTTTCAGCCATTTTTTTATCCTCTAACCACCTTTTTAAATAAATATTGCCATGTAAGTAATAAACACAGTGTGTATATTCCACGCCATGTAAGTAATAAACACAGTGTGTATATTCCACCACACTCGGAAGTTAACGTCTAAGTAAGGCTAAAATAAAATATATTTATTGACTACTATGCCAAATAAGAGAGCTTCCAAAAGTGCTCACTTTACTCTGAATAGCCTATATCCGCCTGTCTTATGCTATGTTTGTGGCATCCACTAAAAATTACTCCTAAGCTAGCTTCAGGAATTAATTAAAAGTCATCACTGCCCTTTTTCTTGGCATCGCAAGAAGGTACCCATGGAGATTTCTCTGATTTTTAATTTATTGTAGCTAATTACCCATATGGGCCCATCAACGGCTCTGCTAATTACCGTATTTTATTACATATAAGTCGCACATTTTATTTTTAAAAAATTCATTGAAAACTAGGGGTGCGACTTATAAGTGAGAAAAATTCCTCCAGCCCTGCACTAACTTTTCATTTACTCCGAATTCACGGCCCGCGGCTCTATTTCCAAACTCTTCAGCGAACAAAATCACTTTCATTTTGAAACAACACCCTTTGAAAATAATAGTGCAACCTATATGCGATAAAATACGGTAATCTGGATTTTGGTGAAAGCTTGACACTCACAACCCCAAACGATAGAAATAATCATTACAGGCCCTTCGAAGGTCTGTACTCCATCTCCAATTTGCACCTTTTGCCAAGGTAGCGAATAACTATATCTGCTGAAAACACCAAGTTGTAATGCAGGGTCACTTTAGATTCGAGGTCGTCTTGAATTAGGGTATATACTGAGCAGATACCCAGTATTAATATCGGCCTATATTACAGTATCCAAACTGGTTTTCTTTTTGGGTAATATTGATAACCCCCCCACATATTCTTTTCCCATCTCTCCCAAGGAAATGCTGTTGCATTTTCTTACTCTTTGTCTTCCCACTTCTGAGAGTAGTTAAGGGCCAGGGTGGTGTAGTGGTCAGACTTCTTGCTTCCCACCAAGGGAAACAGGGTTCAATTCCCAGTGGGACCACCCAGATCTCTGTATGTGGGAAGCATGGGAGATGTTGCTGTTGGCCAGCGGGTTTTCTCGGGGAACTCCCATTTCTCCCTACCCTTGCATTCTGCCGTTGCTGCCCTCTGACTGGCACTCGACTTCACTGTTAAATGCCAACTAAAACCTCTCTTTTTATTATTACGTTGAGTTGGTTGTGTGTAAGATGAGCGAGGTTGATTATTATTTGGTTCAACAGGTATGAATGCCATAATCCTTTATGTGGGACACGAGATCACAAGGAACATGTTCCCGTGGAGTTGGCAGCCACGCTTCAAGACACACGCAGAATACTTGGTGATGAACTTGTGGGGCACCTTCTTGTGGTTGCTAGTGGCTTACGTGTTATATAAGAGAAACATTTTCCTCACTATATAAAGTACCCTTTTTCATTTTTGTGTACAAATTGCTGTGATAAGAAATACATTTATTCTCAAGTGTTTTGTTTAGTTGTGGAATCTATTTTTGAGTCCTGGATAAAGAATATTAATTGTCTAGTTTGCACTTACTAACATATTTTTTTAAAAAGTCCCTGCCTAGGTAGATTTTTCTAATATTAAATGAGATTTCTTTACTTTTATATTTTACACATTTTTTGTGTTGTTTAACTCATGACATTAGTTATTGTGATAAGAAAGTTACTTAATAAAGAATATTTTAAGTATTACATGTTATTTTTATATTTTACTTTGTAATGTTTGGTAGCATGCAGTCTGCATATGTTTATTATGCTCTACTTGTGTTTATAAATTGTTTTAATTTCAGTTAGGTAAGACTTTCAAGAAATCTATTTTATGAGAGCTTTAAAATCTCTATTTCTTGTAAATACTAAATTAATTTGTGGGTAAGTGATATTATGTAAAACTCTGCTTATAGAGGATGATTATGACATCAGTCAACAGATTTCTTGCCCAATTGAATTCTAAGGGAGGTACACCCACTTGGATGTTGTGTAAATTTTAATTACATTTGAAAACAGTTTTGAGTTGAACCTTGTCTGTAAATGTGTGATTGTCATGTAACACCATTGTTAAAAAAAAAAACAGAGGTTGCAACCCTAATTTCAGAGATAAGTGTTATCTCTAATGAATTATTAATGATATGAAAGTATACTCCCCGTATCACAGATGAAGTAATTTATCTTGGTTGTACACCCTCAACCATAACATTTTTCATGAGAATTGCATGCATATTTCAAAGATCGCTTTTTTTTTAAGCGTGGCATCCCTTCGAGCAGTCACGTTGCAGCAAGTGCCCACTCTGAGTGTTTAGGCACTTGCAAGGTGAAAGCTCTGGACACACAGTGAAGATAGCATATCAACGGTGTCCAAGAAATTGTACATGTTAATACTAACTTGCACAGGCTCCATAGTACGTCTTTTTTATGTGCAAAAAAACATTTCATAGTGACACATCTTTTTTTTCTCCCCCTAGCGACACACCTTTCCCCCACCCCCTTTTTTGATCATCACTTGCAAATTCCTATTTAGGGTGACAACCTCTTCTCCCTCCCTCCCAAATCTATGCATTTATGAATTTTATGAAATACGTTTTTATGAAGAGTGCCTCTAAGAATAAAGCACTGTCACAAACTTGTGCGTGCACGCACGCTCGCGCACACAGACATATAAATTAATATTTCCACATAGGTACTTTTCAATAAAGTTTGTTGGTTGAATTTATAATCATTCTTAACAGTATGTATTTTATATTTGTTGTAGTTTTTAATGAATATGGTGGTAAGCAATATTCTGTGAAGTATTTTGACTGCTTGTTCAATTTATACTCACTGCTTCTTTTTGCTATTGTGGCTGAATGCAGATAGGTGTAATGTAATATACATGTAAAGTCAAGATATTACAGTTTTATTTTTTACATATTTTGCTTTTAAATTTTGCAAGATATGATGTCTTCTTTGTTATTGTTTCTAGTCTAAATTGCTGCCATAATTGCATCAGAAATATTGCTGCAGTTTCAGTAAATTTGACATTTGCTTCTGTATTAACTATAATACTATTAACTAAGATTTAATTGTGGTACACTTAAAGGGATGATAATGAACTTGTGCCTGTGAAGTTATAATACATAATGAAGTATTTTGCCAAACTGGAAAAATTATTTCCACTTGGTAAACTTTTTAATTTTTACCGCCTTATTTTTATTATTATTATATAAAGTAAGTAGTCAAATGTAGTGCAATAATAAAAGACTCAGCATTATTAAAAATATAGATTTATTTTTTTATTATCAAAAAACTAGAAGAATAACAGGAGATACTGTTGATTAAATGATTATGTTAGTAATGTGCATGGCTGCATACACAAGAGACAAAAAAAAAACCAATATAATAATATTGCCTAAAGAACAAATAATATAGGTATTTACAGTTGGCTTTATTAGGCCACAAATGGTCATGGNACTAGAAGAATAACAGGAGATACTGTTGATTAAATGATTATGTTAGTAATGTGCATGGCTGCATACACAAGAGACAATAAAAAAACCAATATAATAATATTGCCTAAAGAACAAATAATATAGGTATTTACAGTTGGCTTTATTAGGCCACAAATGGTCATGGTTTTGCCGTAGTCCAGGAAACAGAAGGGTGTTGTGCAGCTTAAACATTACTGACAAATAATAAATAGGGATAGAAAGTGCCAGATTTTCTCAATACTCTATAGTACTGTCAATACTCACTGCTTGAGAAAGGAAGTCATAATTATTTTTTATATTATAGCACAATTATATTTATTGGTTTATTTGTGTGTTTAAGTGTTGGTAGTATAAAAGTATTCAACCTTGGTAATACACATTTTATAATTCCGATTTCCGACTCTTTTTCGCAGTCACATTCAGATCAAGCAAACTGTGTAACATCTTGCTTTCGTAGTGCACACCATAACACAATCCAATGCATGGAATGGAGGACGAAACACATCATTTTCATTTGATGGCTGGCAGTCCACTGTGTTTACAGTATTTAAAATGTTAGTTCTTAATATTTGTTATGTATGCCTACTGTTCCATGCCTTGGATTTGCAAATGTCATGTTATAAACTCTTCGTCATACATGTATCAATTTGGTCTCAAAACAACACACTGGTAATGCCTGTGATATGTGTAAAAATTATAAAATGAACTATGTGCTATTATGCTGAATTAGTTAGTCATAAGTAAATTTGAAATATTTGTTCACAACTGATTAAAATTAATAATTGTATTTCAGAAATACTCTCATGTTAAAATTAGCATGTGATGCCTGTTTGTGCCGTTGATAATGTTGGCAACAAAAAAAAAATAACCTTAGGTTATGTTACTGATACTTATTTTCATAACAATGAATTGAGTATTTTGCACAAAACTTCTCTCCGATAAGTTCTCGTTTCACTTTGGAAACAAAATTAGAAGCTAAATTATCAACATTTGTCAACCGTGTCTTTGCGAGTGTGAACCGTATTTGCAAGTGTTTTGTTGGGAAGGAATCATATGTAAACAATTCATTATTATGCTTTTCACGTGATAGCCTGAGTTATAATGTCTTATTTTATTTTAAAAAATCAGTTTGTTTACAATAAATAAGTAATTAGACACACACATTATTATGGCAATTCATTTCGTAGAAATAGGTATGATGTTGAATACGTTTAAATTATGATCTGAAGGTAATGTCATGTGTAAGGAGCATAGAAAATAACTGCTAAAACAGCTTTTACACAACACAAGTTAAGTACATGCAAAGCCCATGTAAGAGGACACTCTTGTGCTAAATCTCATGCAAAGTAGATCGCATATGAAAGCAGGAGCTAGAGCATGTCCTATTTTCAGGAGAGTTTTGCATGAAATGAGCAATTTCATTGGTCTTTCTCTGCTAGCCATGTGACCACCATCATATCAACCAGAGAGTTATATGACAGCAGAATATTATAGCTGGGCAAAGTAGAATAGGGTAAAAAATATAATAAATAACAAAGTTCCATTCCTGATAAGTAACTGATAATTAACAAATGTGGTACAATTTTAATTTTATATAATTTGTGAAAATATTATGGTTGACATGNGATAAGTAACTGATAATTAACAAATGTGGTACAATTTTAATTTTATATAATTTGTGAAAATATTATGGTTGACATGTCAGATTTGCATTTAGGTTCTATGTTCTAAACACAAAAACCTATTTTCCTATTGTATAAAGATGAACAATATAAAGATATATGGTATCAGTTTGTAAAGATTATATTAAAAAATTGTAAACTACTTTTTAGTTTTATTGACACGTCCTTAGTCCACTCTGTTTCCATTAATATCATAATTTTTGCATCTTATGCTGAAAAATGTTTAGAATAGTTTCATTGCAGAGAGCTGCCAAAGATATTGTACAGGTGGACAAATATTTTACCAAGCAATGTTTAATAACACAACTCCAAATGTAGCAGTGTGTATCTTGAAAAGGTAGGAGAGCCATTGAAGTAACCATGTGTTATTTGTATTTTTCACAGTGGTTTTTACATTATGTTTGTTATAGTTAATTGGAACACATGACTAGTGAAGTCCCCGTTAACATCCACAATGTGAGATAGTTCTTTGAGATCTGGCCAGAGATGGACGGTTCTGCAAAAAGGCCTTATCTAATGGGTGCCACCTGGCAATTATTCCCCTGTGGGGCAGGAGAGCAGACCTCTGGGCATATAGGATTCATGGCAGATTCTCTTTGAGTGGCGACTTAAGCCTCTGTTTCCCTGAAAATGTGCTTACTGCGTCACGTTCTAGTTGAGCAGAATGCAACTGTGCACTGCACACGTCTGTTTCCAAGAAACAGTGCATTGCCTACTACATTCGTACCAAACTCTTCAGAACAATCAGTGACGACACGTTATTGTTCATATTATTGAAAGAAATTGAAGATGATGATTCGTATTTCTACACTCAGTTAAGAAAAGAAAATCGGAACAAGTATTGTACACTTCAAGAGAGACAGGGGGAGCTTACGAGTGTATTATTAAAAACATTTATAGAATGATGAACAAAGATTCAGACAGTACTTTTGGGTCTCAAGGGAGTTGTTTGAAACAATCTTTGATTTATNTAAGTAAATGAAATAGCCCAACAAGGTATTGGAAATAAGTTTAATCTCTTCGATAGCTATCAACACATAAATACATTTATGTATTATACACTATTGACATATTAAAATTAAACAGATTTTTTTTTTTTTTATTGTACGTCCCTTGGCATTGTGCGCCCCTAGGCCAGGGCCTAGTGGTAAATCCGGCCCTGACTGCGGTAAGTAAAATATTAATGTAGTATGTTACTACATTGTAAGATAGNTAAGTAAATGAAATAGCCCAACAAGGTATTGGAAATAAGTTTAATCTCTTTGATAGCTATCAACACATAAATACATTTATGTATTATACACTATTGACATATTAAAATTAAACAGATATTTTTTTTTTATCGTACGTCCCTTGGCATTGTGCGCCCCTAGGCCGGGGCCTAGTGGTAAATCCGGCCCTGACTGCGGTAAGTAAAATATTAATGTAGTATGTTACTACATTGTAAGATAGTAGGTATTAGCTAAATGTCATCATAGTAGAAGTACAAATATTATTCTAATAAAGTGTAGGCCACATTCAGTCCAGTATCTAAAGCGCAGGAACTAAGGAAAATACATTGTTGGCGACGTCAGTTATTGTTGCTGGTGATGCAGCCACTGAAGTAGCTGAAGCCCCCACTGGACATTTTCAGCAATCTCTACTTCAATGTTTGAAACGGCTTGCGTTATAAACACTCTTCGCTTTGGCTCTGAGTAAGGGAGGGAAATTGGAAACTGTAGCTTGCACACTTAAAAAAAAAAAATGGTCCAGTGCTTGGTTGTTTACTGGTACTCATTCTTAAATTCAAACAAAGATTTTTCATCTATTCGCATCCTCCAATCTCGTTACTCTGTTCACAATACCCTGCAATAAATCATACGAAACACAACTCATAAAATGACATTATGCGTATTATAATAATTGGATACAAATACGAGAATGACACCTAACTAATTGCCATGGTAACTCACTGTTTTGTGATGTTGACTTGTTAATTACAGGTATAACACATGGTCTAATGATATTAGAAAGTTGCTTCTGAATACAAAATGTTAGTCGGCCATAATCGCAGGTTTAGACCTGGACTAGTTAAACTAGGACTAATGAGTCTTTAGGCACAGTTTAACAATTTGTTTCTGAACACAGTTCATAGTATACAAATTATGTGTACTTACTCTTTTTTCTGGGATAACATCACTTTTAAGAAAGCTAAGATACTTGAATATAGCTTATAAATTGTCTCCATCGGCTGCCAAGCCAGTTTCTTTGCTTGCAAACGCTTTTTATGTTATAATAATCCTGCATGTTTTTCTATCTTGTACGATATTCCAGTAATACAATCAAGGAACAACTTGTCATCAATTAATTTAGTATTTACTCTTTCATTTGTAAACATGTGTATTGTATAGGTGGNATCTTGTACGATATTCCAGTAATACAATCAAGGAACAACTTGTCATCAATTAATTTAGTATTTACTTTTTCATTTGTAAACATTTGTACTGTATAGGAGGTTTTTTTTTTTTAGGTGCACAGTGACTAGAGAGTCATTTTATCCGTCCAGTACCAAATAAAAAACAGCTGGGTAAGTATCATCGTGAGAAAATTGTTGCGAAGCAGCCAAACACGCCTGCTTGATACGTAAATTCCCACCAACAGAATATATGCTCGAGTTATATGCCAAAGATTTTTATGATCTGTGGAATTTTCCTAACTGTTTTGCCTCAATTTATGGGAAGTAAGTATGTAAGAACTGTCTCCCCACAAGTCAGGTTCGGCCTACTATAACTATAAAAATTAACATGCCATTGTACTTTTGGTAATGGTTGTTGCAAGATGCAGTTTTGTTGCTATCGATGTGGGGGCTTACGGTCGAGAAGATGATGCTGCTATACAGGATGATTCTAAAATCATGGGACAAACATTGAGGTGTGGTAGAGCTCACTAAAACAAACCATTATTGTATAGTAATATATAGGCGGAAGTGACGTGTTGAGGCACAAACATATTAACGGAAACATAAAATGTTCATTAGCAGCATACGTAACAAGTGATTCCGTACAGAAAATGTTAAAACAGTTGCTGGAAATGCATCCACCAACGTCACGTATGCTTGGCGACCTCTACATATGGCGTGATTGGCTGACAATGGTGGCGTGCGTGAAATACCCGGCGTATTTGAATATGTTCGCCAATCACTCCACCGACGCTACCAAGCTTGCATTACTGTCTGTGGTAGCAATTTTGAGCAATTATTATAAACATTGCTGTAAAAAGGCATTTAGCGGCGACGTAAATAAACACTGTTGCATTTCATGTGTTATTTTTGTGTTTGTGCCTCAACGAGTCACTCCCGCCCATATATTCCTATATAATAATGGTTTGCTTTAGTGAGCTCTACCACCCTTCAATGTTTGTCCCATGATTTTAGAATCATCCTGTATACGCTAGGTCAAACATGGAAATTCAACATTCCACCACCTGACATCATACCAGGCACGAACATGCTTTTGCCTCGTGTGATGTTAGGAGATGAAACTTTCTCACTCACCTAACGAAGGATGAAACCATATCTGAAGAGGATAGCAAACCATGTTATAACTCAGCAGCAGTATACAACTATAGGCATTGCAGGGCCAGAAGAATGTCTGAAAATGCCTTTGGAATAATGTGCCAATATTTTACAGAGTATTTTTTTTTACCTGTTGCTATTTCGTCAGAGGCTGCCGATGACCTAATTGTAAGTGCATGTATTCTGACAAACATGCTGAGGAATGCAAATATTCCAGTTCCAGAAGTAAATGAATTCGAATGTCCTGAGCGAACGCAGAACATGTTACATCTGACAGCTTGTACAAAATAATCTGCACCAAATCAAGCTTTTGAAGTATGAGATTTATTAAAATAGTACTTTCTAAATGAAGTAGCAANACAAAATAATCTGCACCAAATCAAGCTTTTGAAGTATGAGATTTATTAAAATAGTACTTTCTAAATGAAGTAGCAAAATGTGTGCCCCATTGCAGTTGTACCATATGCAACAAGTGGAGTGATGCGTACGTAACCTTTTAAGTAATTGCGTCAGCATGTGAAACGCTTAATCTAATATCGATAATGTCAAACTTATTTCACAAGTAGAACTAAGTGTACAATTGTAAAGTAATGTGTTCACTATGTTTCATGTATAGTGTGTACATTATATTTTTAACCAATTTATGAAACTTCTGCTGCGAATGACATGCAGATAAATGATGTAGCCAAATGTTTCGTCATTTACATAATTAGTGATGCAAATGAATGGATTGACTAGATTCCCTCTGTCTCTATTTCCTATCTAACAAGATAGCTGCCAAAGGAGTGGACTTTGGAATATCGGCGGGGAAAGAAGGCCCTGTTGACCTTGTTAAAGCTAAAACCATGCAGTGCATATTCTCTCTAATATAACAAGAACTTGGTTCAAAAGTAGGTATTTAAACATTGGTATATTTTGGGCATTGTGTCATTTTTATACCAAAATCAATCCATATTTTCTTAAAGAAATAACGGGATTACTGGAGTGAAAAGACAATGCGAGGAACTTATTTGACTACGAGGCACGCACAGAGCAGGGCACACATCCCCAATTTTGAGGGGGGGAAATTAAATTTCGCATTCTTGTAAAATGATGATTAAGCTGGGTTTACGATAGAAACAATATGTGATTTTGTGTGCATGGAATAACGTGTGTGTTAACTTATGTAGTGGTTTCCAATGGATCTAAAGGCCTCAGATCACATATTTATTGAAAGGAAAAAACCACTCAATTTACCCTTCAATAAAGTGCATTCAATAAGCTTCGGAAATTTATCACAAACATTTATATGAAACCAGTGAGAAAAAAAAGTNCCTTCAATAAAGTGCATTCAATAAGCTTCGGAAATTTATCACAAACATTTATATGAAACCAGTGAGAAAAAAAAGTACCAAAAGTAAGCCTGTTTCCATTGGCTGGAACTAAGGATTGAAAACTGCAAATGCAGAAAACGTGTTTCCGTAAACCAAATCAGTGCTTTAACACTACATAATTCTTAGTGCATAGTTTTTTATTGTGCACACAGAAAACTGAAAACTAAATTTGTTGTGCCTCCGACAACATAGGCCTCGATCACCAGCAATGGTTAATTTTGTAATTTACTATTAATTATTCTACGTGTCTAAACTTAAACCAGTAGCCAAAACAATGCGCATCTAACGCCCCTCCAACCTAGCTCCAACATGGGGGCTGTTTCCAGGCTGCATCAGGTTCGTTAAGGGATGAAGGCCGTAATTGNCCAGGCTACATCAGGTTCGTTAAGGGATGAAGGCCGTAATTAAATAAAAGAGTTAATTATAGTTTCCTGATTTACTTGCAATAACTACAAACAAAATTCTCACAATAAATTTATATCACTTGCTGTTTACAATTAATCAATCTAATTAACACAATTTACAATTACCTCAAAGCAATTAACATAATTAAATAAATAAATTCCAATAGACAGTGTATCAAAACCTATTCAATTATTTTATAAATTATAAGTCCATATTTGACCATGTCCGGTATCTAACTGTTTTGTCTTCTATGCATGTACCCAACATTGAACCTACCCGCCAAACAAACACGACTATAGGTGGCAAAGTCAAATGGTCAACAGTGACAAAAGGGTTTATATCTTAATTTTCAAAAGACAAGCACTTTTACATAAATTAATTTATTTAATTATTTTTTTATTTAATCAAACTGCATAACATTTCATCCCAAAGAACCAACGTTAATGTGCTGCTCTCTCTGAATACTACAGGAAGCTTTCAATATTAATCGATTATGATGCCAGTAATCGTAAAAGACGTTGAAAGGATCAATTCTTATCATTCTAGTTGTTTGTTTTGAAATGCCTTTCCATGTAAAGGATTGTTAAGGGAATTACCTAACGTAATTATTCAAAGAATTAATAAGCAAGCCAACTAAATGACCAACCCAAAATTCGTTGCTGTTGCATAGACTGCAACCAAGTTACAATGAAACGCCCTTCGCAATTTATAATACAGTATAGACGAAGTCTGAAACATTACTGTGATGCTCACGAGTAAAAGTTTTACAAACAATATACACCATAATACACTGAACACGACCATTACAGAAATTAATGCAAATTCTCCGAAACACTACAAATGGTACAGGAAACGAATGGCGATGGCAGCCCGGAAGTTAGGTTTTGCTTTTAGCATACATCGTTAGAAATACTTGAAATATATAAAATGAAAGCTTGATATAATTTTTTTCTCGTAAAAATAGCACTTCAAATTAAATTACATTTTATGAGTAATTTTTTTTTTTCAATACATATACAAACCCCGGCAGTCAAGGCAGCAATTGGAGCGGTATCTTTGTACATTCCAAACGAACTTTGGAACCATANAATATACAAACCCCGGCAGTCAAGGCAGCAATTGGAGCGGTATCTTTGTACATTCCAAACGAACTTTGGAACCATATCGCTCATCTAAATTGCTTTAATTTGTGTAACGGTCTTGTTCGGTGTATTTTACTGTATTTTCTTTGTAAAATTTTCACTTGTGAGCTGCACAGTAATGTTTCAGACTTCGTCTATACTATATTATAATTTGCAAAGTGTGTTTGATTGTAACTTATTTGCAGACTCCACAGCAACGAATTTTGGGTTGGATATATAGTTGACTTATGGATATGTTGCATTATCTGTGCATTTTATGTTTGGAAATAAATGTGCAAAATACAGAAATACATTTAAATAATTCCGTTACGTAAGTCCCTTCGCAATCCTTAACAGGGTAATAAATTTTAAAGCAATGGATTGAAATAAAAGGAATCGATGTTTCTAATAAATATCATTACGATAACTGCCATAATATTAGTTTATTCTTGAAAGCTTCCTGTGGAATTTANTCGATGTTTCTAATAAATATCATTACGATAACTGCCATAATATTAGTTTATTCTTGAAAGCTTCCTGTGGAATTTATAGAGATAGCTGCACATTATCGTTAGTTCTTTGGTACGAAATGTTAGCTTTTGACTTGCAGGTATACATCTTCTTTGACAAAAATATCAACAAATCAACCGATGATGGCGCGTGTTATTTGCATTAGAAAATTGTGCAGCGTTAAATTATTTAGTTGTCAGAGACATTTATGCGTTCAAAATGTAAAGAATGAAAGTGCTTTCGTCAATAGGGTCAGAACGTTGCAGTCGTCGAGAAATGACAAAAATGACCGATATTATAAAACAGGAAAATACATGATGTTTAGCGAACAAAGCATATTTCTGTCAAAAAACTTTCCTTTAAACAGAATATTTTGGTGTTCTTACGAAGGTATTCGTTGTTATACTTACTTGTTCTGGTCTTAATCCGTGGGTTGAAAACTGTGCTGGGCGTTGTGTGCATACACATTATTTTTAGATCTACGCGAAAAATAGCATGCTGTTCAGAATTGTGTGCATTCTCAAAACAGTTGTCACAGGTATTGCTGCACCTGTATGTAGGTTTCCGGGTAATTATTAAGTTTAGGGGCTTTTCTGAAAAAAACAATAAAAATTCAAAATTATGATATATTTCTACTCTACTAATCAAGTAGAACACGAATATACTAGGGGCGTAGCTTTAAAATAAGTACAACATATTTTTAATAATTGAACAAAATTCCGAAATGAACAGTATAGCCAGTTTGTTTACGTTTCTGAACGAAACGTCCTAGACCAACAAAAGTTGCATTAATGGGTTCTGTACAGACCTTGTTCATATTCAAGATGCCGTAATGTGAAAATAAGTAGAACATATTAAAAAAAACTTGCGAAATATGATTGTTTGCGTATATTAACGTCAGAGGAATTATACCAGCCCCCTACCTAGGTGAGTCAATTTACATTATTTTGGTGTGTTTTACGGTTCCTTTAAATCCCAACAATCCTACATTCGTACTTTAGTGTAAAACCCTACTATCTTAGGTTAGTTTAAAAATGTAAAATAGCGATTCACCCATCGTGGGGTTAGGTTCTGTTAGGTTAGGTGGGCAGATATTACAAAATTAGTCGGACGTTAATGCCCCTGGTATATTAGTGTTGTGCATCATTAGTAGAGTAGAAATATATCATAATTTTGAATTTTTATTGTGTTTTTCAGAAAAGCCCCTAAACTAGATAATTACTGGTTTCCGTTCTCTGTGATTTACAGTGTTATATTTGTACGCAAAGTAAGCAATTATCTTGAACAATTGGAAAATGTACCATAGGCCTANCTGGTTTCCGTTCTCTGTGATTTACAGTGTTATATTTGTACGCAAAGTAAGCAATTATCTTGAACAATTGGAAAATGTACCATAGGCCTACAGATCTAGTTTGATATTTATAGGTTATTCACTTTCAAGTGAGCACATTCGAAAACCTTCTCATTTGGAACAATAGTCAATAAATATATTTTATCTTAGCCCTTAGACGTTAACTTCCGAATGTGGTGAAATATATACACTATGTTNTAATAGTCAATAAATATATTTTATCTTAGCCCTTAGACGTTAACTTCCGAATGTGGTGAAATATATACACTATGTTTATTACTTATATGGAAATATTTATGTAAAAATATGGGTTAAAGGATAAAAAAAATGGCTGAAAGGAAAAGGTAGCTAGGACTTTGTAAAACCACTGTCACAGTTCATATAATACTAATATATTTATTTGTACTCTNGACTTTGTAAAACCACTGTCACAGTTCATATAATACTAATATATTTATTTGTACTCTTTCTGGTGGTTGTGTTGATTTTAAATTTGTTTGAAGTAATTTGAGTACTTGGAAAGAGAAACCTTGCACATAAGTAAATTTCTCTGTGGAGTTGCTATACAATCAAGAATTATGTGAGATGAGAATTCTATTGCCAATTTGCCATGGTGCACACATTATTAAATCCTTTGAGAAAAATCATAAATTATCAAACACGTAAATCCTCTACAATAGGTAAGACAATTTTTTTTTAAGTGGTGTAGAGATATGCTGTGACAAACACAAGAAGATTCAACACAAATGATACCCTATTAAATAATATTTCAATTTCAACGCTACACAATACATACAGTTATACCCTGATTCAGTTGAAACATTTACTACTGTGATAAGAAAAATATCAAGACAAATTAGCATTAGACGCATATGAACATCAATGTTTAATAAAATAAATCCTNTCTATGTTTAATAAAATAAATCTCTCTCTAAGTTTATATGTTTCAAGAACAGCATTGCGTGAAAATTTTAATTAGTGCAGATTAATGCCATAAATTCTTGATGCAAGTGTTAAGTACACAAGTTCTTATTAACTTTAAGTAAATTAGTGAAACAAAATTTGGTCTAATTAGCTTGACTTTAGAGCAGATTCAATCTCAGGACCTCTGGGTGAATCAGTTTTCAAAAGAAAATATTTAAAGTTCATCTTTACTTTGAGAGATTACTAATGTTGGGTTCAACTGCTAGAAATTTATGTGTACCATTGGATCATACCATTCAGTAAAGGCTTACTCTCGGTAGGTCTCACTGCAATGGAGTCTCAAGCATCTTTTTGGAATCCTCTTGTAGACTTGAAATGCACTAAAAGAATTAAACTGGTGCTTTATAGGCCTCTTCCTTTGCCTGCGCGCATTTACGACATTGACAATGGCTCTCATCCATCGCCCCTGCCTCATGAGCGACGGTCTTACAAAATATTTTAATAAATTAAGTAGGAGCTAGTCCTACATGACCTGACCACTATCAAGCCTAGAGAGAGGGTGGGTGGGAGAGAGAGAGAGAAGGGGGGAGGAGAGTTCCTGGGCTACAAAAGTGTAGCCCTTTTCTGCTTAACAAAATCAAGGATTAAACAGTTTCCTGATAAGGAAATATTATGTATAAGAAGTTAACATTAGTGACCTAGGAAATAGCTTATCTGTATACAATTGTATAGTTTGACATGGAGAAATCACACAAATTAAGAAAAAGTATTTACCTAAATCTGTGACATTTAAAATGTTTAAGTAATTGAAAATTCAGAAACTTAGTGACAGACAATCAAAATAAAATCATGATAAAATTTCTAATACAATTTGGAATGCAAGCAAACAAGAAGATATTAAACTGACAGAGGTAAACATTGCAATTAACTCATAATATTTACCAATAGAAGTGTCAGTGAAATGTAAACAAATGGCAATTTTTATATCTTTACAGGGCCTCAAGAAATCTCACTTTACTGTGAACAGCTTAGGGCCTATGCATATTTGCATTAATTTAATAACGCCTTGAAAGTGTGGCAATGTTTCCAAAAAAAAAAGTCCTAAGTATGTTGTGCTATTTAAAAACAAATCTCTAAATTAGGTGGGTGTTGTACTGTTAAAAGTAAAAGCCTCGCTACAATAGATTTAGCATGGAAAACAAAACATTCACAGAAAGTAGAAAGCATGGGGGGTTGTTATACTCATTACAATCGCGCACAGCATATGCACAGAAAAATACAGGATTTCCACCCACAGGGAATTTCATGTGACAGGGAAAATGTAGATAATTGCTACTCTGCAAAATTCTTTAGTTGTGTGTATACAGTGTAGGTCATGTAATTATAAGCATGTGTGTTTTAAAATTTCAATTAAATTTGTGGACTGGTAATAATAAATCTTTTCCAAGTGACATAGGACTTATACGTACAAAATAAAATATGTGTGTGTTTGTAATGGGCCTTTGTGTGAAGTCAAGTGTGTGTATCGTGATAAATATTGATGGGCTGAATAAAATGTTGGCCTTGCTTGCTAAGTCTATGGCAGTGTAATTTTAATTCTACTTAACTGATAGCATATTTTGTTCTGTCAGCGATGGAAAAATATGATATTCTAAGGTCTTGGTCGTGAAAATAGGTCAGGAAACATGGCAATATTCTGCCTGGAAAACAGGGAAAAGTTAGGGAATTCCAAAATGTAATTTCAGTGGACATCCTGAAATAGCACAGGAGAGAGACACAGAAAGTTGAGCAAAACCCAAAATTTTCTGTGTGCGCGCTTCGTACATAGCCAATCAGAACAAGGATACTGCTGAGTTCCTGTGTTGATCGATGAAAGTTATGGGACTAAACGAACTTGAATATTGATTGGAAAATCAGCGCCAAGCCAGCGTTTGTTTGGGTTGTTCTGTTGAATGTACAAAGGCACAGTAAAGTTTAATTTTAATGATGAGCTTCCATCTTTTCATGCAATTTTTTTTTAATCTCAATGACAACTTCTGCTCCTGTGCGTGTGCTGATTTAATTGTTGCTCGTAGGTGTGTGCTGTGCATGCGCATGCGCTGTTTTCTGTGCTAAATCAATTGTAGCTCTGCCTTAACNTTACTAATGTTGGGTTCAACTGCTAGAAATTTATGTGTACCATTGGATCATACCATTCAGTAAAGGCTTACTCTCGATAGGTCTCACTGCAATGGAGTCTCAAGCATCTTTTTGGAATCCTCTTGTAGACTTGAAATGCACTAAAAGAATTAAACTGGTGCTTTATAGGCCTCTTCCTTTGCCTGCGCACATTTACGACATTGACAATGGCTCTCATCCATCGCCCCTGCCTCATGAGCGACGGTCTTACAAAATATTTTAATAAATTAAGTAGGAGCTAGTCCTACATGACCTGACCACTATCAAGCCTAGAGAGAGGGTGGGAGAGTTCCTGGGCTACAAAAGTGTAGCCCTTTTCTGCTTAACAAAATCAATGATTAAACAGTTTTCTGATAAGTAAATATTATGTATAAGAAGTTAACATTAGTGACCTAGGAAATAGCTTATCTGTATACAATGATATAGTTTGACATGGAGAAATCACACAAATTAAGTAAAAAGTATTTATCTAAATCTGTGAAATTAAAATGTTTTAAGTAATTGAAAATTCAGAAACTTAGTGACAGACAATCAAAATAAACTCATGATAAAATTTCTAATACAATTTGGAATGCAAGCAAACAAGAAAATATTAAACTGACAGATGTAAATAAAATTAACTCATAATATTTACCAACAGAAGTGTCAGTGAAATGTAAACAAATGGCAATTTTTATATCTTTACAGGGCCTCAAGAGTTCTCACTTTACTGTGAACAGCTTAGGGCCTATACATATTTGCATTAATTTAATGAAGCCTTGAAAGTGTGGCAATGTTTCCAAAAAAAAAAGTCCTTAGTATGTTGTGCTATTTCAAAACAAATCTCTAAATTAGGCAGGTGTTGTACTGTTAAAAGTAAAGGCCTCACTACAATAGATTTAGCATGGAAAACAACACATGCACAGAAAGTAGAAAGCATATGGGGGGTTGTTATACTCATTACAATCGCGCACAGCATATGCACAGAAAAATACAGGATTTCCACCCACAGGGAATTTCATGTGACAGGGAAAAGTCAGGGAAAATGTAGATAATTGCTACTCTGCAAAATTCTTTAGTTGTGTGTATACAGTGTAGGTCATGTAATTATAAGCATGTGTGTTTTAAAATTTCAATTAAATTTGTGGACTGGTAATAATAAATCTTTTCCAAGTGACATAGGGCTTATACGTACAAAATAAAGTATTTGTGTGAAGTCAACAGTGTGTATCGTGATAAATATTGATGGGCTGAATAAAATGTTGGCCCTGCTTGCTAAGTCTATTGCAGTGTAATTTTAATTCTACTTAACTGATAGCATATTTTGTTCTGTCAGCGATGGAAAAATATGATATTCTAAGGTCTCTGTCGTGAAAATAGGTCAGGAAAAATGGCAATATTCTGCCTGGAAGGCAGGGAAAAGTCAGGGAATTCCAAAATGGAATTTCAGTGGACATCCTGAAATAGCACAGGAGAGACACACAGAAAGTTGAGCAAAACCCAAAATTTTCTGTGTTCGCGTTTCATATATAGCCAATCAGAACAAGGATACTGCTGAGTTCCTGTGTTAATCGATGAAAGTTATGGGACTAAACGAACTTGAATATTGATTGGAAAATCCGCGCCAAGCCAGCGTTTGTTTGGGTTGTTCTGTTGAATGTACAAAGGCACAGTAAAGTTTAATTTTAATGATGAGCTTCCATCTTTTCATGCGATTTTTTTTAAATCTCAATGACAACTTCTGCTCCTGTGCGTGTGCTGATTTAATGTTGCTCGTAGGTGTGTGCTGTGCATGCGCATGCGCTGTTTTCTGTGCTAAATCAATTGTAGCTCTGCCTTAACNTTGTTGCTCGTAGGTGTGTGCTGTGCATGCGCATGCGCTGTTTTCTGTGCTAAATCAATTGTAGCTCTGCCTTAACTCATACCAACCTGGTTAGTAATTGAATTGGGACTTTTAGCAGGTTAATCAAAACTTAACCTGTACCTGCTAGCAGTTGAAAGATATTGTTTAAATAATCACATTGCCATATTCAGTACATGAATCTGCATTACTGTCATGAGAAATATAAGTGGTACAGAACTACTATTTACTCATTAAAGTAATTATGTAATCAAGAGATTTTTATGAAGTGATGCAGAGGTGCAAGTCTCAACTCTGCATTTCTTCATAGGCAGTGCTGTAAAGATCGTTAACATTATTGGGTAAAACTCTTTTTAACTAAAATTAACGGTAGATGTTTTTCACCAAGGTGAAGTTAGCTTCAAATCCCAACTTCAACTTTATGCTGCCAACATACTGGCAAGAAAATCACAGTGATGTTCCCATTGAACAGGAAATGCTGTGAGCAAAAGCAGCGCATGTTCTAGTATGTAAAGTTTAGTTCAAAATGGTAACGTTACATGAACTCGCTATTTCTGCAGTATAACAAACATCGTAATTGCAATATTCTAAACAAAAATATTTAGTAGACTAAGAAGAGGTGTAAATAAATGGGTTAATTGATTGTTTTCAACAATACCAAGGACTAGGGAAGTAAAATAACAGCACATAGTAGTGTAAAATGTGTCATCTCCAAGGTGAGTGCACCTCTTTAAGTGGTAACAAAATTGTGCTCATTTATGTACCAATTTCATGGCAACTGCAGATAATTATTGTCTTAAATGTCAATGAACTTGTGGCTCAGAACAATATGCTGATTCTGGGTAAATAGGTTTAAAACCCATTCAGATTAAAAACCTCCCAATGTAGCAGAAAAAAAGCATTTTGTAATGTAATCACAGATAAGGTATGCATTATAAAATATATAGGTGTCTTGGCTATTGTTGTGTAGTTTTTGAACTTAAAATCTTCCAATGTTGCAAGAACATTGTCGCGTGCCGGTTTAGGGATTATAGAACTACATTGGCTCACATCCATCACCCCCTCACACCACCCCCGCCTTGCGCACTTCGCTGGCGCCTACGAGACGGCACGTGGGACCACAGGGCCGGTGGAAAATTTTGGGACACGTGGAGCTGAAGCGTAGGCCTTCCCCGCCCACCCCCCTTCATCTTCGTACGCCCCTACCCGCCGGGAGATCTGTTGAGAGTGCAGGGCTTTCTTGAGTCATCAGCAAATAATCCGGTGTAGTTCGCCTGAATGCAGTAAATACGCACCACGGAAGTATCGCTGACGACAGTAGGTATTATCCCCCCTGCCAAA
>NQII01002241.1:11647-90277 GCA_002778355.1 Clitarchus hookeri | reverse complement strand
CCAGCCGAGGGAATTCAGCGCTGCAGTGTCAGATAAGTAGTTCTACACCAAGTGCGAAGAATCTTCCCCCTCCCCCCCACGACGCCAGTCGCGGCGTCAAACCATACGTAGCCTACATAGGAAAAGGGAGGGAGTTTGTCTCTTGAGTTCATGTACCAGTTAACCTGTTCAAGCAACAATAAAACTTGATTATGTGAACTCACCCAAAGCCAGTGTATGTTATTAGTAAATTGGACCTAGAGACAACAGTGTCGACGTATTTATACGCCCTATCACTGAGGGCTAGCATCAAGTGCTGGCGCCTCACGCCGCCGAGCAGAATCAATACCTACTTCCAAACTTCAGCATTTGGCAGGTATCAACTTGTTGTGGTTTGGTGATGGGTACTACTAAATAGTTCTGTGATATTGAGTATTGGTAGACAGCAAGATTATCTCCATCTACTGGAACAAAACCATGATACTGTCTTGTATTGGGAATGGTTTCAGCTTCTTGAAATTGTTTTTCAAGTAACTTCTCTTCACAAACAATATCTTCTAACGGCACAAAGAAAAATGTTATTCCAGAAATTTTTCTTGAACAAAATTCAAACATTTCTTGTGGCGATACAATGTGGTTTTCAGTGGTTCTTTGTAAACTAGCCTTTGTCACAAGACATTTAACTGTATTTCCAGCACCATCACACTGACTTTTGCCATGTGATGTGGCAAAAAAATGCCATGCAGCAGATAGACCGAAATCATCTTTGTGCTTAGCCTGGTTAACAAAGTTTTTTTTTTTTTTGAGCAGCTGAACAGTTATTAAAATAATACACTTTTGTCCAGTTGGGAAATCTGTCTTTCAAATGTTGAAGCAGAACTTTCTGAAAGGTGTGAACAACTACAGTGTTGGGTGTCAAATAGTCGCTGACAACACAAAAGGCACTTTGTGGAATCACATTCTTTGTAATATACAACAAAACACAAAGAACATGACTCTTAACTTTTCCATATTCCAGATGTAGGGGAATATGTAGCGGACATCACAAAGCAGTCTGTCGCACTAACAGTACTGGAAGGGACTGACATGCATTTTGCTGTGCGTGTGCTGCCAGAAACGAGACAAATGTTAGCGCACAGACTTGGAGGAGAGTTCTTCCCGTTACGCACTTCACTATTTATTCTTTCGCAAGCTGATTCTGCATTAGTTTCACAGGTTTGTGACTTTCACATCATATTGAGTACATGAAAGGTTGCCTACTGTTGCAGATTTGAAGTTTAAGTTCTGTGTTTTTGTGGANCTTTCACATCATATTGAGTACATGAAAGGTTGCCTACTGTTGCAGATTTGAAGTTTAAGTTCTGTGTTTTTGTGGAAATACGTAACATTAACTGAGTTACACAAAAATGTAAATAGTGTAAGTTAAATGGACTGCCAGATGTTTTTTAATGCATGCTTGTTCTTGTTGCTAATAACTCTGCCTAATCAATCAGAACCATGACTTGCCTAGGATGTACTGGGGGTGTACAGGGAGGTGCTCTGACTTGTCTGCAACCTCTATCAGCACATCTCAGCTATTTAATTTCTCAGTTTCCTCTGCTGGTCCTTATGTATCTCCCCTGATTGATACAGCTTGGATTGATAAAGTGCCCTTCCTCCTTGACTAATGATTGCCCTACCTATGACCTAGGAAAACCTAACTTTGACTGATGTATTTTGTACTTTCACTCCTAGGGTGAACAGTGGCTCCTCCGCTACAATATCAGGGTGCTTGTGGCTCCAGCAGGCTGTTGTATTGTGTACCCAAAGACCTTCAACAAATTGTTGTAGGCTCTGGTGAGTGAATTCCTGAGGTTTTTAAGCCAGGGATTCCCCACCCCTCCCTCATCAACACATGCATGTGTCTGGGCAGATCACCAGCAGAGTTGTGGTGCCACTGTGATGTAGTAGACTACTTGCCTCCCACCACTGCCAACCAGGTTCAATTTCTGGTGGGGTTACCCGGATTTTTCACTTGTGGGAAACACAGTGGATGTTGCCGTTAACAAGTGAGTTTTCTCGGGGTACTCCCATTTTCCCTGACTTTGCATTCCTCCATTACTCAACTCAACAAGCAGAGTTGTGTTAACAGGCTGCCGAACTGCTTGCCAAAATGTCTAGGTGCAAATAGTCTTGGGCAAAATTGAATTAAAACTATTTGAGGATTTGATTATTGTGGAACAATCAAATTCTCTATTTTTGTCTGCTGGTTTCGAATGAATAATTCATTTTGAATTTTTCCTTCTTGGGAAACAGATGGCACTGGGAGCGTATAGCTATTTATGTATTTTTTTCACATAGTTAGGAAACAAGATACAACTTTTAGCAATTTTTGTATTAAAATTTAAATGTATCAATTTGATTTTCATTTCTAAACACAGTTTATTATGAAAATAATGTGCTATTATTTAATACCATTCTGCCATAAAATAAGCATGATAACATGCCACATATCAAAGTTTTTTTTATAATAAGTTGAATGTAACCTATAATATGTTNCCATAAAATAAGCATGATAACATGCCACATATCAAAGTTTTTTTTATAATAAGTTGAATGTAACCTATAATATGTTTATGGAATTTGTACACTTGTGATGAGAAGAAATGCAAGCAATAAATAGTTTTTTGATTGATTACTAGAATATGTTTTTGTGTTGAAAATAGTGGTAAACTTAAGTGAAGCAAAATTTAACCCAACATTCACTTCATTAANCCATAAAATAAGCATGATAACATGCCACATATCAAAGTTTTTTTTATAATAAGTTGAATGTAACCTATAATATGTTCATGGAATTTGTACACTTGTGATGAGAAGAAATGCAAGCAATAAATAGTTTTTTGATTGAATAGTAGAATATGTTTTTGTGTTGAAAATAGTGGTAAACTTAAGTGAAGCAAAATTTAACCCAACATTCACTTCATTAAATGAAGTATCATAAATTTCAACTATTCGTTTCAGTAAAGCGAATGTTTATCTATTTATTTACTTCCAAAAAGTGAATGTTTCATTCTTGACTAAATGAATGTTGACATTGCAGAGACAGCTACGACAATGATTTAGTTTCACTCAAAATTATTTATACCAATTGTTTTCAAATTTGTTACTTATTTATAAAATGCACAGCATTTTTAATTCAACAAAATACTTGAGAATCTTTACTTCACAATGAAATGAGAACAGATTCCGCACAGAACTAATGTAATGTAAATGTCCGTATACAAGCTCTCAGAGGATAGTTCTGTTTTAAATATATTTCACAGTTTCCAAGGCTGACAACAACTCTGTAACACACATCAAAATGAAATAATATCCAAAATCTATATCAATAAACAAAATAATTTTTATCATGTTATATAATTTAGCATTTATACAAAATTCAGTGTTGGCAGAGTGTTTATAAATAATTTCAAACATATAATAATGTACTGACACACACATACATTACATATACAGTAAACTCCCGATTATTCGGGGTAATGGCGGGTTAAGGGTTCACGGATAACCAATTTCACGGTTAAAGCTATGAGAAAAAATGTTTCCTGTAGGCGTGCATATTGTACACTTAAGTTATGTGAACAAATAATATATTCATACAAGAATTCAATTTTTTGACAGCCAGTGTGTGGCAACGTCATAAATTATACTAACATCATCACATACACAACATTCTGTATCAACTGATGCGAGAACGATTGTAATAAAATTTCACGTTGGCTTTTTGACAACCTACATTAGCACGACAGACATCCGAGAAATATGCGGGCAGGAAAATTGTAGACATAATGTCCATGTATTTTATTTTATATCGTTACAAAACAGTTGTTATTAATGTAACAAATTAAACTTCATTCTAGAATAATGTGTTGGTGTTTAAACGAAATGGAACACTGTATGCGCTAGTTTATCTTCGTTTATGTCTTCATCATAGACCGTAACTAGTGCTTGCTGCTAACGTCGCCACGTGCATACTTCATATTAATTGAAGAGGCCCGCACATATATCACAGAGTATTTTCAAATATTTCTACATTAATTTGATGTAATATATTTCAAACCCAAGTTGTTTTAAGCCCACACGAGATGAAAAATTCGCTTTTAAAAGGACGTGCTAGATACATTTATACAACACAGCAGCAAAATAGACGACCGTGCTTCCATCAATCGGCCAGTGTGCGAGGCTCGCTTCGGAAACCACGCCCCCATGAAATTATATGTTTTTCATGTGTTAAGTGCAAATATGCAAATTAATTCTCAGCGTTTTAAATTTTCTGCAAGCTCTGTAAATATTTTTACATAACATATTTCTGTGTGAAGCGATTCTGTTTGCTAATAATTTGGATTCTGTCTACAATCGCCAAGCGTTTCTGAGGCCGGCTCACCATTTTTTTGTGTTGACTCCCTTCCATATACAGCAACAAAGTGAAAATAAGTGTTGTTTATTTATTAAAGCAACGCTTGACGTGTTGTTTGCGTAGGAGTGATTCTTGCGGCAAATAATATTTATGCTAAGGTGATATTTTGTCATTCAGTCGTACTCGGTGCCACGGTTAATTTATAAATAACCTCTGCATGTATGAACGACTGTAAACTACAAGATTTCGCCTTTTTGACTAGCAGACGCCAGTTTTAATCGTGAAATACTTTATTATTATGAATGCAAATGTGCTATCTGACAATTTCCCTAAATGCCTAATACTTACAAGTTTCACGTATATTCACTGTTAAAAATGTGTGTAAATATAGTACCAGAACACTTTTAATATTAAAATTAATTAACAGCATGTGCATAGGTTATTAATAGCAGCGACGCGTGACTGGCAGCAGCGGTTCAATATTTTGACTTTTAACTGGGCTCCACGGTTAAGCCGTCCCCGGTAAATCAGGAGTTACTGTATATAGACACACACACTTACTACACAAAATTGTAAATTTGTCATGGTAAAACAATAATCCTCTCGTAACAACTAGTCTATAATGTTTTAAATAACTATACCTGATAAAGTATGTCTGTACAAATCAGCTGGTAAACTAGATAAAAGAGTTTTCATGACATTCATTGTACACAAGTAACATTTCTATAATTTATGTGGTATTTATGAAGAGCAATCATTATAACACAACATTTTAAGTTACTGTAATCAGCCTAAGGTGAAAACTTACAGGAATTCGTGTTGAAAAAAATTACTTATTCCACAAATTGAGGTGATAGCCTGTTTCTTTGGGCACACAGTATCTGCCCTATTTTAGAGAACTCTCTTTCAGTAGGTACAGACTTGGCTGGTATGCATAAAAATTTCATAGCTAAATTATGAAGTTCTTGGTACATATTTTGTTATGCAGACTGAAAGTGAATAACTTCCAGTCAAGATATCATTGCATCATTACTATGCTATTGCTGACCGTAGTGGTTGATTTCATACCTGCAACTTTACTGTTAAAATAGCTCCATATGAACTCTTGCTCCTCATTGGTTTTCATTCCACCACCACATGAAAGTAGTTCTTCTGTGCCCTGGTAATGTCTGCACAATTCTGCAATCTCATCCATAACAGACTTGTATGCATGTTTNTAGAATATGTTTTTGTGTTGAAAATAGTGGTAAACTTAAGTGAAGCAAAATTTAACCCAACATTCACTTCATTAAATGAAGTATCATAAATTTCAACTATTCGTTTCAGTAAAGCGAATGTTTATCTATTTATTTACTTCCAAAAAGTGAATGTTTCATTCTTGACTAAATGAATGTTGACATTGCAGAGACAGCTACGACAATGATTTAGTTTCACTCAAAATTATTTATACCAATTGTTTTCAAATTTGTTACTTATTTATAAAATGCACAGCATTTTTAATTCAACAAAATACTTGAGAATCTTTACTTCACAATGAAATGAGAACAGATTCCGCACAGAACTAATGTAATGTAAATGTCCGTATACAAGCTCTCAGAGGATAGTTCTGTTTTAAATATATTTCACAGTTTCCAAGGCTGACAACAACTCTGTAACACACATCAAAATGAAATANGGATAGTTCTGTTTTAAATATATTTCACAGTTTCCAAGGCTGACAACAACTCTGTAACACACATCAAAATGAAATAATATCCAAAATCTATATCAATAAACAAAATAATTTTTATCATGTTATATAATTTAGCATTTATACAAAATTCAGTGTTGGCAGAGTGTTTATAAATAATTTCAAACATATAATAATGTACTGACACACACATATATTACATATACAGTAAACTCCCGATTATTCGGGGTAATGGCGGGTTAAGGGTTCACGGATAACCAATTTCACGGTAAAAGCTACGAGAAAAAATGTTTCCTGTAGGCGTGCATATTGTACACTTAAGTTATGTGAACAAATAATATATTCATACAAGAATTCAATTTTTTGACAGCCAGTGTGTGGCAACGTCATAAATTATACTAACATCATCACATACACAACATTCTGTATCAACTGATGCGAGAACGATTGTAATAAAATTTCACGTTGGCTTTTTGACAACCTACATTAGCACGACAGACATCCGAGAAATATGCGGGCAGGAAAATTGTAGACATAATGTCCATGTATTTTATTTTATATCGTTACAAAACAGTTGTTATTAATGTAACAAATTAAACTTCATTCTAGAATAATGTGTTGGTGTTTAAACGAAATGGAACACTGTATGCGCTAGTTTATCTTCGTTTATGTCTTCATCATAGACCGTAACTAGTGCTTGCTGCTAACGTCGCCACGTGCATACTTCATATTAATTGAAGAGGCCCGCACATCTATCACAGAGTATTTTCAAATATTTCTACATTAATTTGATGTAATATATTTCAAACCCAAGTTGTTTTAAGCCCACACGAGATGAAAAATTCGCTTTTAAAAGGACGTGCTAGATACATTTATACAACACAGCAGCAAAATAGACGACCGTGCTTCCATCAATCGGCCAGTGTGCGAGGCTCGCTTCGGAAACCACGCCCCCATGAAATTATATGTTTTTCATGTGTTAAGTGCAAATATGCAAATTAATTCTCAGCGTTTTAAATTTTCTGCAAGCTCTGTAAATATTTTTACACAACATATTTCTGTGTGAAGCGATTCTGTTTGCTAATAATTTGGATTCTGTCTACAATCGCCAAGCGTTTCTGAGGCCGGCTCACCATTTTTTTGTGTTGACTCCCTTCCATATACAGCAACAAAGCGAAAATAAGTGTTGTTTATTTATTAAAGCAACGCTTGACGTGTTGTTTGCGTAGGAGTGATTCTTGCGGCAAATAATATTTATGCTAAGGTGATATTTTGTCATTCAGTCGTACTCGGTGCCACGGTTAATTTATAAATAACCTCTGCATGTATGAACGACTGTAAACTACAAGATTTCGCCTTTTTGACTAGCAGACGCCAGTTTTAATCGTGAAATACTTTATTATTATGAATGCAAATGTGCTATCTGACAATTTCCCTAAATGCCTAATACTTACAAGTTTCACGTATATTCACTGTTAAAAATGTGTGTAAATATAGTACCAGAACACTTTTAATATTAAAATTAATTAACAGCATGTGCATAGGTTATTAATAGCAGCGACGCGTGACTGGCAGCNCGAGTTTCACGTATATTCACTGTTAAAAATGTCTGTAAATATAGTATCAGAACACTTTTAATATTAAAATTAATTAACAGCATGTGCATAGGTTATTAATAGCAGCGACGCGTGACTGGCAGCAGCGGTTCAATATTTTGACTTTTAACTGGGCTCCACGGTTAAGCCGTCCCCGGTAAATCAGGAGTTACTGTATATAGACACACACACTTACTACACAAAATTGTAAATTTGTCATGGTAAAACAATAATCCTCTCGTAACAACTAGTCTATAATGTTTTAAATAACTATACCTGATAAAGTATGTCTGTACAAATCAGCTGGTAAACTAGATAAAAGAGTTTTCATAACATTCATTGTACACAAGTAACATTTCTATAATTTATGTGGTATTTATGAAGAGCAATCATTATAACACAACATTTTAAGTTACTGTAATCAGCCTAAGGTGAAAACTTACAGGAATTCGTGTTGAAAAAAATTACTTTATCCACAAATTGAGGTGATAGCCTGTTTCTTTGGGCACACAGTATCTGCCCTATTTTAGAGAACTCTCTTTCAGTAGGTACAGACTTGGCTGGTATGCATAAAAATTTCATAGCTAAATTATGAAGTTCTTGGTACATATTTTGTTATGCAGACTGAAAGTGAATAACTTCCAGTCAAGATATCATTGCATCATTACTATGCTATTGCTGACCGTAGTGGTTGATTTCATACCTGCAACTTTACTGTTAAAATAGCTCCATATGAACTCTTGCTCCTCATTGGTTTTCATTCCACCACCACATTAAAGTAGTTCTTCTGTGCCCTGGTAATGTCTGCACAATTCTGCAATCTCATCCATAACAGACTTGTATGCATGTTTCGCATTTTTGTCTAAACCAAAAGCAGCTTTCTTAAACCTTGGATCAAGCAGGGTAGCTGCCAAGGATATCTTGTTACTCTCTAAGGGACCGAGACGACTAGAAAACCCAGAAAGCAGTGAAGTTTTTTAAGTTTTATTGCGGTTTTATTTTGGGTCTTAATAGTAGAAATTTTAATTCCTCTTGCAAGTGTTATTACCTATTGTGATTATTGATAGAGTTGGGTTTATATCTCCAGAAAGTTCGTCTGATATAACTTCAATGGGTTTTAGCAGTGAAATGCTCTCACTAATTATTTCCCATTTAAATGCATCCAGTGTGTCTGGGGCACATGGCAAAGATGTAATTGCTGCAGGAAGGGGCTCTTTAATGACACAATCCTTTCTATCAGTAATGTCGAGTTCCACCTCTGACACACATCTTGTTTCAATTTTGGTTGTGAAAGGCCTATTTGACTATGGATGCTGCATAGGTTATCAGCTGTAGTAGAGCTAATTATGAAGTGTGCCATAAGGCCCTGCAGTTTTTTTTGGTGCTATTATGGGCAGTTGTACATTTTAATTTATTACATCTGTGGCAATTGTTTAACAGCTGAGGCTTCTTCAATAGTTCCACAGCTTTTTCTACATCATATATATTATTATCATTGACAGTAGCAACAGTTTTAGAAAGCATATCCCACTCAGAAAGAATATCATCAATACAGGTCGTGGTTTTCTCACTCGTACAACTTCTAATTTGTGTAATTGAAAGAACAAGGTAGTGCAATTTGCTGTAGCTGTCGGGTACAAAGTAGCATTTTCTCCTGGCCACATATCTGTTGTAACAGCAGCTTACGATGCAGCATGCAAAGTATCAGCTACTGTTTCATGCTTTAAGTACATGTCACGTAAAAACTTTCGTTGACAAAATCTTTCTACTAGGAGGTGTATATTGTGGTTCCAGTTTCTTATAATATTACAGAAATCCCTGGTATCGATTTAATAGACAAAGGCTGGAGATCTTTTGCTACGTACCATTTTTACTATTACCTTGTGTTTCTGAGATCTTTTTAGAAGTGGAACCATAAAGTATGGGTTGCTTTGCCTGTTACCTTCCAGTATTGTAATTTACAGCTACATGAGATAACAGCCATCTGGACTGTAGTTTGCTGCAGGAAGTTTGCCTTGTTCAATTTTGGTTCCTACTATAGTACAAGTGGCCAAATTTTCGTCTTAAATTTCAAATTGCTTTATTAATACTTCAAACCAAATTTCGTTAGTATTGTTCATCATTATCAATATTCATATAATATATTTTTGTCAGTTTCATGNCTTTTGCTACGTACCATTTTTACTATTACCTTGTGTTTCTGAGATCTTTTTAGAAGTGGAACCATAAAGTATGGGTACCAAATTTTGTTAGTATTGTTCATCATTATCGATATTCATATAATATATTTTTGTCAGTTTCATGGGGGTGTGTGTGTGTGTGTGTATGTGTGTGCATGCATGTGAAAAGATGAATCAAAAATTATTATAAAATAATTTTTTTCACATTATACAGGAGTTTAAACCAAAGGTTGGCAAGCACTGTACTCTGTGTGCCACTATGGGAAAGCTGTTAGCTTCTGTGGCCAGTAAATATTGTGAATGTTATGTTTGTTGTATTGGGTGTTAGACTGTTAACTTGATCTTGTTTCTGGACCCAGAAACATGATTCTGAAAGTGTAGAGTAAAATGTTTATCAGGATTATTTCTATCTAGATAACTATATCCAAGTATGCCAAAAACTTTGCTTAGGTTTACAAAATNAAATGTTTATCAGGATTATTTCTATCTAGATAACTATATCCAAGTATGCCAAAAACTTTGCTTAGGTTTACAAAATGTGCAAAAAGTATAATTGGCATTAGAAAGTTATAATTTTTAAATTGTTACAAGTGGTAAACTAAAACTAAAAAGTTTTTGCAGAATCACTGTGTGTTTTTAAGGTGTGAGAGNTATGCAAAAAGTATAATTGGCATTAGAAAGTTATAATTTTAAATTGTTACAAGTGGTAAACTAAAACTAAAAAGTTTTTGCAGAATCACTGTGTGTTTTTAAGGTGTGAGAGAAGAGTAATGTATTTTCAAAGGGCTAATCAGCTTCAGATATGTTTTTTTGAATCAGGTTGAGTAAATGACACAAATTTTACAAATAACTGCAGATGGACAGACACACAAATTATCAGCCTTTACAAGTAGATGAATAAAAATTAGCATTACCTGATATGTTTGAGTATATTGTGCCCAAATAAGTAATTGGAGGGGGGAAAAAAAGGTATTTATAATGGACCAGAAATTCTTGAGAGAAATAATTAAGTAATCCAACGACATACATCTACCAGACCTGTATTTGCTGCAGTGAGGACTTGACATATATTTAGATAGTAAGCATGAATTTTTTGTTCCTCATCTTGGTTAGCACTGTCAGCTATATGAAGTTTATACAGGAATTGGAGTGGGTGAAAATTATTATGTTCGGATGTATTCATCATTACAGCAGTCCCCTACAACCCAACTCATTATGGAATGTGTTAACATGGAAAATTTTGCATTTATGTACGCAATTCCTTTATTCATGGAAAATTTTGGCATGGTTGGCATTGCCTACTGCTTGAAGTTCTGGACTGTCTCGTCATTGGTCATGTGAAATTTATGCTCTGTATCTAGATGCTATCTATTGTGTCAGCTGAGTTTGAAGGGATGCTCTACATTTGTGTTCAGTTTCAAATTCCTGGGAATGCAGATTTCATAATGCATTTGATGGGCAGTAGAACGATGGGCTTGGATTTTTTTGCATACATTGCAACTCGCAGTGTAATAACCGCATTGGCATTGATGGTCTTCCCGGTGAATCTGCTAGATGGTGGTAGGATACCTGTACAGGCATCTATCTCTCTTCATTAGAAGCCATGTACACATGACTTCTAATGATTATGGTACTGTGATGAGGCATGCAGGGATTTCACATTATGAGCCAGCCATTTGCAAATGTATTATTGATTTGTTCTGTTTATGCTACTTTATTATGACAACTATAAATGTAGTAACATTTTATTCTTCTAAATATTTGTAAGTTTTGCTTAATATAGATCAAATAACATGCAGTCAGTCAAAGGGAGCCACAAGAAAGCTGTAAGTAGGCTACTAGAAACTAACTCTTATGTTAAACCACAGAGCTCATATGTACCAGGTAGTCATTGGTGGAACTGATATATCTGGATGGTTCTTCATTAATTAAATGAAACAGAGTGATGCCAACTTACAGTATTATTATTGGCATTGCTGCAATGACAGGACTTGGGCTCCATGGAAGCCCATAAGCTCTTAATGTTGAAAATTTTAAACAAGCTTCACTTGCAGATTGCTGGAGAATTTTTAGTTGGACTCATGTTTTCAAAATTTTAGTTCTTAAAAGCTTGAATCTGTAAGAAATCAGAGACTTGCTTGAGAGTCGGAGCTTTACGAGATGAGCTACACTCTTGGTAGCCAGTTCCATTCACTCCTCCTGCCAGCATTAAGATCTAGTTTTGTGCATTAATACAGTGGCATAATTGAGGGGGGGATATATGGTTGTAAACCCTCCCTCGCTTGTTTTTGTCACTAAGGTTGTCATTGTTTAGTGTTAAAATTATTAATAAGTGTTTAATTGTGATACAAACATATGTAATTCACATAAACTTTGATGCATTTTATTACATTGTGGTATTGTTTTTCTTGCAGTATTTGTCTTAATTTGCATGTGCTCAGTGCCACTAACACTAGTTAAACCCATCTCTTGAGAAATTTCTACCAACGCCATTGTGTCGATGTGTGCCATGGCATTAGTGATGAGTGACAATGTGATGCACCTGGTGCACAGGGCTGGTCTCTCCTATCGTGGGGAGATGGTGTCCAGTTCTGTGAGGCGTGTGGTGGCCGGCTGGCATCAGTGGCTGCAGGCACGCAAAAGCGCTGCAGTGCTTGTGGTGTTGTACGCTACCCAACGTTGTCCCCTGTGGGAATCACACTCGTCACCAGCGAAGACCGCAGCGAAGCACTTCTTGTTCGCCAGCACGTACACCCTCCGGGCATGTTCACCTGCATTGCTGGCTTCATAGAGGTTGGTGAGTTTACTGCCTTGGACTGCAACTGCATCCTTACTCTGCACATTGTTAGGGAGCCTCTGTATCATTGTGTCACTGTTTAAAGTTTCACCTCACGTATACTTCATCATATCACTGACTTATAGTCTTCAGTCAGTTTGTGTAAACTGAAATTTAGTGTGATTTAGTCAGTTATACTGCATCAGTGTGTACTTAGAAATATAAGAAGTTAAAACTTTTGAGCGGTTACGTAGTAGAAATTACGTCAGTGACAAAAAATTCGCAGTGATCTTCACGAATAGATATTCCTCACCAGTGGAATGAGTTATAAAGAATGTTTCAAAAATATTCATCTCATTTTAAAAGGCAATTTTTTTTTTAAATTAAGGAGCAGAGAACCATGCGATAAAGAGTGAATTACATGTCTTAATAAAGTTTTGCTTACAAATATTACAAATGCTCAATATACCCTCTCCTCACCCACCCTAATGGGCTCTGAATCACTTAGGTGCTCGTTGAGCCATGCCAGGATCCCACACAGCGAGCATATCCATTCACTGTTAAAAGAGGATTAAAATACTCACTTGGTTGCCACTAGATACCTTTGATATGTAGTCGGTGAGTAGCCAGTAGCCGAACTCCCTTCAGTATATATCAGGATTACGAGCCCACAACAGAAGGTATTTTGCATTCTCCAGTTAAACAATTGCAAGTCTGTGACAACTGTGCAGCAAGGTTTTTGGCCAGAGTACAGCATTGCACCCCCTGCTGCTCAGAGCATTCAACGTTAGCACAGGCAGTTTCGACAAACAGGTTGTAAGGGGAAATCAATAGGTAACCCCACTTTTTCCGACAAAGATGTAAAGTTCATCTGAAGGAGTTTTCTAAGTCCACAAAAGTCTACCTGGCATGTTTTGCGATGGCATTTGTTGTTCTAATCATATGGGAGTGAAATCGTACATGGCTTACGACATGTGGCATTTTGTGCGTTCATTCTCTAAAATAAAATGGAAGGTAACACTTTTCTTTCAAGCTTGGTGTTTATTGACAAGGCCACATTTCATCTTAATAGTACAGTGAGTGAACAGCCACAACATATGAATATGTGGATCACACCAGCCACATGCTGTAGTCGAGCATGAGGGAGTTCCCCTAAANCCTCTTAATAGTGCAGTGAACAGCCACAGCATATGAATATGTGGATCACACCAGCCACATGCTGTAGTCGAGCATGAGGGAGTTCCCATAAAGTGAATGTGTTCTNCATCTTAATAGTACAGTGAGTGAACAGCCACAACATATGAATATGTGGATCACACCAGCCACATGCTGTAGTCGAGCATGAGGGAGTTCCCCTAAAGTGAATGTGTTCTGTGCCATTTCCCGATAAAAGGTTAATGGTCCATTATTTTTCCTGAAAAAACTGTCACGTGAATCTCATACCTGTAAATGTTGCAGAACTGGCTTTTCCCACAGTTACAGGCAGATTTTGCTGATTACATTTTCCAGCAGGCTGGAGCACCACTGCACTGGCGAACATTCCTGCACATGAGCTTCTGCACTGATGGATCGGCAGTCAGGGACCTGCTGGCCACCACTGTCTGTAATTTTTCTTGTGGGGTTTTGTGAAGGATTCAGTTTGTGTGTTACTCCTTCCTACAATAGACAAACTTCAAAACCATATGACAGCAGTGGCTGCAGTAAACACCAGACATGCTAGCTAATGTGTGGGATGAGTTTGGCTTTCATGGAGATGTATGCCATGCATCTACAGGGGAGCANCTGTGCCATTTCCCGAAAAAAGGTTAATGGTCCATTCTTTTTCCTGAAAAAACTGTCACGTGAATCTCATACCTGTAAATGTTGCAGAACTGGCTTTTCCCACAGTTACAGGCAGATTTTGCTGATTACATTTTCCAGCAGGCTGGAGCACCACTGCACTGGCAAGTTTGAACATTCCTGCACAATGAGCTTCCGCACTGATGGATCGGCAGTCGGGGACCTGCTGGCACCAGACATGCTAGCTAATGTGTGGGATGAGTTTGGCTTTCATGGAGATGTATGCCATGCATCTACAGGGGAGCATATTGAGCATTTGTGATAATTGTAAGCAGAATTTTATTGTTGGACACGTATTTCACTTTTTACTGCATGGTTCTCTGACCCCTAGTTTAAATTCTATAACCTTTTGAAATCAGATGAATCTTTTTTAAAAACCCTTTATTACTAAAAAAAAAAATGTAACATTTATTATTGTTATAATATGTGTGTTCTACAGCAATTTAATGTCACAACATGGCTGTTNACCCTTTATTACTAAAAAAAAAAAAATGTAACATTTATTATTGTTATAATATGTGTGTTCTACAGCAATTTAATGTCACAACATTGCTGTTTTATTTTATTTTCTAGTTAGACATCCTATTCTGTTTAAATACTAAGATATGATCTGATGATGTCTAGGAGAGAGTGTTGAAGATAATGTGAAACGTGAAGTTGCAGAGGAGGTGGGTTTAGAAGCAAGAGAGATACAGTACGTTGGCTCTCAACACTGGGCACTCCCAGCAAGCAGACTGATGATTGGCTGTATTGCAGTAGTAACCAACAAAGAGGTGAGCAGTTTATTTTACAGGTCGCTGCAATATACAGTGGAACCATTTATAACAATAGATGACAATGGCAAGATAAATTACTGCTATGGTGAATGGCCATTATAATTTATTTACAGTGTCTGAATCATCTTAATTATGACTTCTAAAGCTAAACAGCATATTTCTGCCTAGAACAGTAGCATTGTTTCTCATTTGAAATGCATCCAAAGCTGTACAATATGCATCTCGCTAGCCCATATTATTACATTTATATATAGTCACATATAATTGGAAATTATAGGCAAGATATTGATGAGGCCTAGTTTTGTTTGTGTTCAACTACTACATCTTATGAGAACATTATAATTAACCGCTAAGCATTTTCATGGTCATATCTGCATCCCTGTTATTGAACATGTTCCTCTGTTTGCTATCTCCCCTCTTCTAGCCAAGCCATCAGTCTATGCTTTTCCCCACCCTTGTTTCCATGAATTCTATTTAGCCTGAGAAGACAGTAGTCATCCACAGAGGAGAATGGGACACAACAGATGTTCGAGGAACGTAAAAAAATATATATAGAAAAAGTTGTTTACATTAGAAATTTCTATTCACACAGCATAAAAAAGTTATATCTTTATAAGGAGCAAAATCACAAAAAGTAACTTAGTTTTGTACTAGTATGCTAACCTTATATTTAATATGAACCACACAATGGCTGTTACAGCTCGTAGTCCTTATGGTGTGGTTTCATTGTACTTTTTCCAGTTCTTTAAGCTGGTGTGGGTTTTTTTTTAAATTTATTTATTTAAAACAGGTAGAGATGTTAACATTTTATGTACTGGTAATACTTTTAAGAGGTTTTTTTTGGTCAAAGAGACATTTACTTAAACTGTTTGACAGTAGTTTTGAGTATGATTTTTGAAGATGGATAGGTGCAAGACCGGTTTGAAATGCAGCTGGCTGCCTACTCTGAGGGCCCATTTTTCCCTTTTAGATCGGCCAGATCATGATGGAGGGGCAGATGAATGAGGTTGGAGAGGGAACACAAGCACTCAAGTGAAATCTTTTTTTCTTCTTTAAATACTCTTAGCAAGGGACATGGGAAAAGTGTTGCAAAATGCGGGAAAGTGTAAAGAGAATATACTGTGTGTGCATTATATGGGGCCAAATAAAACAGGTGTAAAATACAGTAGAACCTTACTAAAACGACCCAACACTGTTTCCAGAAATGTCATATAGGTTACAACCCAACACTGTTTCCAGAAATGTCATATAGGTTGGTTGCTATAGATGTTTTGGGGAATTTTGGAAAGATTTTTACCCAACCCCTATACATGAAAATTTGCAATTTTTTGTATGAAGTCTTGTGTTCAGTTATCTCTAGCTTAAAAATGACATGAAAGGCTTATACGTAGCCTTTCCATGTCTCCGAAAAGTCAAAAACATTGAGCATGGCAAGGATTTTATCAGCATAGTATATTAATTTAATTCAGTCGAGCATCTTCTGAATAAAATGACACCATAGAAGGGTATTTGTGACTACCTTTGTTACCAATCAATTACAAAAACTGAACATTGAACAGGGTCTACTTTTTCTGAGCGAAAATGCAAGGTTTGATAGCCCCTTTTAAAAAAATTTAAGCATATTTCAACAAAATATTAATTTATATTAAACAAATGTCTTTAAATAAAATTATACCACAGAAGGTTATCTGTGACCACCTTTGACACCAAACAATTACAAAAATGTAACATTGGACATTGTATTTATTTTGCACATTTGCAAACAAAACCGAAGCTTTATTGTCTATACCACACGTGGAACCTAACATTAAACACAAAACTTAAAATTACAAACCTTGGTTTTGAAATGCAGTGTTTATACCACATACACTGGTTACAACTACGGTATAAATGCACTGAAGGTCATGTCTGTCTGTTACGACTGATGAACGTCAGGGGATGAACCTGAATGTATCTGGCTCTCCCCAAGTGGTGAAGAAGTGTAGGCTGCGAGAAGGGGGGGAAGACTTGCCATGATTTCACAGTCCAGAGTTGTATTTTTGAGGCAATTTGTGGGCTGCCATGGGACTGAGAAATCCAAGTCGTAATAACACAAACAACGTGAGAATGTAAGCAAGGGAGAGCACAATGGCAAGACACTACGGGTAGATGCATCACGCACGGAAACATTCAGCCACCTACAGGGTGGCGTTAATAGGTATTTGCTAGAGCTGGCGGCCTAGGGAACACATCAACAAATTAATTTTTTTTGGCAGATCCCCCTCAAATTTCCTACTTTTTTTCACCCAATTTTTTTTACAGTTCCTTAAAAACAAGTTATTATAAAATACGGTCAGTTTGAACGGGATTGATGTAGGAGGATTCTACTGTAGAATTGTGGAGCTATTCAAACTGGTGGGTTGTGGTTGCAGCATTTTCTTCTTTGCGTCTGATTAGTGTTTTTAATAATTGTGTGGCGTAGTTTTGTCTGCTGCCCATTTATATTCATTAAAATTTTAATTGCTTGGCTGTGTTTCCACAACTCACGCATTGGGCACAGTTTATTCAATCTTTTAAACCTAGTTGTTCTTTATTTGATGGAGCTTTGATTGGGTCTATTGACTGCCTCCATCGACGTAACCTTTAACGTTAAGATTTTAAGGCAGTTTTTAAATTGTGTTTTTATGCAAAGGAGGCTTTACTGGGCTTCCTAAGGCTGCCCTTCTTTGGTTTAATGGCTCCTTTTAAAATCACTAATCCGTATAATCAATAATTTGTATTTTGAATATTTAAAAGTATTGCTTGTTATCGTAATCAATTCGCTTGAGCCTTTTGAGTATTGTGAATTTTTGGTGTATTCTTGTAATCTTTGATCACAATATACATAATTGAAACTTTTATTCATTATTTGTGCTGCGGCACAGCTTGTTACATACATATATGCTTATTTCACAAACATGTAGAAAGCCAACTACGTCAAGAAACCCTAAAACTACGTTGTATATGTCAATGCAACAAATCACGAAAAGTCGCCGATAACGGGGGGAAAAGAAGTTATAGGCGTGGACGATTGCATATGCACACAAATTATGTAACTAACACTGTTGTGTGGCACCGAAACGTGTCTGCCAGCCATTTTGTTTTAGAGTGCTACATGTCCACACATCTTTGATGCCCACAAAAAAAATATGTTTGTTTACATTTTACGTTAATGGAAACACCGGAATTCTAATGTGAAATAAATACAAGTAAATGCAATGTTTCAGCTACAAGCGTACGTAATTTATATATTAACACACATTGCCATTTGTTATGAGAATTTTAACAGATACCAATGTAATTCATTTTTTTTAAATGGTGGTAAAAATGCTTTGTGTGTATGGCCAAGACCAGGTTTATTTACATTTTGTTGTATAGAGTATTTCACTATATGAAATATTTAAGGAAGGTTTTGTGGAATAATTTAATGTATAATGCATCTTTTTATACGGAGTCATTTACTCACAGAATCAACTTTACTGGTACTCGGTACTCATTTTAATGGAAGAATCGGTGGTATCTAGGAATTGAATTGACCCATCCCTAATAAATATATAAAAAAAGCATGTTACAAATTAGCTGATGGCAAACCCTGCACACAGTGTAATTTATTCCGACACTGTAACAAAGTTGGTGGTCCTATCTGTAAGCCAACTGTCAAAATTTGACCTTCATAGCAGAAAGGGAGGGTACCTGGATCCAAACACTTGACTNTCCTATCTGTAAGCCAACTGTCAAAATTTGACCTTCATAGCAGAAAGGGAGGGTACCTGGATCCAAACACTTGACTGCTGCAGGTTGGGCATTTGATCAAATTCGGATTCTCACAAACGTAGTTTTTTTTCCTTTGCCATAGTTTTCTCCTTAACAACTCGTGAATGGTAAACAAGTTTAAGACTTGTATAAGACAAATACTTCACAGCAAACGAGAAGGAATTCATATTTTGTTTTAAAATCATGTTGATTTTACACTAAATACAATTAAACAGCAACTTTACTGGGAAAACCAACAAGCTTTAATCACAAAGGAAAACATATTTGCAAATAATAATTCCTCATTAAAATGTAGTGCATAACATTTTCAGGCGAAACCATTTGCTTGAAATACTAGTAGTGATGACAGGTGCAACAATTTTGAGCAAAGGATAATTTTGATAAAAATTTCTACGATCGCCAGCTGCTGTTATTTGCTGTGTGTCCAGGCGGGTAAGAGGTGAAGGCAAGCGTGCGTGGCAGACAACCACATCACCTCTTGAAAGCATGTATGGAGAGGAAGAAAGGTGCGTGGCTGAAAGAGAGTACTTAAGGTCGCCATGCTGGTAGTTACGTAACTGCTTGCACTGCGCTGTAGACGTGGTGCAGAACAGTGATAATCTGTGACACACGTGACGTATTTCACGTCCAATTACCAAGACATTTGCATAAACAACTAGCTTAAAAAGGTTGTTCCGGGAAATCTTAGGTGACAGGACCGAAATATATTTTGATCAACTCATTATCTGATAAGGATACAAGCAGGATAGCATTATCATTATATAGGAGTTTTTCCGGGACCACTGAATATTAACTGTTAATACTGTTTATAGGTGCATGCGTTTTCGGTACGAGAGTACACTGTATTGGATAGTCATACATTTTTTTTAATGGTTCTTTCAGCTTCACATTACCTAGCTTACACACACACATGCGCTCCCTTGTGTGCGCACACTCTCATGCTGTTTTTTTTTGCATGTGCACACACACACACACACCTAGGAATGGTGTTTGTATGGACTAATAGTTTTGAGGTGTACTGTCTGCACCCTGATTACTTCCCACATAAGTTGACACAGCCTGTGTCCACGCACACGCACTGATGTGTGCATGAATCTCATAAAACCCGTCATGAAAAGTGAAAATGGCCTTATTTCCAAGTGCCAGATTAGCTGAGGAATTTAGATATGTTAACAAAACAACACTGATGTTACTTTCTGAGAACTGCGAAAGAGTGGTTTTCATGGCTGAGATGGCCAATACTGTAGTGATGTAAGATTAGTGTTGTGACCACAGTCTCATTACAAGTTTGTTTTGAAGTATAACTTGTTTTTATAGCGATTTGGGCGGCTCTTATCAAGGTCTTGAGAGCCGATGAGGAAGTGAGGTGAGTATGGAGCTACGCCAGAATGAAAGGCAGAGAAAACTAGAGATCCCCAAGAAAACCCGTCGACCAGCGGCATCATCTGGCACGATTCTCACATGTCACCACTCCTGAACCTGATTCGCCTTGGTGGGAGACTAGCAGTCTAACCACTACACCACCACAGTCCCTATAGCAAATGATTTAAATGAAAATAAACAATATCCACAAGAGTACATATATGCAAAAAAAAAAGCTGATGCTAAGGCAGCAATTTTGCCTGCATGAAGGTAGGATATACAGCATTTAAGATCATCAAATTTAGGTCTTTGACATGACAATATGGTGTGTGTTTGTTTGTAGTTCTCACTAGACAAGACGGAGCTGGAGAGAGCAGCATGGTACACGCCGCAGGAGGTGCTCAGTGCCCTCACCAGAGTGACGGACAGCCGCAACTCAGTTTTGAAGGAACCTGGCCACCTGTGGGTGCCTCCCAGAGGTGCCATTGCTCATGACTTGCTGTGGCACTGGCTAAAAACCTACCACAAAAGCTGAGCACTCCTGCCCCAAATTTAAGGTGGTCTCTTCAATCATCGTAACAAATATTCGCTTCCAAATCATGTGTGATACTTGAGAAGTTATATGTATATTTTAAACCAGAAAATTAGTGTGTTCATTGTTCCAAATTCTCAATGTTTGGCATGTAGCAGTGACACAGGAACTCAAGCAACTGATTTCGCTTCAGATCATCTTAACTACTATAATTTTTTATTCACATTCTGTCAGGTCTTTTTAACATTATATTCTGTACCATATAAGGAGGCTACTTTTTGACAGCTCTGCGAAACTAGCACCACTGTTTACATTTGACTACGTATACTTCCGACATCAGCTGGCCCGTCAAGTCGGGGCTGTATTTTTTATCAACACGCTGTCAGCTAATCCACTTGTCTTTGTACTGTAATGCTAAACAAATTTTAAGACTGACATCTGTCTAAAAAAATAAGTAGGTTATAAAAGTAAAAATATAAAATGTTGCAAATAATTAAATGTTTGCTAACTCTTTTTTAATTTGTCCGAGATAGTGAATTTGGGTTAACATTTGCGAGACGGTCTGTTGTATCTATTATCAACTTTGGACGTTATAGCTAATATATTCGAGTTGGAAATATGTGACTTGGAATAAAGTTACAATTGCTTAAAAACTATTCACGCGTGTCCCACTTTCTTCGGAAACAAGGAAATGGTTTTTGGAAGAACAATATGGCGTATAATTTACATATACGAACCGTTCCAGCCAAATAGATATTACGTGTACTCAAAATAGCTGAACACGAAAAATATGTTTCTGGGTGTAGTACGGGATATGGATAACAGATAGCGCGGAAGTGCATGTTGTAACAGATGGTGTGCCAGTAACTCACAAGATGACAGCATGTAGTTGGAGAGTCTGGAAACTTTAGATTTTTTAGTTACATTTAGATACAGATCATTTTATTGTGCATCTCATTTTGAACACCTATGCATTACTATTTTATCACAAAGTTTCGTTTCTAAAATTAAAAACTGCTGTTTTATTTCCATGTAAAATAAAATGTATTAATTAATTTACGAACTCTTTCTTATCCGCGTATTTTCTGCTCGTCTGATGTGCGTCGACACGGCTCTCAGAATAGCCAACGTAATATTAACTTTTGTTCGTTCGTGCATCAGCTGATACAAGATCTTGTAAATGGCACGCTGTTTGTTTTGAATACATCAAATGTGGCCTCCTTATATGAAATGAACCATAACAGAGGTGTTAATTATAAACCAATGTATGATTAAGTTTTCAACATTGTACAAATATTTGTTCAGAATATTAAAGCACGGAATAAGTCTTCCTGGGACCAAACTGACAATGAAAACTTATGACTCCAAATTTTCTTTTATCAAAAATCTTCATCATATACACCTCGTAGAAATTTATAAAATTTAACAAGAGCTCGTGGATGTTATCTTTGCTTGATTAACAAGTTGCAGAGTCTGAAGTTTGCACAGTAAACCTTTCAATTTTATTACCATGGATTCTGCAACATTCTGGAAGAAAAAATAAATAATTGGCAGAAATGCAAGATGTTGAGATCAAACTTAAGAATAAAATATAGAGGTTGTGTCACTACTTTTAATTGGTAGGCGACAATATGATAAAATCAAGTGAAACCTTTGCATGGTGTGCATGCTGCTAGGCGTGAAGGGAAGCTTTGTACTGTCTCCAACATTTGTTCCTGCTATACAGTCTTATCAGTGCATAGCTATGATCCTATGCTGCGCACATAGTGATAGTGTTAACTACCTCCAATTTTACAAAGGTAGCGATTTTGAGGTCATTCTTGGGAACCATAATAAAAAAAAAGAAGAAGATTGTGCAGTTTTGCCTATTTTCCAGTTCCGGTTCTTGTACTGGCCGACACTAAACTTGCACACACTTGTTTGAGGACTTTGAGAATAAATTAGCAGCCAATTTATTTATTTTGTTTCAAGATTTCTGGCAAAACTGGGTCTTTGACCTGCATTAAAAAAAAATTTCTAACAGTTGATACCTTGTTTGTTTGTTACTGATTCTCCCATATCTAGGTTCGTTTATTTCTTCATCTGGTTGATGTAACCCAGGCAATGGTGGTGAAGTTTGAGGCAAACAAAGTTATTTTAGAATTATGTGTTTGTGTGGCATGTTAACATGTTTTTTGAGCGTAGAAGTGCTTTTTGACACGCCTCCCGATGCACCACAGTGATTGCAAATTGCATATTTGACATCATTAATGTCAACCTTGAAATATTTCCACACCTGACATGTTTAAAATTTATCACGACTACAAACTAAATTTGTTACATGCTGAAAGAAAACACACATTTGTAATGGCACTAACGGTTGGGCAGCAGTAACTCAATGCCTAGCACAATGTTGCCAAGATGAAAATTCTTAATGTGCCCTTCTATAATTAATTCCCATTCAAGTTCCAGCCTCGGACTTGCCAAATTTATTTTAGGTTGTGCGTTATTGTAGCTATAGCAGCCTTTACAATATTGAAACATTTATCAGTGTCACATTAACATTATTCGCTTGCAACAAAGGATGAGTCGCTGAAAGAAAACATTGCAATTGCCGTGTTTAAAAACCGTCAGATTTAACCAACACACGTTCAGCAAGTCTTAAGGAAAAAATATTCTTTTGTGTAGCAGGTGAAAAATAATTATGGTCTGCATGGTGCAGGTTTTCTAAATTAAATTACAAAACAGATTACCACACCACAAAATCTGTATTAAAAGTTCCAAATTTCGTTGCATACCAATTTACGGCAACGTATCGTGCAAGACTTTCCCATTTGTCGTATTGAATTCTCTGGCTGTGGAGTGTACTTTCACTTTGTTTCGTTTATATTCAGACGTAGCACTGAACTACTTGTTGCGAAGTGTAACGACTCCGCCGCAGACGTGGGTACATTTTAATTAAAACACGAGAATGCACAAATGTTGGTTTTATTTTTGTGTTGAACATAAACAAAGCCTAGAAGGTACTGTGCACGGCAGCGTGTACCGGCATACAACAAGAAAACCAAACAATTTATTAATGTTGGGTTAATTTATTATTAAAGTGCCATTACAGTACATTATGACGGTACTGCTAGCCAAGATTTAGACCTCATTTAGCACAGTAAATAAGAGTAAACAATGACTTTAATGCTAATGTGAATCAACCTAGTAANTAATGCAAATGTGAATCAACCTAGTAGACAAGGTAAGGTTCGGCTGACACAGAGAACAGACAGTATGTTCACATCGGTTCTGGTCCGGTTCCTGCAAGACTCTACGGTTCCAAGGAACCGGCCGTCTCGTCACTACTATTTTCTAATTTTTCTTCAAAGTTGTTATCAAAATCTATTAGCCAACAATAAAATAGAGGTGCTNTACAGTACATTATGACGGTACTGCTAGCCAAGATTTAGACCTCATTTAGCACAGTAAATAAGAGTAAACAATGACTTTAATGCTAATGTGAATCAACCTAGTAAACAAGGTAAGGTTCGGCTGATACAGAGAACAGACAGTATATTCACATTGGTTCTAGTCCGGTTCTTGCAAGAGACTACAGTTCCAAGGAACCGGCCGTATCGTCACTACTATTTTCTAATTTTTCTTCAAAGTTGTTATCAAAATCTATTAGCCAACAATAAAATAGAGGTGCTNCTTTGAGAATAAATTAGCAGCCAATTTATTTATTTTGTTTCAAGATTTCTGGCAAAACTGGGTCTTTGACCTGCATAAAAAAAAATTTTCTAACAGTTGATACCTTGTTTTTTTTTTTACATGGTTGGCCATTGCAAAACAAGAACAGGCGCAATTGAGACACAGACGAACTGATTCTCCCATCACTGGGTTCGTTTATTCCTTCATCTGGTTGATGTAACCCAGGCAATGGTGGTGAAGTTTGAGGCAAACAAAGTTATTTTAGAATTATGTGTTTGTGTGGCATGTTAACATGTTTTTTGAGCTTAGAAGTGCTTTTTGACACGCCTCCCGATGCACCACAGTGATTGCAAATTGCATATTTGACATCATTAATGTCAACCTTGAAATATTTCCACACCTGACATGTTTAAAATTTATCACGACTACAAACTAAATTTGTTACATGCTGAAAGAAAACACACATTTGTAATGGCACTAACGGTTGGGCAGCAGTAACTCAATGCCTAGCACAATGTTGCCAAGATGAAAATTCTTAATGTGCCCTTCTATAATTAATTCCCATTCAAGTTCCAGCCTCGGACTTGCCAAATTTATTTTAGGTTGTGTGTTATTGTAGCTATAGCAGCCTTTACAACATTGAAACATTTATCAGTGTTACATTAACATTATTCGCTTGCATCAAAGGATGAGTCGCTGAAAGAAAACATTGCAATTGCTGTGTTTAAAAACCGTCAGATTTAACCAACACACGTTCAGCAAGTCTTAAGGAAAAAATATTCTTTTGTGTAGCAGGTGAAAAATAATTATGGTCTGCATGGTGCAGGTTTTCTAAATTAAATTACAAAACAGATTACCACACCACAAAATCTGTATTAAAAGTTTCAAATTTCGTCACATACCAATTTACGGCAACGTATCGTGCAAGACTTTCCCATTTGTCGTATTGAATTCTCTGGCTGTGGAGTGTACTTTCACTTTGTTTTGTTTATATTCAGACGTAGCACTGAACTACTTGTTGCGAAGTGTAACGACTCTGCCACAGACGTGGGTACATTTGAATTAAAACACGAGAATGCACAAATGTTGGTTTTATTTTTGTGTTGAACATAAACAAAGCCTAGAAGGTACTGTGCACGGCAGCGTGTACCGGCATACAACAAGAAAACCAAACAATTTATTAATGTTGTGTTAATTTATCATTAAAGGTCCATTACAGTACATTATGACGGTACTGCTAGCCAAGATTTAGACCTCATTTAGCACAGTAAATAAGAGTAAACAATGACTAATGCAAATGTGAATCAACCTAGTAGACAAGGTAAGGTTCGGCTGACACAGAGAACAGACAGTATGTTCACATCGGTTCTGGTCCGGTTCCTGCAAGACTCTACGGTTCCAAGGAACCGGCCGTCTCGTCACTACTATTTTCTAATTTTTCTTCAAAGTTGTTATCAAAATCTATTAGCCAACAATAAAATAGAGGTGCTNTACAGTACATTATGACGGTACTGCTAGCCAAGATTTAGACCTCATTTAGCACAGTAAATAAGAGTAAACAATGACTAATGCAAATGTGAATCAACCTAGTAGACAAGGTAAGGTTCGGCTGACACAGAGAACAGACAGTATGTTCACATCGGTTCTGGTCCGGTTCCTGCAAGACTCTACGGTTCCAAGGAACCGGCCGTCTCGTCACTACTATTTTCTAATTTTTCTTCAAAGTTGTTATCAAAATCTATTAGCCAACAATAAAATAGAGGTGCTGTAATGTATTGCTTCTGATTTGTATGCCACAGTCTAAAACACTTGGCAAAAATTTGTTGTAATTCGTGGTTTATAATGATAATCGTAAAATGCAACATGCACCAATAAAGAGGGGGGGTGGGGTCACAAATAGCATAGGCCGTCCGCTCCATAGCTTCCTTTAACCCCACAGCTAAATTTTATCCCTCTGAGCCAATGGTTCACATCATACTTTACAGTTGCCACATCCTGGAGATTGTGCCGGCAATTAAATAGATCATTATTTTGATGAGAAGTCCTTAAATTATTATAAAGTGACTTCATACAAATGCTATGCCGAGCAGTTCAAATTAAAGGAGACTCTGAAGCTGCAATTGTACATAGAAAATATTAAAGTGCAATATACACTCAATAATTAAAATTAGCTATTTACTGCAGACTCATTTTTGTTCTTTGCAACTAAAATATTGTATCAAAGATGTTCTACAGTATGTTATTTATAGCTCATGGGTTTTCTCCACAGTATTGTCGCTTGTGCCATCAACAGTGGTTTTCACATCTAGTCTGTCAACAAGGTACATTGCTGCTTGGGCGAGCTTGTTCCTGTTGTACTCGTACAAATAAAGATTTTGCTCTGCTTCATCCAGCTTCTGACATATAACGCTGTAGTCTGGAAGCTGAGCAATGAACCTTTTGTCATCGTCTGTCAGGAAGTCTTGGCTCTCCTCCCATTTAAGGACCAGTGCACCACTAGCCAGTGCCCTGTCAAAAATAATGCAAAAATTGTTAATAACCAACACGTCAACCTGCACTAAGGCTGCAAATTTTAACATGATGGAATAAGCATGTCAGGATTTTTTTTTTTGTAACCAGTATATTTACTGTATTTTTCTTGCACAATTGTCACACATTTTATAGCAGCATTACATGTTAAATCACCGAATGTGATTTGCCTAATCATTTCTGATTTTTATGAAATTTTGTAGGTGATATGTACCAACCTTCTGGAGCAAAATACAATTTTTGTTATATTTTTAAAAAATTTACTCCCTGATTTATCCTACTATTTACAGCACAGAGGTAAAAAATAAAATTTGTGTGTTATTTTCTAAAATATACATAAAGTTTATTTGAAATAGGAAAGAAGTAGGCTATGGCTCATTTGAAGAAGTAATTTACTTTATTGTTTAGCCAAAATTAGGTTAAAGTTATGTCCAAACAGAGATTTCTGGTTTACGTTTTTAATTCAAAACTACACAATTTAGGAATTTCAACTCGAATTAAAAAATATTACACAGTTTTCCAAGAATCGGATTTACTTCTAGCAAGGGCAGATCCAATTAAGTTAGACTCTCTNCCAAAATATAAACACAAGGAAAGGAATTCAAGGTGCCGTATTTTATAGCATATAACTTGCCTGCACTTATAGGTTGAACCATTATTTTCAGTGTGTGTTAAAAAAAAAAAAAATTAATCCATTATAGGTTGCGCTCATCGTTGTGGTTGTACATCATGTGCAACACGGCCTGCACCATGGATGGTTGAAGAACGCGACCTTGGCAAAGGTCGTGTGGCAGCTGTATCCTTGCAAGCAAGTGGTGTTGCCAAGCGTAGCTACAGGCCTACAGCGCAGTCGCACTGCAAGTTTGTTGGACGTAATTCGTTTGGAATGTACAGATATAGCGCTCGAGACGCAGCCTTGACTGCTGTAGTTTATATATTTATTGGAAAAAAGAAATAACTTATAAACATTTAATTTGAAGTGATATTTTTATCGAGCTTTCTTTTATATATTTCACGGTGTATTTTAAAAGCAAGAACGTAACCATTATTTCTGCAGTTTATCTTTGAAAGTTTTAAATAAACAAGCAAAANGTTTATCTTTGAAAGTTTTAAATAAACAAGCAAAATATAGAAATGCATTTGAATATTTCAGTTATGTAATTCCTTTCGCAATCCTACAGAAAAAGAAATTTTAAAAGAATCAAAAGAAATAAAAGGAACTGATTCTTGCCATACGATAACTGACAATAAATTATTCTTTAAAGCTTTCTGTGGAATGTACAGAGATAGCAGCACATTAGCTTTGGCTCTTGGGTACCAAATGTAAGCATTAACTTACAGGTCGTCTTTGCGCCGCACATAGTGTTATTTTGATGATGTGGCAGTGAAGAAGTGTGACAGAGTTTCGTGATGGACCTACACCGCAGGTTTCAAAATGAAAGTGATTATGTTTGGAAATCGAGCCGCAGGCCATTAATTCAGAGTAAATGAAAAGTTAGTGCGGGGCTGGAGGAAGCAGTACATTTTTCTCACTTATGTCGCACCCCTAGTTTTCAATAAAATTTTCTTAATAAAATGTGCGACTTATATGCTATAAAATACGTTACTGACAGTATAGTTCTTCTTGACAGGCACACACACACACAAATGAAAACACATTTTTCACGGAGTTGCGTTATCGCTACGTTTCGCTGGCTAAACGAGCTTCATCAGGCTGCGAGTTGTAGGAACCTGCAGTATGGTAAAATTTGCTTTTATAACTGNAGCCGCAGGCCATTAATTCAGAGTAAATGAAAAGTTAGTGCGGGGCTGGAGGAAGCAGTACATTTTTCTCACTTATATGTCGCACCCCTAGTTTTCAATAAAATTTTCTTAGTAAAATGTGTGACTTATATGCTATAAAATACGGTACTCACAGTATAGTTCTTCTTGACAGGCACACACACACACACAAAGGAAAACACATTTTTCACGGAGTTGCGTTATCGCTGGCTAAACGAGCTTCATCAGGCTGCGAGTTGTAGGAACCTGCAGTATGGTAAAATTTGCTTTTATAACTGNTTCGCTGGCTAAACGAGCTTCATCAGGCTGCGAGTTGTAGGAACCTGCAGTATGGTAAAATTTGCTTTTATAACTGATGAGAGTGGTTTGGAGCTGCGATTATCTTACGTTGAGGCCTGGCGGCTGCCTGGATTTTGTTATAAATTGATGCATTAATTTCCAGCATCTGTGTTCTGAGCTATTGCTTGAAGGAGGTAGTATGAAGCTTCATATGCAATCTCCGACTGAAGCACTTTTTTTGACAATTTCCCCACGTCATACCATAACGGTAGCCCCATTGATCCTGCCCTTACCAAGTTTGCACTCCCATCCACTTGGGACCCTCCCCTGCTACCACCATCACATACATCCTGGTCAACATCGCAAACCCTGATTTTGCCACCTATTACCTAACAATAGCAACATAACCTCTCCAGAAAGAAAAGCAATNGTCAACATCGCAAACCCTGATTTTGCCACCTATTACCTAACAATAGCAACATAACCTCTCCAGAAAGAAAAGCAATCAAAAATCTTCAAAACAACCCCTAGACATAATGATACTGCCGGCCAACAAAGGCACAATCAGTGGAACCCTCTTATAAGGTTCTTCAGGGGTCCACAAGAAAGTGACACTATAGGCAGGAAAACACTATAAGAGGGAAACACAAAAAAATCAAGAATTTGGACACCAAAAGATATAAAATTATGCACTGTAATAAACACACAACTCTACATAATGAACAAAACAAATGTTTCTTTTAAATACATAATCTTTTAAAAAATTTTATCTCCTGGTTGCGAAATCATAAAATTAGTATACAAGTAAAAGATTATTGTACACGAAAAACAAGCACAATTGTTCGTGGCAGTTTGTCTCCTGGTACCAAAGCACACAAAATTGTCTACAAGCAAAATACATAACATAAAATCTTTCATGGAAGTTTGTCTCCTGGTTGCATCAATGATTCGGTTCAGAGTAGTCACTGGGATTTCCAAATTCAAAGGAATTGCTGTACGTGTTCTACCGGGATTACTGTCCACATGCTTGATTAAGATTAACTTTTCAGCTAATGAAAATGTTTGTCTTTTCTTAGAGGCACTCATTTTAATTTTTCACTAAAACTGTTTCAAGGATGAATTAATTTTCACTACATAAATATTAACTGGGCATGTGCGAAGGTAGTTTTTTAAATGCGAAGTCGAAGTGAAGCTTGCATCATGAGAAGGAATTTCGAAGAGCAATCAAAGCTGAAGGATTAAAAAATATATATAGTAGGCTTCAGTTTTCAAGTATATTCAACTCGTTTGTACTGTTACTGCCAAAAAATGTATACCTACTAGACACTGAGCAATGGAATAAAACATATCCTAATCTTGTACTGCTGAAAAACTGAAATATCAAAATCTGTAAGAAAGTAATCATTATACATTTAGATACCTACAAACTTTATAAAAACTATCATANATACTCCATATATCCAGTCCAATTTGGCACCACCACAGCACAGTGATACAATGGTTGGCTATTAACATTTGGCATCTTCCCTTTCCTGCTCCAAGGACCCTTGTCAATGTCAGACTAGATAGTAAACTTGAGGGATAGTGGTGACATTAGGGCCTCAGAGCAAGAGAGTTGAGACACTTTCACTGCTTACAAGGAAAGTGTGAAGTTCTTCTAAAAAGACTATCAGCTGTGGTGTGGTACATACAGCTGCCCGACTCCCCCCTCCCCCCCTGCCGGGCTCGTGATAATTTATGACATTGTTACACATGTCAAAATTAGAAAGCCACAGAAACATTAATTTTTCGAGACAGAAAATCCACACTGTATTTGTGTTATGTTAGGGTCTGTCACCCTCCTATTAAACAGCCTTCCACTGGTGTGTGCAAGGCATGAGTCTTGTAGGCCTAACAAAGCGGGGGGGGGGGGAAAAGACAAGGAAAGCGGGCTGGGACATCTACCTGGAACACGGCACCACGGGCCACTGCCATGAAGAGGAGGGGGAGGGGCGACAACCTCCGGGCGGCAAAACCACAGCTGCAGCTCCAGACATGCCTACCTGCCCCAGGCGGCTGTAAAAACATTCACTCCTCCCCTTTGCAGGCCCACTGACCCTCGTCAATGTCAAGCTGGTAGATTATCTCAGCAGGGTGGAGCTTGGGATAAAAACTACAAACTTTGTTTGAAAGGCAATGTAACATGAGCATCTTTTCCATTGGCGTTTTCCTTTCCCAGTGTGCTTTCTTGCATTATTCGTGGGAAAACGAAAACATTATTTCCGGGAATGTTTGTTATTGTTCTTATGGAGAAACATTCCGGGCTGGAAAAATCCTGCATTATAGGCGGGAAAACCTTTTAAACAGGAAATTTATAAGTGGGTTCTACTGTAGAAGCAGAAAACCAATGCAAGGACACATCCATCTACAAATTTCTACAAGAAAACCCAACCACCAGATTCTGCGACCATATCAATCAATTTATTGTGTCCCGGGGCCCCCCCTCCAAGACCAATCTGAGGCTTCAATTAAACTGCCCACACCAAATAAACCCACCACACCAGTTCTATACCTACTTTCGAAGATACACAAGGAACAACGACTACCCCCAGGACGTCCCATTGTATCAGGGATTCGAAGCCTCACCGACAGAATCTCCACACTTGTAGATGCTCACCTTCAACCTTGGATACAGCAGCTTTCGTCCTACGTCAGGGACACTGGCCACTTCCTTGAACACTGGCCCCCATTCCCTAAGATGCATACATAGTCACCATAGATGTTACATCTCTCTAAACCAACATCCCCCACTCATTTGGGCTGTCAGCCATAGAATATTACCTCAAACAAAGACCCCCGACAGCAAGCCTTCTGCAGCATTCCTTGTTGGACTTGACAAGTTAACACTCAGCAACGACTAGTTCAGATTTCAAGACACACACTACCTCAGGTCAAAGGCACAGCGATGGGTACACATATGGTCCCATCCTATGCCAATCTGCTTATGGGCAGGTTAGAATAAAACTTCCTCTGTCACCAATCAACCCAACCACACTGCTGGATGTGTTTCATCAACATCTTCATGATATGGACTTCCACTGAAGACTGCCTAATTCACTTTCTCAACAACTTAAACGCACACAGTTCACTTGGTCATACTCCAAAACACATGCCATATTCCCAGATGTTGAACTGGCTCTCCACAATGGCACAATTTAAACTGCTGTACATACCAAACCCACCAACAACCTCCAGTACTAACATTTTGACAGCTACCACTCCTACCATGCCAAAAAATCCCTATCCTACAGTCTTGCCACAAGAGCCAAACGTATCTGCTCCATCAACAGTGATCTCAACAAAAAGTGTAAACAAATAGTCTGAGCATTCCTTGAGACTACCACAGGCACCTCGTCCACAAACAGATTCAGCAAGCCATTTCAAATACCAGAACACACTCAAGGTCAGAAGCTCTGATATATCCTTGGTGGTCCCATATCATTTAGACCTAAGTAAACTCAGAACCATTCTCCACTCAGGATACAAAATTCTGGCTTCCTCACCACAAATACAAGACCCGCTCTCCAAACTACCCAGATTGGTCTTCAAAAGATCACCCAACCTCCACAACAAACTGGTTCATCCAAAGCTGCAGCCTACCACAAATAAATGCCAACCATACTCTCACCCCGAGGATCCCATCTCTGCAATAGCTCCCGCTGTAGCTCCTTTGTCATCCACCAACCCTCAACTTCTTTCAATAGCAGACTCACTACCCATACATACCCCATCCAAGGCAACTACAATGTGCAACAGAAAATCTGATTTATCAGCTGCAGTGCTAACACTAATGCAGAATACATAGGCCTCACCACCTACACACTCCGGCAGAGAATGAATGGCCACACAGCAATCACCAAACAAGCCAGTGCTGGTCACATCAATAACCTACAAGACAAACCAGTTGCAGCGCATGCTGCAATCACACAACAAAGATTTTGATTCTTGCTACAGTATTAGCATTGTTAAAGCCCTTCCACCTTCAAGCAATAACTCAGATGTTGGGAATTAGCTCGCCAATTTATAACAAAATCCAGGCAGCTGCCAGGCTTCATCATAAGATAATCACAGCTCCAAACCACACTCATCAGCTATACAGACGAATTTTAAATTTTCCCGCCCGACCCTAGTTTGCCACCTGGACGCTAGGTTTACTACCAACCGCACCCTTCCACCATACTGCAGTGTCCTACAACTCGCCCCCTGATGAAGATGGCCTAGCCAGCAAAGGTTTCAATTGCGTGGAAAATGTGTCATCCTTTGTGTGTGTACCTGTCGACAAGTACTAAACTGTAAATACTTTATACTACTAGAAACGACAAAATACACAAAACTGAATTATAAAATGAACTGCATTGACAACAAACATAAATAGCTAAATGTTTTATTTAATATGTATATAGATATTTTATACTGGCGGTTTACAAACTGTAAACCGCCAATGTTCCAATTTAAGCAATTTCAGATGTGTGAAATTGCTTACTCCCCTTTCATGCCTGGCGAGTGGGTAATTGGTTACCAAGCAACTAACACAACATCCCCACACCCTCCATCTCATGGCCAGCTAACAGATAACCTCAACATAAGGTTCCATTTGCATCGTAATAGAGCACAACTTAACAATTAAGGTGATGGCAAAAGACTTTGGTCAGCCTTGCCTACCTTTGTCTACAACCCATCATAACCTGAATCGATGTGACTCATCCCTCCCCATGCTTTGTGGAAGATGTGGCTGATGGAGACCACCCTCCCTGAAAATTTGTGGAGAGGAGAGTGTCTGGCGTAGGGTGTTTCTCAATATTCAAAACAAGGACCGCTATTTTCGGTAATTAAAAGTTATGGTGTGATTACCACATGATGCTAACAATTGCAATAAAATATAGTACAACTTTCTTAATCAAACTACACATAAGCATCTAGCTTTTAAGAATAAATAGTTTCTTGAAACTGTATTTCCAAACTAACTACAAGTTTCACAGTCTTTGCATAAACTATTAAAAGTACAAATAAACACACTATCAATAGTGTTATGGCATATCACTTACCCATGACATTGTGTTACAGATAATAATGAGAACCATATTATTGTCCAATCCCATGTGACATCACAGGACCACAGTCTCAGACAAGTGAAGTCAGGAACATACTTTATTTAAATAATTTACCACATGACAAACACTCCATACCAATTCATAAGGCAAGTCCAGGAAATTGTTAAATTTTTTTAAAGTATTTGTACAGTAAAATTATATAATTTTTTACTTCTAGGGAGCACAGCTTATAGCATCTCAAACTGTGCCGTAGGTGAACCAGTGACATCACCATAAGGCAGTTCTGGTTGTGGGGGCTCAGAGAACAAAAGGGCAGTCAGCTTTTATCTTCATTAGATTACCTTAAGTTTTTTTTATTAGTTTTAGAACCTTCAAAACAGTGGAATTTGTATCACACTTTCTGTGATGCTGTCACCTAGGGGCATTTATGAGATGGCAGCATCAGAGAAAAAGTGGGTCAACTTCCCATGTTTAAGGCAATATGCAAATTTCTTGTTCCAAAAGCAGGTAACCACCATGTTAACAGAAGAAGCGATCATCATATCAACAGCAGAAGTGATGTTTGTGGCATGCAATATGTCAGGCATGATGAATGTAAGCCAAGTGGCTAAATAATACTGTAGATAATTTTTTTTAAATATAAAAAAGTCATACTTAAGGGAAAAAAACTGCTAATTCTTTAAACACAATTCTACAGGAAAGCTTTTTGGGAGTGATAATGACTAAACAAAAAACCAGAGTAATGTGTAGAAGTTCCACTGTAACAATCCTGTCTCATTATTAAACAACGCAAAATTAACTGTGCACATGAAAGTGATGCATATCAACCAAACAGTTATGGAGAAGTCTGTTGTAAAAAAAGAAATGGCATTTATTATTATTCAACCTTAGAAAGAAATAAACTACATTTTTACTTACATTTCACTTGCTATCATCCTCTTTTTTCTAGCCTGCTTAACAGTTTTCCAGTCTTTTCTCTCTTGACGTAGTTTGGCAACATACCTATTTCAAATAAAACAATATGAATTGCACTAAAATGTAGCTGCTTACATATCCATGCATTATTACCAACAATGTTATTCCCAACATGATCTTGTGTTAGACACAAACGTTCAGGGTGTCTACTGGACCTTAAAAATAAAAATTACTAGCAACTTTTTCTAGACCTTTTCTGTTATGAGTTGAAATAAATTTCAAAATATGGAATAACCCAATTGGCTATGAGAAGTGGCAATAATGGAAAGTGTGTGTGTAGTCATGGAGGATTTGCAAAAAATAAAGACAACATGTATTGTTTTGCTCTCAGTAACGTGAACACTAAAATAATAACTAAAAAACAGTAAAAATCAATTATGTATCCACACTAAAATAATAAATGACTTAATTTAATTTTTTAAAATTCTTTAATTATGCCTATAGAATGTATAGCATATTTTATATTTGCTTGTACGATAAATGCTAGTTCAGTTAACAAACAGAAGTTTGTGACAATTTCAAAGATACAAGACTTTTAGTGACTTTTGTGACTCAGCAGACACAATGTGTCTGCAAGCATTACAGTGTCACATGTATTGTGGTACATCAACAAAACTTTACCACCCTTGATCTCTGGTTTGCCAATCTTGGTTAAAATGTAAATGCCAATAGCAAATAAGCAAAAGAAAAAAGTATTTCTATTATTTGGTATTTATGACAGCAAAGTCCTACAATAGAATTCTAATTATCTGTGTCAGTACTTAATTCACTAAATTGTGAATTAATTTACATGTAAAGTTTTATAATATACAACAACAAATAACTTTTATTTGATTCACAAAATATAAACATCCTGTGTACATATTTTACCTTTTATTAATATATAATGTCACTTTACAGTATAAACTTTTTAATTGCAGCTTTCATTAAAACAAATACCACATTTCGGTGTGTATAGGCCGCACATTTTTACAAAAAAATTACTACAAAAAGTGGGGTGCTGCAATGTATGAGATATTGGCATTTTAAAATCCCCCTTTTTTCACCCTAAGTGTTCAGAAATTTGTCAACATGCAGTAAGCTTCATGTTCTAACTTTTTTAAGGAAGTCAAAAAAAATATGAACAAACAAATAGCCCATCACTCACGTGTATGAAAAACAACTTTGGACACGAGCCACATATAATGTAAACAAACACACTCAATTGGCCACCATCCCCCTCCCCTCTTCGTGTGCGGCGCTCCAGCGCGGCGAACTGCCAGACCTGCCAGATGGAATGCTATACAAGGGCGGGGAGATGGAGGAAACAAGCAACATGTGGGCGACACTGATAAGTGAAAGTGACTAGAAAAAGTGCGTAAGGGGTTGTGGTCACAGAGTGTGTGACAAGGTCAAAGTCCTCTTCCCTGCAGCTACTCATGCCCTTCGCTCTGTCTGGAGGGAATACTGCACTGCTGCCACTTTTCGGTAGGCGAAGGTCAGCCGGCGTGGCAACGGCACACTCAACGACAAACTAATTAGACGTTGCCATAGTTTGCTGTTGCTGTGCTGGCAGGCTTCCAGAATATTTACGGGAATACAAAAATTCAGTGCGGCCTATACTTGAAATGTTAATTATCTCTAATTTTTCATCAAAAACTTCTGGTGCTGCCTATACACTCCAAAATACCGTAACCAAACAACATTGATGGGACAAGTTTTAATAGTGACATGTATATACTGTAACTATTTGTTTGGTCTTGGATCTTCAATTTAAATAATTAAACCACCACAATAGGCAGTTCCAAAAAATTTTTAACTTGACTTGAGTCATGCCTTGATCTCAAATGGTACAAAGGTCTTGTGTGTCGACCCTATATTATAACTGAAGTCAACTATGGCGAGAGGCNAATTTTTAACTTCATCTTGAGTCGTGCCTTGATCTCAAATGGTACAAAGGTCTTGTGTGTCGACCCTATATTATAACTGAAGTCAACTATGGCGAGAGGCAACAGCCACCCCTGAGTAACAAAGTTTCAGGCTTACAGTGGTCAATTCCTTTCTACAATCACCATGAAAAAGGACAACGCTATTGCTTTACTACACAAAAATATGTATTTTATAAATGACACTAATAGAACAGTTCAATACTAAATTTTTATGCCCACTAGGGAAAAACCTTTCACGTTAAAACAGACACTAATTTAAACTAAACAATGAAAAACACATCGGTGCAGATAAGCAGGATGGTCTTTGGTACTTTACTTCCTTCCTCTTGTGCCCACAACATTCTCCCTCCCTTCTTTTATTTCCTGCACACATTTCACCTATTTGACACAGACTAATTGCTTCTACTCACGCTCAAACTGCTGACCAATGAGGGTCGCTTCATCGGTAAATAATCAGAACTAATTTCAATACGTCCATTATTTTCTNCTAATTTCAATAAGTCCGTTATTTTCTGTACCGTTTACAGATAAGTCCATCCCCACCCTGATTATTTCTGGCTTTCCCGCTATGTCACTACCTGGTTTTTTACTAGGACAGTATATGTGTTTGGTTATTACGTAAGCATCTTCCAAGTAACTGTTTCAAATGTAAGGATATCTGAAGGCATTTTTAAAGTAGTGATTTTGTCAGTGTGCAATTTGCAACATTATGAACACAGTATCACAGTCAATAGTAACTTACAAAACTTGTTCAGGTCATTACACACATAATTGTCTATCTTAAATATGTTCTTCACACATATGCATTACAAAATCAAACCATATACTTATTTTTTTTTATATAAAAAACAGTTTCCTAATTTGAACATCTTTTTAATATGTTCAGACACTACAATTAATGTANTTATATAAAAAACAGTTTCCTAATTTGAACATCTTTTTAATATGTTCAGACACTACAATTAATGTAAATGGTACACAGAGCACCGTAAAAAAAAAATGTAGAAACCTGTGCCAAAGACACCACAAATTTTATTTTCTCTAAATTCTAGTAATTGTACATGCNTAAAAAAAAAATGTAGAAACCTGTGCCAAAGACACCACAAATTTTATTTTCTCTAAATTCTAGTAATTGTACATGCTTTCAAAATGACTAAAAAATAACCAGTGCAGCAAACATAATTTTTAATAAATAAATAAATATATACGCACACACACACACAAGTGTTGGAGATATCCAGTAGAAACATATCACTTTCATTCACGATTTGTAATAGACCCTAAAACTGGGATCACTGTGTATGTTAAATTAAAAAACGAATAAGAAGAAAATAAAAAAATATATAACAAATATGGTAAAATTGTTTACTTACTCTTCCAATGTTATTTCAGCTTCAGCACATCCATTCTCTTTTGGTGAATCACCATTTTCAACTTCTTGGACTGTTTCTGAAATGCAAATTAATTATAGTGATGTTAAAATTGAAATACACATGGAATTTATTAACAGAAGTATTTTACAGTTATTTCACGGCAAGTTCTAACTTAGTTATGAACATGTTTGTCATCTTTGTGTGAACCTTGTTTACTACTGGCTTGGAAAGTGTTAAAATAAAATACCTGGGGGTACTGCTTCAAAGTTTACAACAGGAAAGCTTCCAAGATTTATATTACTTGTGAATTCATGCAATTAAAAACTTTTGACGAGGCTTAACTTGTCATGAATGGGTTGTAGTAAAATGTTCATCCGTTATCAGACACTAATAGGTCCCCCCAAATTACACACATCCTGGGGGTTCATTGTACCTAATTATGCTATTAGAATGAAGTAATGCAAAAGACAAACTATACACTAATTGTAAATATTCCACTATTATTTAACATAAAATTGTCAATTTCTCTTGCACATCATCATTACAGGAAAGTAATTTACTAACTTACTATATACACAAAACATTACATATAATAGCAATTATTTTTGACACACTGAATCCACCTCGCACATCCAGTGGTACTTAACATCAGGGTTACCAGATGGTGCGACATTCTGCCATCTTAACTTTTTCCCCTATGGCTGTAGCACTGTAAAATATTATCTGGTGGCCAATTATGGCAGAAGAAAATAAACAATTATTTTCTTTTCTTTACTTAACCCACATGCACGTCAGCTGTTCCACAACCTTTGTAAATTGGAGTTAGCAAATAGAAGAATATAAATACAGATGCTAGCATTTGTTAGCCGTAGGAACGGTAGCCTCATTTTAAAGCCAATAAACATACTTTCAGAAAGATTCTATACATTTTTAGTATAGCTATGATAGTGTCATTCTTTTTGCATGCAAATCATATTTTTACGTCGATGGGACAACACAATCTCAGGATCTGTTTTTCCTAGATCGTACCTCCACATATTCACACTGTTTTTAATTACCCTGAATGCTGCACCTTCTATTGTACAAATTATAAACAATAATTCAGTAATGCCAACACAATAACAAGCAATACCTTGGCATGTATCCATAGCTGTGGAGTGATGTTCAACCTGCTACATTATTGATGCAGATTGTGACCTGGATANATACCTTGGCATGTATCCATAGCTGTGGAGTGATGTTCAACCTGCTACATTATTGATGCAGATTGTGACCTGGATACGATGCATCTCTGTGCAGTATGAATTAGTGCTTTTTAGTCGAGTGTTCATATAAAAGTGGTGTTATGTAATTTTGAGGTTGTGAAGAGCTAACACCATGCATGAGTAGTCTACTACTTGCAAAAGGGGAGAGAGAATCCAACGGCAGAACAAAACAAATGCAACTCTATTTTGCTTCCTCTAATAAATCACCACATAAACTCCCTATATGTAATTTGACATGCAACAAACATTGAAATAACCATTTTACGGAAGATAAACCAAAATAAACTTCCTATCATATCAGCTGATCAGCAACATCTAGACTTTATTAAAATCACTACACTGGACAATGCCAGATATTTATTAAGTTTTTTCATGCTTGGAGGTCTTCATATTGAAATGGCTGTTGAGAGTGATATGAAAATGGCTTGAAGGAAGTGGATGGACAGATAATTAAGCTGAAGCAAAAATCACGACAGAAGAGTGGAAAGTATTCTGAAAGCTTCACATGTGAAACAANAGACAGATAATTAAGCTGAAGCAAAAATCACGACAGAAGAGTGGAAAGTATTCTGAAAGCTTCACATGTGAAACAAAGTTACTATGCTTATGAGGTATCGATTGCAGCTCTACAATTACTACTTGAAGACTTTGCCAAAATAAAAGTGCACAAGGCAATGAATCACTTTTGGAATGGATTGATAGACGCTCAACTGACTGCTCATTTTAAATACTGGCNAAAGTGCACAAGGCAATGAATCACTTTTGGAATGGATTGATAGACGCTCAACTGACTGCTCATTTTAAATACTGGCCGTGACTCTATTGAATGTTCACTCTAGACAATGTCGATTACGTTCAATGGTTCTGTATTTTTATCCAATTTAAAGCAACTACCACAGCTGCATCTAGGTGTGTTCCGTGANATACCTTGGCATGTATCCATAGCTGTGGAGTGATGTTCAACCTGCTACATTATTGATGCAGATTGTGACCTGGATATGATGCATCTCTGTGCAGTATGAATTAGTGCTTTTTAGTTGAGTGTTCATATAAAAGTGGTGTTATGTAATTTTGAGGTTGTGAAGAGCTAACCCCATGTATGAGTAGTCTACTACTTGCAAAAGGAGAGAGAGAATCCAACGGCAGAACAAAACAAATGCAACTCTATTTTGCTTCCTCTAATAAATCACAGCATAAACTCCCTATATGTAATTTGACATGCAACAAACATTGAAATAACCATTTTACGGAAGATAAACCAAATAAACTTCCTATCATATCAGCTGATCAGTAACATCTAGGCTTTATTAAAATCACTACACTGGACAATGCCGGATATTTATTAAGTTTTTTCATGCTTGGAGGTCTTCATATTGAAATGGCTGTTGAGAGTGATATGAAAATGGCTTGAAGGAAGTGGATAGACAGATAATTAAGCTGAAGCAAAAATCACGACAGAAGAGTGGAAAGTATTCTGAAAGCTTCACATGTGAAACAAAGTTACTATGCTTATGAGGTATCGATTGCAGCTCTACAATTACTACTTGAAGACTTTGCCAAAATAAAAGTGCACAAGGCAATGAATCACTTTTGGAATGGATTGATAGACGCTCAACTGACTGCTCATTTTAAATACTGGCGGTGACTCTAGAGAACTTACAATTGATGCAGTATTCATCAAGGCAGTTTTCTGGACTTTCTTTCAACACTGGAAAGTATTATCTTTGAATGTTCACTCTAGACAATGTTGATTACGTTCAATGGTTCTGTATTTTTATCCAATTTAAAGCAACTACCACAGCTGCATCTAGGTGTGTTCCGTGAATTTAAATGGGAAAACATAACGGGTTGTAAAATAGAATTTTTCTAGGATGACCCATGGCCACGTCCATTAACAAAACAACTAACTTGTGAAGAAACTCTTTCACTTCTTAGTCATAAGAACAGAACTTTAAACTGAATGGTTGGAGGCATTTGAAAAAACTAAAGACCTTCAGAATGATAGTGTTTCTCATTACCACTATCATGAAGACACAAATTGCTTTTCTACAAGATTTCAGGTAAAAGTTTCTTCTGTTGTGATAGTTTTTCAGAACCATGGTAATCCCTTTGAAGATGAAGATTTGACTACAGTAAACAGCAGTAGGATAATTTTATCTTAAGAATGTCACAGATCTGACATGTCAGCCTATGAAAAGAGAAAGCAATAATTTTAAATGTATAAAAATGAGTGCATTATACTGAGAAAGACAGCCATTCAAAGGGTTTTTTTTACTTACAAAAACATTTCATGTCCACCTCCTATCTACGAACTTGGAAAACACTGTAGGCCCTCCAAGAAGTTGGTCATAGCATTTTGCATAGCACATTCANTGTCCACCTCCTATCTACGAACTTGGAAAACACTGTAGGCCCTCCAAGAAGTTGGTCATAGCATTTTGCATAGCACATTCATGTGATATTATAAAAACAATTTGCCATAAACCTGAAATTTATAGTCTAATAATTGATGGAGAGGCTCTTATACGCATGTTGCCACCTCAGAAAATCAGAGCATTTCAACAGTACAGTAACCGCATTGTTCACACCATACTTGGGATTAACGATTAAAATTAATTGTTAAAAATGTGTGTAATTTTTAACTTAGTTAATTTTAAAATTAATTAACTTTTAATTGTCAAAATATCTGATTAATGATTAAAACTAACGTTAGTCAACTTTGCAATCGCCTGAAGGCCGAAGATGGGAACAAAATATATGCAAATGCCATTAATATCTTGGCAAACTTCTTAAAAATATGCAACGTATTTGATTGCCGATGAATTACACAGCACAATATACAGATTGATAACTGACATTATGTACTGAATCAAAGATCATCGTAATTCACACGCAACGCGATTGTGAGGTAAGCGAGGTGCCTCCGTCGAAATCTCACAACGCAAAAATCACAGTTGCACAGTTGATGGTCCTCATGCGGAATGCACATTTCAATTGTTTTTGTAGTCACTGCACTGGTCTGGTTTCATGCTAAGTTGTGCTACAAGAGTTTATTTTAGAAGTTTTATTTCAAACGGGTTTTGTAGAAGATTGTTAATTCATCATTATGATATGTAGGCCTATCTGATTCAGCATGCAGCAACCAAGATGTGGTAATTTGTTTTTGGGACTATGAATTGTGATTTTTTTTATGTTTTGAATAAACATAGACAAAAATCTTTTTTGAGACTTTAATTTAAATGTAATTTTTTTTTTGTTTTTTAACTTTAATCAGTTAGCTTGGTCTTTACTTAAACCAGTTAATTTGCCTGGATTATAACTTCTAACTTTAATTAGTTAACTTTATCTTAATCTTACTTTAANTTTTTTTTTATGTTTTGAATAAACATAGACAAAAATCTTTTTTGAGACTTTAATTTAAATGTAATTTTTTTTTTTGTTTTTTAACTTTAATCAGTTAGCTTGGTCTGTACTTAAACCAGTTAATTTGCCTGGATTATAACTTCTAACTTTAATTAGTTAACTTTATCTTAATCTTACTTTAANTTACTTAAACCAGTTAATTTGCCTGGATTATAACTTCTAACTTTAATTAGTTAACTTTATCTTAATCTTACTTTAACTTTAATCAGTTAGATTATTTTGTTAACTTTCCCAAGTATGGTTCACACACAAATAATATGAGGCTGCAGTTTGTGGATAGGGTGGGCATTGTGTTCAACCAATATGTACGTGGAAGTTTAAAGATGGACACCAGACAATTTAGAGTTTCAGGACCAAGGGAGATGTGAAGGCCAATGTGGTAATACCAGAATGTTTCAGTAACTTCTTGGCACACGACAAGAATAAACAGGAAGTTTTTTGATGTTTAGTTAATGACATTACCTATTGGGAAGCAAGTGTTTGTTCATACAAGAACATGGTGATTAACTATGACAGTAACACATTGTATGATGCTATTTCCATAACATTTCACGAAGATGATGAAGATCTCATCCACCTTGCCTATCATGGTAGTAATACTGGACCCTTATAAAGATTAACATCAAAAACAGTGTCGTCGTTGTTATTTCAATGTATGCATTTCNTGGTAGTAATACTGGACCCTTATAAAGATTAACATCAAAAACAGTGTCGTCGTTGTTATTTCAATGTATGCATTTCTCCAACTGGCGGATGTTGAAGAACTTTGGATTGAAGACAGGATTGACAAACACCTTCAGTATCTACCAAATCATGAAATGAACAAAACTCCTCCAGCTGTTTCCGACCTACNTGGTAGTAATACTGGACCCTTATAAAGATTAACATCAAAAACAGTGTCGTCGTTGTTATTTCAATGTATGCATTTCCCCAACTGGCGGATGTTGAAGAACTTTGGATTGAACACAGGATTGACAAACACCTTCAGTATCTACCAAATCATGAAATGAACAAAACTCCTCCAGCTGTTTCCGACCTACTTTAATTTTTCCACGTCTTTCCAGGAGCAGACACAGTAACCAGTTTTGGAGGTGTTGGGAAAACAGTGCCCGGAAAATATGGATGTCTTTCAGAAAAGTTGACAAAGTTTTCGAAGAGTACTTTAACATGCCAGTTGATTGTTGCATGACTCCAATTCCATTTTGATTCTTCAGCGTTTTGTGGTGTTATTGAACCATACTTCAAGCTGTGCAGAGGCCTTCAATGAAGCGAGATGGATTTTCTCCACTCAGTTCATTCGGCAGATTGAAAACATACCATCAACATGTGATGTCCTCTTGTAATGTTGCAAGTATTAGTAATTGATATGTGTAAGAAACCTTTTTCTTTTACTAGGAAACTAAGGACACATAGTTGGCAGTTGCAACAAGGTGCAATATAGACAGGATAAGAGTCGTGCTGTAACAACGTGATGAGATTCACACCCGTGTTGCAAGGAATAAGTGTGATATTTTTTTAGATATGATAGCATCACACTAGTGCTTTGATTGGGCAGTTTCCAGTGGTGTAATAAAGCTTTGAGAAGATACCTATAGTAAGCACGGCTTCCCTCGTGCCACAGTTTAAGTCAGTTTCCAGTCAGTGAGAACCCAAGATGGATGTTTGAAAAGTACACGCAAGTCATGATTGAAACTCATACCAGCAGCACCCACAATCTTTCTTTTTCATCTTATTTTTGACTAAACTTAAACTACTAAATTATTTTCACCGGTGTGAGGGGTCATTCATTCAGGGCACCTGGAGAGTGTTTATTTTCTCNACAATCTTTCTTTTTCATCTTATTTTTGACTAAACTTAAACTACTAAATTATTTTCACCGGTGTGAGGGGTCATTCATTCAGGGCACCTGGAGAGTGTTTATTTTCTCTCCCCCCATCGTAAAGATCCTTGCGATTCAAATTTTTTCGATTACAGAATAATCAATACTGTGATTCTCATCTCGTCCCTGCTTGTTTGCTGTAAAGTATTTTATTTATGCTGCTGCTGTAATTGAACTGCATTATTTTCTGTACCGCTGTTGTAACTGATGTGCAAAGTATAATTAAATCCAGTTGAACTATATTTCTGGCTCGTCTGATTATTTTTATTTTGGCGCCTTCCTAAACTTGAGTCTCAGTGTTCATACCCCGAATGAGATAAGCAAACTAATGTTCGACTGCGTTGCGACGCTAGCGCTCGTTGCGCAAGTCGTCTTAGTCGGTTTCAACTCTGCACTGTGGTATGATCTATACTCGGCTCAAATCCCTTCCCTTTTCCTCCCCTGTTCTCCCTCTGCTCGTGCGTCATAATTTTTTATACATCTTGCCAGTTTATTTAAGTCATTGCACGGCTCGTGCTGCTTCTATTCTATGCCCTGCCCTCGCCTGAACGTGTTCCTGAAGATTTGCTGCTATGGATTAGATTGACACACTTGTCCAACAGACGTGAATCCGTGATGGGGCATTTTGTCATTTTTATCGTCGTCTGAGCCGCAGAGTGATTGGGCTATTAAAACGGTGTCTCGTGGACCAAGAGTTTGNTTTTGTCATTTTTATCGTCGTCTGAGCCGCAGAGTGATTGGGCTATTAAAACGGTGTCTCGTGGACCAAGAGTTTGTGAGTTAGCTAGGGTTTTTTTAAAATGTTTTAACGTCTTGTGCGGTGTAGATGTGTTCGTCTTGGGTGTGCAGTAATATAAAGTGTGTTTTTTTTTTATTGTGGTTTTGGTTGCCAGTCTAAATTTGCTTTCGGCTTTAACTAAAACCTAGCATTGCTGTATATTGCCTGTTTTTAACGTGTTGTGTGTAGTCTTGTTGACTGCCCAAAAATAATTCTTTTTTTTTAAATACTTTGTCCACGACTCTTGCGTTGGGTTTGTCGACATTTTTAATTGTGCTCGTTCAGTAATATNTTTTGTCATTTTTATCGTCGTCTGAGCCGCAGAGTGATTGGGCTATTAAAACGGTGTCTCGTGGACCAAGAGTTTGAGTGAGCTAGACTTTTTTAAAAATGTTTTAACGTCTTGTGTGGTGTAGATGTGTTCGTCTTGGGTGTGCAGTAATATAAAGTGTGTTTTTTTTTAATTGTGGTTTTGGTTGCCAGTCTAAATTTGCTTTCGGCTTTAACTAAAACCTAGCATTGCTGTATATTGCCTGTTTTTAACGTGTTGTGTGTAGTCTTGTTGACTGCCCAAAAATAATTCTTTTTTTTAAATACTTTGTCCACGACTCTTGCGTTGGGTTTGTCGACATTTTTAATTGTGCTCGTTTAGTAATATTTTATTTGGTAGACGCTTTGAAGAGTTATTTGACTGCCTCCACAGAAATTTCAATTTTGTATATAATATTTTTAATGATAATTTTAATGTGCTCGTTTTATGAAAATAAGCGTTTACTGGGCTCATACAGCTGCCCTCCTTTATAATTGCATAGTTAATTTAGTCATATATCGCTTTAATTGTTTTGAGAATCAATAATTGTTTAAAATAAACTTTACTCAAGTTGTGTAATCCTAGTTTTGAGAGCAATTTATTACATTCATGTCAAGCTTTAATCATTTTGTTTGGATCTAGGAAGAAAGAAATTAATGTCAACATTGCTTATTTATTGCCAAGTTTCATGTCAAAATAATTTAGGGTGCTACATTTGTTTCCATGTGCACTGAAAAGCCAAAAAAACTGGTACACCTGCCTAATATCGTGTAGGGCCCCCGCGAGCACGCAGAAGTGCCGCAAGACGACGTGGCATGGACTCGACTAATGTCTGAAGGTATGCAGGAGGCACTGAAATCTGCGCCAATTTAAGAAAGGGTTGCACGTCCGTCACGTTTAATGATTCTCGTCAGTCGTCGTTTATCCCGTTCGTTCACTATCTTTTTCCGGCCGCAGCAATGTCAAAGATTTGATGTTTTACAGGATTCCTGATATTCACGGTACACTCTTGAAATGGTCGTACGCGAAAATCCAAATTTGATTGCAACCTCGGAGATGCTATGTACCATCTCTCGTGCGCAGATTATAACACCACGTTCAAACTCACTTAAATCTTGATAACCTGCCATTGTGGCAGCAGTAACCAATCTAGCAACTTTGCCAGACGCTTGTCTTACATAGGCACTGCCGACCGCATCGCGTTACTCTGATTGGTTCCATACCTCTGTTATTTGCATATGCACGCCTATACCAGTTTTTTTGGCTCTTCAGTGTATATTTATTGGCAAAATATATGAGGAGTTGACCGAATTTGTGTTTCGGCACAGCGTCAACAACTGGCACGTCTCACAACATTACTCTCTTCCTTCTCCTTAAAAGGGCAATGCTGCAATGCTTCATGTGGTAGTTGCCTGGGACTTTTTTTTATAACTTATAATGTATAGTCTATTCACAGTTTCTTCATACTTTTTTTGAACCAGACCTTTGAAAAATCTCCCAATGTATGACGTGATTAATTGTTTCTTAAANTTGCAGTTTCTTCATACTTTTTTTGAACCAGACCTTTGAAAAATCTTCCAATGTATGACGTGGTTAATTGTTTCTTAAATATGCCATGTATCACCAGCATTTTACACTTTTGTAAAATAAAATGTATCTTATTTTTGGTNTTAATTGTTTCTTAAATATGCCATGTATCACCAGCATTTTACACTTTTGTAAAATAAAATGTATCTTATTTTTGGTTAAATTGAACATTTACTTACTATCGTACCTATAATTTATAATAATTCATTTACACTTAATATGAATAAAAACGGTGAGAAAATANACATTTACTTACTATCGTACCTATAATTTATAATAATTCATTTACACTTAATATGAATAAAAACGGTGAGAAAATAGGTGTGTTGGTAATGCCTAGTAATAAATAGTTCTTATGTAAAATATTATTAAAGTGAGGGCGTACAAATGTAGTGCNGGTGTGTTGGTAATGCCTAGTAATAAATAGTTCTTATGTAAAATATTATTAAAGTGAGGGCGTACAAATGTAGTGCATCGTCCCTCTGGTGTAATTTTCTACACTTGGTTGAGCTTTGTTTGCATGAGGTGGAGGAAAAGTCTGAAAGTAGAACTTCAGCAGGGCTTCAGAAAAGTTGGAAGTAACCATGAATGGACTATAACTGCAATAGTCTTAAAGTACCAAAACCTATCTTGTTTTCAGTCCCGTATCCCACTTCAACCTCACCGGCTCAACATACTGAAGATTTTCGGCCTTATGGCATCTAAATTTCATCTCAATGTGTGAACTAACGACTCATGTCTGTACAACTGCTGCAAGAAGTCCGAGAAGCATATTTAAGTGGGTGTGTGAAAAATTTTGCCTTCCATCCAAATTCATTAATGCACTGAATGTTTGTGTTTCCTTTCCCATGGAATTTGCTTTGAGGCTTCGTAGTCTTGTTGGGAACTGATAATAACCAGTTCAGAGTTTTCCCANTCCTTTCCCATGGAATTTGCTTTGAGGCTTCGTAGTCTTGTTGGGAACTGATAATAACCAGTTCAGAGTTTTCCCATAGACATAACTTCTGTGTCTCATACATGTTACAGTGTTTTGTCTTATCCAAGTAAGAAGGGTGTTTGAGAGGTCCACATCCCAATAATATCCAAGACAGGATGATGGGACTAGATGTCTTATACTATTTAATTTTAATGAATGGTTGGCACTCTTGAAGTCACCATCACTGCTTTATCGAATCTCAGCTTTACAGCACACATTATGTTACTCAACCCACTCTTAAAACATNTCCTTTCCCATGGAATTTGCTTTGAGGCTTCGTAGTCTTGTTGGGAACTGATAATAACCAGTTCAGAGTTTTCCCAAAGACATAAATTCTGTGTCTCATACATGTTACAGTGTTTTGTCTTATCCAAGTAAGAAGGGTGTTTGAGAGGTCCACATCCCAATAATATCCAAGACAGGATGATGGGACTAGATGTCTTATACTATTTAATTTTAATGAATGGTTGGCACTCTGGAAGTCACCATCACTGCTTTATCGAATCTCAGCTTTACAGCACACATTATGTTACTCAACCCACTCTTAAAACATNGGAAGTCACCATCACTGCTTTATCGAATCTCAGCTTTACAGCACACATTATGTTACTCAACCCACTCTTAAAACATTAACTTTTAAGTTATTTATTCCCTCCAGAGTTTACAACAGCAATCAGCCATACTGCACCTGAAATGTCCAAGAAATATTTCTTAAGAGAAGGAAGAAGAGGGAAAAATTCAGTACAACTACATTGTCTAAGCTGATTGTAATAACTCCCACTATTCAGACATTGCAAGTGCTGCCGCAACCATTATGAAAAGTGCAATGTGCTTGTGTGAGCCATTAATTAATTGCTGCTGCTGCTACAAACAATATTATTTTGCAGGGAGTGTGATAAATGTTATTAATACTATATTGAAATACTGTTTAACAGACCTACAAACATCCTAAAAATATATAAAAAGTTTTTTTAAAACCATTTTTTAATATTAAATTTCTAAAATATTTTTGTACATCTGTTTTTATATATTTTTATCTGTCTATATTAAATATCCAGCTTTTTAAATCACATATTCAAAATGCTTGATCATTACTACAGATATTGAATAATGGATCAATTTTTAGGGTTGAATCATCTAGCTTATAGTACTTGGGTATAAGAAATACAACTTATATCTGTTGTGGACTGTTGTATGGGTCTGAATATGGCTCCAACAGCAGGTTTAAGACAGATGATGATTTAAATGCACTCCCAGTGGGACTTGCTTTTGCAGAAGACCGCAAAATGTGACAGGCAGACTTTGCCAGTGTGTGACTATGTCAGCCTTAACCGAATTGCGCAATCACAAACTTTTCCTCCAGAACATGGGAATGTGGAGAGTAGCGGAAGAGAGTGGAGAGGTTTACGTGACTTCTTAACTAGATTGTGAGAGCCAATGAGGGTGAAACGAGGTGGATATGGAGCAACACCAGAATGCAAGGGAGGGGNTTCTTAACTAGATTGTGAGAGCCAATGAGGGTGAAACGAGGTGGATATGGAGCAACACCAGAATGCAAGGGAGGGGGCTACAAGAGATCCCCAAGAAAACCAGCCGGCAAGTTCCACTATCTGGCATGATTCTCACATGCAAAAATCCCACCAGGAATTGGACCCGATTCGCCTTGGAGGGGGCGAGTGCTCTAGCCACTACGCAAACTGTAGCCCCCAGAGTGCAAGGGTAGTTAGGGTTGAGCTACCATATACAGATGGGACTTTCACTCACCACCCTTCACTTAATTTACATTTTACAGCCACAATTTTAAATTTTTCCTCATATTTAGNGACTACAAGAGATCCCCAAGAAAACCAGCCGACAAGTTCCACTATCTGGCATGATTCTCACATGCAAAAATCCCACCAGGAATTGGACCCGATTCGCCTTGGAGGGGGCGAGTGCTCTAGCCACTACGCAAACTGTAGCCCCCAGAGTGCAAGGGTAGTTAGGGTTGAGCTACCATATACGGATGGGACTTTCACTCACCACCCTTCACTTAATTTACATTTTACAGCCACAATTTTAAATTTTTCCTCATATTTAGAATACTATAGCATAAAGCTACAGTGAACCAAAAGTTAACTTTCTATTATATCTTCACAATACAAGTACCTGATTGTTTACAGTTGCCACCTGATAGCCTCTTAGAAAATAATGAAGAGCGACGTTTTACCATAGGACTAATGCAAGTTGACAAATCTTGTTCTTGTTTTTCTTCTTCCATTTCACATAGATGAGAACTCTGGAATGAAACAATTTTTGAACATGACATCAGTTCCTGTTTATGTTATTACACATAAGGTTACAGTTGTAAAGGCCTTTCTTGTCACTGTTCCAGAGTTCAGATTTACTCAAAAGCCCAGAGTAGGCCTACAATATCACTGAATATGCATTACAAGAAATCATTCGTAAGCAGACCAATTATGTACCACTGGAAACTATGCTAAGAGAAACTATACACTACAACCTGTAGATAAATATAAAAAATTAACTGGCGACTGCAGTCTGATAACTTCTACCTACTAATGCTGGCGCTAACAACAACTACGATTTCGAAAAAGCAAACGTATGACTATAAACGAACTGCCACGGCAAGAACTTCAAATCCCAATAAAAATATTATGAAGCCTCGCAAAACAAAAGAAATTTAACAAAGTATCCCAATAATTAATATAACTGCGTCATTACTACATGGCTCATAGGTAGGTGTGCAAAACTTAGTAATATGTGAAACGTCCCTTAAGCAATTCACATTTGGTTCCGTTACCTTTGTTGTGTATAAATAGTCAAACTATGTCATGTTCAGGTCTACAAATCATACAAATATTTTTCTAGTCATCCTAATCAACTCCCTTGTAAAGAACACTTATTTTTGTTTATTGTTTTATACCATCCTAATTACCATAACCTTCACAGCCTTTCTCACTGAAGTGTTATTTAGGATGTTGACAGAATACAAAAAATAGATTGCTACGGTAATGATTCAAGAGCCCTAAAAGTACCATTTCCAAACATTTTTTATTTTTTTACACTTATGCTGACATTTTTACCAATTATAAATTAGTTCAGTTAATTGAGCACTTTTAAAATCAATCTTTGCAAAATGTCACTGCCACTACATGCATATATTTTAGCAGGCACATTAACTGGCATGCACCCAGTAAAGTTGGTAACGACGGAGGGAAAGCATTTTGTATGCTAACAACGAATTAAAAATGTACCTAAACATTTGTGAATACTGAGTTGATTTCATTAAATTTGTTTTTTAATGCATGTAAGTGTATGAATCAATGAATTTATAAAATGTTTACTATTCTAATAATTTCACAGTTTCCCTTGACAGATGCATGAATAAAGTGATCAGGCCCATGGCAATGTTAATTTTACAAATGAGGGAAGAATATACATTATGCATATACACTGAGGCGACAAAAGTCATGGGATACCGCCAATATCATGACGGATCTNAGATGGGACTTTCACTCACCACCCTTCACTTAATTTACATTTTACAGCCACAATTTTAAATTTTTCCTCATATTTAGAATACTATAGCATAAAGCTACAGTGAACCAAAAGTTAACTTTCTATTATATCTTCACAATACCTGATTGTTTACAGTTGCCACCTGATAGCCTCTTAGAAAATAATGAAGAGCGACGTTTTACCATAGGACTAATGCAAGTTGACAAATCTTGTTCTTGTTTTTCTTCTTCCATTTCACATAGATGAGAACTCTGGAATGAAACAATTTTTGAACATGACATCAGTTCCTGTTTATGTTATTACACATAAGGTTACAGTTGTAAAGGCCTTTCTTGTCACTGTTCCAGAGTTCAGATTTACTCAAAAGCCCAGAGTAGGCCTACAATATCACTGAATATGCATTACAAGAAATCATTCGTAAGCAGACCAATTATGTACCACTGGAAACTATGCTAAGAGAAACTATACACTACAACCTGTAGATAAATATAAAAAATTAACTGGCGACTGCAGTCTGATAACTTCTACCTACTAATGCTGGCGCTAACAACAACTACGATTTCGAAAAAGCAAACGTATGACTATAAACGAACTGCCACGGCAAGAACTTCAAATCCCAATAAAAATATTATGAAGCCTCCCAATAATTAATATAACTGCGTCATTACTACATGGCTCATAGGTAGGTGTACAAAACTTAGTAATATGTGAAACGTCCCTTAAGCAATCCACATTTGGTTCCGTTACCTTTGTTGTGTATAAATAGTCAAACTGTCATGTTCAGGTCTACGAATCATACAAATATTTTTCTAGTCATCCTAAGCAACTCCCTTGTAAAGAACACTTATTTTTGTTTATTGTTTTATACCATCCTAATTACCATAACCTTCACAGCCTTNACTCCCTTGTAAAGAACACTTATTTTTGTTTATTGTTTTATACCATCCTAATTACCATAACCTTCACAGCCTTTCTTACTGAAGTGTTATTTAGGATGTTGACAGAATACAAAAAATAGATCGCTACGGTAATGATTCAGGAGCCCTTGAAGTACCATTTCCAAACATTTTTTTTTTTACACTTATGCTGACATTTTTACCAATTATAAATTAGTTTACAGTTGATTGAGCACTTTTAAAATCAATCTTTGCAAAATGTCTCTGCCACTACATGCATATATTTTAGCATGCATATTGACTGGCATGCACCCAGTAAAGTTGGTAACGACGGAGGGAAAGCATTTTGTATGCTAACAACGAATTTAAAATGTACCTAAACATTTGTGAATACCGAGTTGATTTCATTAAATTTGTTTTTAATGCATGTAAGTGTATGAATCAATAAATTTATAAAACGTTTACTATTATAATAATTTCAGTTTCACTTGGCTGATGCATGAATAAAGTGATCAGGCCCATGGCAATGTTAATTTTACAAATGAGGGAAGAATATACATTATGCATACACTGAGGCGACAAAAGTCATGGGATACCGCCAATATCGTGACGGACCTCTGTTTGCCCGGCGAAGTGCAGCAACTCGACGTGGCATGAACTCAACAAGTCGTTGGAAGTCCCCGGCAGAAATAGAAATATTGAGCCCATAGACGTCCATAATTGCGAAAGTGTTGCCGGTGCAGGAGTTTGTGCACAAACTGACTTCTCGATTATGTCCCATAAATGTTTGATGGGATTCATGTCGGGCGATCTTGGTGGCCAAATCATTCGCTGGAATTGTCCAGAATGTTCTTCAAACCAAACGCGAACAGTTGTGGCCCGGTGACATAGCGCATTGTCATCCATAAAAATTCCATTGTTGTTTGGNGATACATGAAGTCCATGAATGGCTGCAAATGGTATCCAAGTAGCTGAACATAACCCTTTCCAGTCAATGATCGGTTCAGTTGGACCAGAGGACCCAGTCCATTCCATGTAAAAACAGCCCACACCATTATGGAGCCACCACCAGCTTGCACAGTTCTTTGTTGACAACTTGGGTCCATGGATTCTTGGGGTCTGCGCCACACTCAAACCCTACCATCAGCTCTTACCAACTGAAATCGGGTCTCATCTGACCAAGCCACGGTTTTCCACTCGTCTAGGGTCCAACCAATATGGTCACGAGCCCAGGAGAGGCGCTGCAGGCGATGTCGTGCTGTTAGTAAAGGCACTCGAGTCGGTCTTCTGCTGGCATAGCCCAGTACANCTAATGGACACGTCCGTTGTACGTCCCAGATTGATTCCTGCAGTTATTTCACGCAATGTTGCTTGTCTGTTAACATTGATCATTCTGCGCATACGTCGTTGGTCTCTGTCATTAAATGCAGGCGGTCGGTCACTGTGTTGTCCATGGTGGAACGTTATGCCTGAAATTAGGTATTCTCGGCACACCCTTGACACTGTGGATCTCGGAATGTTGAATTCCCTAACCATTTCCGAAAAGGAATGTCCCATACGTCTAGCTCCAACTACCATTCCGCATTCAAAGCCTGTTAATTCCCGTTGTGCGGACATAATCACGTCAGAAACCTTTTCACATGAATCACTTGACTACAAATGAAAGCCCAACCAATGCACTGTCCATTTATACATTTTGTATGGGATACAACTGCCATCTGTATATTTGCATATTGCTATCCCATGACTTTTGTCACCTCAGTGTAAATAGATCTTAAGCAGGGCTTCCAAAAGAGCTAGTTTATCATGAATAGCTTGGATTGTACCATTAGTATTCTTCTTGCAGAAAACTTTATCACTGCTAAAAGTTCCATGGTAATATGTTAACATATTGCATGTTATTCAGGCAGNAAGTTCCATGGTAATATGTTAACATATTGCATGTTATTCAGGCAGATATAGAATAAAACATAGAAATGCTACAAGCACAATGTAAAACTGTAATTGCAATTAATGGGTACCAGTCGCTGCCCTTTTTGCGGGACNAATAGAAATGCTACAAGCACAATGTAAAACTGTAATTGCAATTAATGGGTACCAGTCGCTGCCCTTTTTGCGGGACCATGATAAAGAACATATGATTGTTGGGCATACATTTCAATCTGAACATACCAAACGTAAAGACTTCAAACTAGAAGTCTCCAAAGTCTTCACTGATTCTGAAAATGACAGTGCAGAAAGAAGTATGCAGTTAAATGTAGTTCAAACAAAGCCACTCCTAGTTTCCAAAATAAGAGCTGGGACATTTTTACTTTTCAAGTTCACAACCATTGTAAAAAAACTCTCATAAGAATCTGCATTATAGGTATGCTGGCATAGCACAATGTTTCCTCGAAGATGACAGCTCAGTGAAAGTAATAATTATGAAGATTGTTGGCAAAAGCGGGAAANGCACAATGTTTCCTCGGAGATGACAGCTCAGTGAAAGTAATAATTATGAAGATTGTTGGCAAAAGCGGGAAACTGTTTAAAACAAATGAAGATTATATTAATTTTATTAACTATGATATTATTTCAGTGTAAGCTGGGTTTACAATAAAAAAATTAAGCTTAAATTAAGTACTAAGACTTGTGCAGAAAAAACCAAATTTATATATATATATTGGTTTCCAATTGAACTTAGCAGGTCATGTGCGTTGTTGGGGTTCCCTTAGGTGTTAAAAGAAATAACTACATTTTATAAAGAGAAACTTATGACGCAACAGCCAACCAGTCTCTGTGTTGTTGGCGGGAAACTGTTCTTTACAAGTAATATAAGTAAAAAAAATATTAAAAAGGCATGTGTGTGCACGTGTTTACAATTATATTTGTTCATAAAAATAAGCTTCTCTGATAGTAAATGTATGCTTTGAAGTATGATCTGCTTAAATATGGTTGAAATATACGTTAGGTTAGGAACAAAAGTAAACATGACAGGCTTGTCGCCTGTTTCCATTGGCTAAAATTAATTGGAAATTGCAAATACAAAGGTTGTGTTTCCATATGCCAGATCGTCGCTTGCTGCATAATTCAACACAAAATTTTTTTATTGTAAAACCAACTACACCTACACCAATACTGAAGAAAGGTAGAAACAGTTTTTTCTACGAGTTTCCTGCAATTATCAATACTTATGAAAAAGAATTTTGTGTGAGAGAGGACAAAGAAAAAAACATGTTTTTGAGTAACAAATGTTATAAGTGAGAAAAGATATTACTAAAGTGTTTCATTACTGAGTATTTTGTTCCAAGGGTCCCACTCGTGACATTATAAAAGTATAATATTATGTGAAATGTAAATAACCTTTATGGTCTTTTCTTTGTAGCAATGTACGTGGCAATTCCTCTCTTTACAAAATTTTAAATACAAATCCAATCATCCTCCAAGATTCACAGACTTAAAGTACAACAACCCATCATTTGAGACAGTACATATTATTTTATCCTGGCCGTGACACTATCTTGAATATTACAGTTTCAGAGTTTTTACATTCGTTAAAATAAAATTATAGTACAGAGTCCCGCCCGAGAATAGGGATGACCGTATAGTTTCAATAAAACAAATTTTCTCCATAACCTTACGCACCCATGTGTCATAATATTATATAGATTATATTCCAAAATGTTACTGAAGGAAATTAACCTTTGTAAACAATTCTAAAATACCACTTCCAAAATGCTTCTGCACACCAAACTAACAACACACTTTCAGCAGCGCAATGAACCAAAATTCAAAAACATATAATTCACGGTAGTAGCATAAACGCGCGCAAACAAAGTAGACAACATTTTTGGGGGAAGTCTCTAAAAAATAAATATATGTATATATCTCCGATTGTAAAATTAAATTTAAAAAATTAAACATTAAAAGCAAAAAAAAAAATGAATCTAAGATGTATTAATAAATTCACGGAAAATAATTCTATATGATAGATTAATCTAAAGCTAGACTGAGCCTATGGCCATTCTCGTAAAACTGTACAGCAAGAAATACATTTTAAAAAAAATTAATAGATAATTGCTGCAAATACGATAAAATCCTCGCAATTCACAATATTAAAGAGTTAGAAAAGTCGCAAACATTCAATAAAGTACAAACAGAAAGGTGTCATACCCAAAAGTCCACAACACAGAACAAAAAAAAATTATTTTCGATCACGATTACAAAACGAAAACGCAGTATGGGATATAGAATGCAATGCTACGAAGTTTACCTACTAGGTCTGTGGCGTTTTCCAATTGTTAGCTTGGTAAACAAAAAAATGGGTTTAACAATTATGCAGTAACTGCTATCCTTGACCACAAAACATCTTATCGGTTTACGACGAGCCTGCCTTATTACAAATGTACTTAACATCATAAAACAAAAAATATATATAAAGCCGAGTAACTTCAAAACAGATCATTTCTAGTAATGATACTTATTATTATTGCGAACAAAAAAAAATTAACCAATGCATATGCATGATCCTTTAATAATTAATATGCTTATATAGCTGTTTATTTGTATAAATGTTTTAATGCATACCTAAGATATTTTTACAATAAATATCAGTGCAAAGATATTGTATTGGATAAGTCAGACTGCATGAACATATGTCATAACTTTTCTTCACGATGTGACTAATCTTATTCCAACAAGTTGTAAGGCGTCATCATTTTACTGAAACCGATAAAAAAAAAGGGAATGAGAAGACTGGAACTAGAATTGTGCACAATGAATGTTATAAAGTAGTTTAATTTATGTGGTTTAGATATTCATCTACTCTGTAAAGTACACATTTAATAAAAATTATTTCAGTTGTTATAGAAGGAGTATTTTGGTAGGGTTGTCAATTTATTGACAGTGTTGAGGTAATTTATTGAAAAGAGGGCTACAAAGGAAGGACGAGCCTTTCTCGAATAGTTTTAAGTTGACCAAAGCAATGTGTAAAAAAAAATTCCTCGAAAAGCACAGACAACCATGTATTTCACTGGACACACCACACAAATTTTACTTAAGATGTAATTTTTTTTTTACATTAAAGGTTATCCCAAAACCACAAATGCCCTGCAGAATACAACTCGAAACCGACGCATAAGATAACACATTCGATTGAAAATGTTGTAGCGAGAAATGATGTGGCATAAATAATTCACTATCACAACTTTTATCAAAATAAAATTATTGCTATATAACATGATAAGGGAGACACAGGTATGAGGTGGATGACAATATAATACCTTATATGGCGAAACACTTAAATTAATTAACGTGCGCGATGGCATAATTCAGAAAGCATGAATTCATATAGAGGTCAAGTAGACGAAAGCCCATGAGTCTCTGGAGTCCACAGTCAGAAAAAGTTTTAGATGGTGCACACAATCAAATTCGGCCTGCCTGTTTTATATACATATTGTGTTGTGCACTGATGAAACAGCATTCGTCAGACTATTTCGGCTGTCTTACATACAATTAAAGATACTCAAAGAGCTTCATGGAGCAAGTAGGCGCAGCAACCTAAACAACCAAACAGATTAAGTATTCAGGAAAAAAAGCAAGGTGAAACTTGATATACTCTTCCCATTCTGAAAGTACTAAGAGATTATCATGGTCTCAGGAGAATGGAAAAGGTGATTTAACAAATTTACTGTAGTTTTTAGCTTATGTTAAAAGAGACAGAATGACGTGGACCACTTCAGTATGGTCTGGCATGGTCACTGTCATCACGTCATTGGCCCACAGTCGCTACATTAATATTTAATTTTGTGTAGAGTAGCAAGGCTACAGCATTTGAAGTGTTCTATATAATTTGTCGAGTGTAGTTGAGTGTATAATCAAGCCAATTAGTGACGTGGGAAATAAATAGTCTTTCTTTCCAAACTGTCCATTCCGGTCGTATAGTGACATAAAACTTAACAGACATAAATTTTCTACATGCTCTGCAAGTGACCATATAATCATAGTTTGTATGTAAAAAAAAAAGCTTAATTAAGAACTCTTAAATCTCTACAGGATTAAGAAAACTCGCTCAGAACGTTTCAGTGATTTATGTGTATATGTTTCACGTTCTATGTTAATGAGATCAATTAATTAAATTACCTCGCACAGTAGCGCGAGCTCTCGGCAAGGAAATCTCTGGCCCGCTCCATCTCTGCCAGTCTGATTCCATGGGTCTTAGGTACTGCACGTGGATCGCGGGGGACTTTCATACTTTGTTCGGAACACATAACTACAATAGAATAACTTAATTTACTGGAACTTTTATATAGATAACAGAGTCTTCCCCGCGTTTGCAGCACCCTTCTGTCAGCTCAATTTATCGACCCAGGAGGTTTAATAACTTGTGTAAATTTTCACACCATTCTTAGCATTTTTGTACAGTAATGGCCGCTAGCAGCCCTTGTGAGTCAATTCCACTTTAATTTGTATTGCCTACATGTAACTGTGAACACTATTCGGCAATATAATTTACTTAGTTAATGGTAACTTGCGAGTTCTCATTGTGTTGTACATCGTATCCTGGCCCTATCCAGGAAGTTATCGACGCTTCAAGAAAGCACCCTTCATTTATAAGGTAAAGGATAATACTAAAGCATGCTGGGGAGCCTGACTACCCCTGCTATATATTACATTTTCCTGTAAATTTATACAGTATGTGTCAGGGGATACAGCCACTTCCAGGTCAGGGACACACATGCCAGCTAGGGTAGGGGTCATGGGCTACCTAGTATTAATTAAATAGTAATTTGAATAATAAATAATTTAGTTTAGTAAGACGATATTAATAATAAATAAATGTACTCGTGGATTTACTTTTAGGTTTTTAGATTAACCATCTTTTCTTTCATATAATACCATCTTGTCGTGGATTAGTAAACGTCGGCTTGTGCCAGCTCTGCTGGCACTCCTAACAACTAATTCAGTTTTTTCTTTAAGGTTTCAGGATCCACTGGCGTTTCGGGGTGGTGGGGGGGTTGTAGCACAATCGTGCACTCCCCTCGCACGAGTGATGTACCACATCACTCTGGTTAATCCAACGCAAATTAAACATATGCCCAGCCACCTCTCTACTAGTTTCTCCTCTCCCATTAATAAAGAGCATAGTACCCACCTATCTTTCTCCTGTAGCATTTTCTCATAATGCGTGTGACAATTTTTAATTCTTTCCTGTCGAAAGGGTTTTTCCGGTGTCTGTGACGGTTTTTCCCTTTCTCTTCTAGATGTAGTTTAACTATAAGTACATTAGTGAGGTTTTTCATGGCCAAACTCGGCAATGGGAAACCCAATCGCTCTTTGCCGCGATGAACGTCTCCTTGCATGTTTTTCCTTCCCTTGTAAGCATAAGGGGTTAGCCCTGAAAGGCAATAATCCCGTTCCTATCGCGGACTAACATATAACACTTAGTTTTAGAGTAGGTTAATAAATAAAAATAAAAAATACAGCCACGGTGTCGTTCGACCCACGATCCTGAGAACTGTGATTTCGTCCTCACCCAGTGAGCTGGCACCAATTCTTTTCTAAATAGGAATATTGTGCAATATTTTTACTTTTTCTTTGTTGAGACAAACTGTCACTCAGTTGTATAGTCTTAAGTACATTTATCTATGCAATATACCGGTTTTTTTTTGNATTGCTGTGAGTGAGGCAGTTAAGGAGATTGTTTGGATTGCTCGCCTGTTTAGGGAGATTTCAGACATCGGGCGGCTACCAACCTTATTTGTGGATAACCAAAGCGCTATACGTTTGATGAGGAACCCTGAATTCCATAGACGGACGAAACATATTGACGTGCGGTTCCACTTTGTCAGAGAAAAACTTGCGAATGGGGAGTTCATTCTTGAGCATGTCCCTTCTGGAGAGCAACTGGCGGACGTCTTCACGAAGAGTCTACCTCGACCATCTTTTGTGAGGGTCCGTGGGTCACTTGGAGTGTTGTGTTTGGGGGGAAGTGTTGAGACAAACTGTCACTCAGTTGTATAGTCTTAAGTACATTTATCTATGCAATATACCGTTTTTTTTTTTGTTGTTGTTCCGCTTGCCTGTTTTTGTTATGATAACGAGTTCTAGTGTGCTTTTTGTCTTTTGTGATTACAGTTTCTTTCTAATGTGCTTAACGTGTTGTTATTTCTACAAACCTTCAATATTCTTAACATCAGTATCATTATCCCCGACTGCTCAGGTAACATTAAGTAAATTGAACCAACTACTGGTGAGCATTAGAAAAGGGAATCACTGGACCATCGGCCCTCGTGGTTGCTCATAACAATCACCTGTTGTACTGCTGATGATGAAGTTAATTGAGTAATTCAATTATGCCTACTTTTGATCATGTAGACCCTCTCAGAAGGCCAGTAAAGCACGATGAGACTGTTTGACAAGAAATCTCACATGCCCAGTAACAAAGTAATCCATTACGATGTCATATATACAGTAACTTATGTCATTTGGTATGATATAAAATGTGACTTACACAGTTGTGATGTGACCGGTTATGAAATAAAACACAGAAGTTATGTTCTGTATTTTTACTTATGAAAAAAAGATACTCGTCAGAAGTATTTATACTTGCACATATCAATAACAAGACACGTGGTCGGTCTTAAATAAAAGTCATTAAGAGGTGATTAAGTACCTGGTATGAGAGTCGGTGGCGTTGGAGGCGAAATGTTCCAACATAAATAAAAAAAAAGAAAACATGTTAAGTCCAGATTAAAGTATTGAAGACAATTGTGAACTTCATGATAATCAGCTAAAATGTTTCAAGTCCGGGAATGGTGGAGCACACATGTCGACGCACTTGATGGCCTTACTATAGGCTATACCGACAAATAACACATAAAAATTACACGTTCGCAAGGGAAATGTTTAGCAATGTACACTATTGTTTGTAAAAATTGCAACACCCAGAAAGAATGGCCCGAATGAATCTAAACTTGGAGGATGTGTAGAACAGAGTACCAGCACTAAGTGATTATGATTTCAGGCAAATGGCGTACATGTAGACCCAGCAGCGCCCTTTCAGGTGTGACAGGAAAAATCCGTGATACACCACAGTCAATGCAGAACCCCAAAAGAACCGAAAGCAGAAGCCAGTATGTCTCGTCGATGTCTAATGGCCGCCATATCGGCATGTGAAAGAGTTCGAGCAGGGTAGAATGATTAGTGCCCGGAAAACATGTTTGTCAAACCCTGGCATTTCGGCTCGTACAGGGCATGCTGCTATGGCAGTGATGAGTGTGTGGAACCAGTGGATAGAAGAGGGTCGTAGGCAGCGACGAGCGAGTACTGCACCACGCATGACTTTCATTTTGTCCGCAGTGTCGTAACGGACCATACAAACTTGCCAACAGTGTGACCTAGACACTGGAGCACTGCAATGGGCGTGGAACTCTCAGTCCTGGCTGTTCGACACTGTTTGCTGGGGACTGCAATGGTGCAACGAATGTCATTGCATCGGCTCCCATTGTCCAGAAACCACAAATACCTCAGAGAACCATGGGTATGTAAACGCTGTCGATATTGTGCTGAGAGGCAAAATGTAGTGTTTTCGTCACAGCCCTACAGCAACAACTGTTGATGCTTCGTGGACTCACAAAGGAAACTGTGTGGAGGGATATTGCCTAAAAACACATCAAATGCCACACAGTTTTTACGGGCTCTTATTGCCGCATGTGGGGGCTTCACACCATACTGAATTCTCAAGGACAGAGATCAAGTACAGATCAGTAATCCCAATCAATTATGTATTGTCATGTGCCTAATATGTGGTATAAGGGTAATTTCAATCACATGTATCCTACTTGGAGTTGCAAATTACTGCAGTCGAATCTGTCTTTCCGAGACTGTTCCTTGTTGGATCATTACACAAATTAACAATACAATGATTAAAATACTTCTTTTAAATTAAATATTTATCTGCTGAGTTTCTATATTTTGGGAGTTGCAACAGGATGGTTCATCATGGACAAGTCAACTTGCCCTTAGCAGGGCTGTAGACTAGCTGATGTGGACCACTCCTGCTTGGTCTGGCATGGCCAATGTCACCACGATTTCGGTCCACAGCCACTGCACCAGTGCGGCATTCAGAACACGCACGCCGTATGTTCCGATGCATGCCAGCGTCTTTCACTCATGAAGAGGGCACGACACAGTACAGAGTGAGACAGTTTAGTGTCTGTGGTGCCTGTAGAGTACTCATGTAAATTAGGATATGAAACAAGTGAAGACACATGTAGTAAATTGAGGTATAGTTTGTAGCCCACGGGAGAGTGTTAGGGTAACTCGCCCTTATAGTATTGCAATATAATAGCAGTGTAAAAACACGCCACGTGCATATTTAATTATTTATAGGATATTACGGTTATGTCATTTTAAGTGTTTTATGCGATTTTTTTGAGTGTGTGTATCTGGTTAAGCCAAACAGTTACATGGCTAACATTCAATCTTTAATTAAACATGACTGTTCCATTTGCATAATGACCCATAACTTGACAGATATAAAATACCCACATGATTTTCAAGGCACCACTGGACTCTCCACGGGATCTGGAAACTAATCCCGAACATTTCCATGTTTTGTTAAATGTATGTTTTGTGTGTTAATGTAATGAGATCAGTAAATTAAGGTACCTCGCTGAGTGGCATGATCTCTCCGCAAGAATGACGCTCGCCGGCGCCAGCTCCAACTGTCTGATACGAAAGGTCGTAAATGCTGCACTTGCATCGCGGTGGATTTTTATACTTTCTCATCACTTCAACTTAACAGCCTAACATAGTTTATCGGAACATATGTATCCCCATGTTCGCAGCACACCTCAGTCAGCTCATTTCCGGCCCCAGAGGTTTTATTCATGCAATTTTCTTTGCATTGTACCATTACGGCTACTGACAGGCCTTTTGAGCCAGATCCACTTAACTTAGCATCTGTATGTCTCGTTGTATACAGAACTCGATAATATAACATGTGTGTTCTCATTTATTGTATTGTACTTCGGGCCCTGGCTCTATCCAGGGAATTCCTTACCACCTCTAGGCGGTGTACTTCGCTTACAGTGAAAATGGGCTTATCAAGGCATGCTGGGAAAGCTGAATACCCCAGTTATATTTTTAAAAAATTCTTTAAATTTTCGGCAGTGCTTGTCAGGGGATACAGCCACGTGATTGTTCGACCAACGACACTGAGAACAGTGATCTCGTACTCACCCAGTGAGTTGGCACCATTCAATTCAAAGTCAAGAGTGTTTGTGTTATATTTTGACTTTTGGTAAGATGAACACTGAAAATCGTCTGAAATATCTGTCTCATACATCTCAGGCCATGCTATAGCCATGCTCGATTGTGGCTAAAACGAAGCTAGCTAATTGCTCACTACTATTTTGTGTTAGTGTGCTGTGGTGCAATAGAGTAGATTTTTCCCTGCACATTATACATACTCGCACTTCGCACATAATACACCGGGGGTGTAAACACAGTTTCAAGGGGGCACACGAGTAGAAAATATATTGTGGGAATTGCGGTGTCCCCCTCACTGCATTCTCAGTGGTATTATTAATGGAGTTTTTTTTTAATGGTGGAATGGCCACTTTACTTCGGTGGTGTCATAGAAGTATGCTGGCAGTGTGCACTTCCAACAAGCTACGCCAGATCTGGAGTTTGAAAGGGCAGGCAGTCACCCACGTATGGGGCGAAACTACTCCCCAGTGGTGGAAATGATGTAACTACGCAGTGGTGGCAGGATGAAAAGGCTAAGGAAGGAGAGGCACAGCACATATCAGTACAGGATGGCATTACTTACAGAATAATGACCATGTAGCACATGAGCTCGCTACTAGACCCACCGATAGACGACATGGAGAGAAATGGTGCAGAGTCAGACAATGGCTTAATGTTTAAGCAAGACACGATGTTATGGGCAGTTGCCAAAGGAAGCAAACGGCCCTCCCCTCAGCACATAATTAAGAAAAGTTTTCGGTTATACATATATATTGTAAATGAAAATGGTTACAGTAAAAAGTTGAGAGTGGCAAGGGGGTTCTGACACACAATGCGACACTCCCGCACTGCCGCTTGATGCAGGTGCTGAATCCTGGCTCGCAAGAAGTCGGCGCAAAAAAATGCGAAAATACAATATGTCCTTTCCTACTAAAAAAAAAATACATTGTAAAATACTTGAAGGTATTAAAAACGGCCATGCCATACCAAACCACAATTAAAAGTTGTAACTGTAATAATTACTTTACACATGCCACATCCCACCGCCCTTAGAATCGTCCCACTCCCCCAAGAGACATTTTGTAAGGGCATTTTAATTCGGGTTGACCAATACTGCCAAGACACGTTCCCAGTAGAAATACCGCCGGGCAAATGAATGCAGCGAGGACACAGTGGTTACAGTGCTCCCCTTAATTCTCCGTTCACGTCGCCATGCATGTGTTGTGCATGAAGTGTGAGTGTGCTAACTACCCGTAAAAATATGGGTATTCAAAAGGCAACATAAAACGCATTGTTTTTTGCGCTCTAAAACAAACGTGCGTTTAGTGCTCAATCGAACATGGCTACCAATACGCTTCCTGGGGTAAGGATGTACTCGTCCAACCCAAGCGATCTGCTGCCACCCTATTATAGGTACAAATAAGGTTGCAAGTTATTTTGTTGAAAAATCTTTAAAGGGTTTAATATGTAAATAAATCAGCCCAACATGAAAGAGGGAGAGAAATAGAGAGAGATATGTAGATAGCTAGAGATATCTAGATAGATGGAGTTAGCTAGATACATATAGATAGCGATAAATATATGTAGAGCTAGATAGACAGAGATAGATCCAGGGTACTGACGGACACTCCCATGCTCGTTCAGTTGGTTCCAAGAGCGCTTAACAAGAGTGGACGCATGCTGTGCGCCCTTCGGCAATTCAATTTTTTGTGGTAATCATGTAGTGTGTCAATAGTGTCGATTTTGTATGGAACCTAATTCTCNCTTCGGCAATTAAATTTTTTGTGGTAATCATGTAGTGTGTCAATAGTGTCGATTTTGTATGGAACCTAATTCTCTCTTTGCTTAGTGCAGCCGTGCCACTCTCCACCCTGTTAGCTCAAATCGCGCTGGCGATGTACCTTAATTAATTTTATATTCATCACCCAAGTGCCATTATTATCCCTATAGGCTGCTGGCGCACCATAGCTGCCAGGCTAATGTACGTTCCTCTTCGGAGACTTCAGTAAGTAAAAGTCAATCAAGTGAAAGCGATTGTTTTTATTCGATTGTTGGCTGCTTCACTGCGATGTAACCGTTTGGGTCTTCTATCCTCTGATGCACCACACTTAATGATGTCTAACCTGTTGTGTTTTTGGCGTGTCAGACAGTGATCTAACCGTCTCGCAGGTTATTTAGAAGTGTACGAGAGAGCCAACATTCTCGTTAGGTAGACATAAACATGACTTTACATCATTACGACGATGTCTCCTCGTTGTTGGATGATCTCAGGAGGAGCCATGTGGGCAAACTACCAACACCATAGATGAGTATCTCATGCTCTGGCGCTCTTCACAACTCTACAAGTATTACAAAACCTGGTACCATACGTCAAGCCTTCCTTCTCCCCGCTCGTGAGAACACAACAGCTCGTCACATGCCTTTCCCAACCTAAATGATTTCCCTGATGTTTATGACTTGCCGAAGCATGTTGCTTAGGTTCTAAACATTCCTACCCAAATTTTTTAGCCGAAATATGTTACCCTTCTGTATAGTTAATTTTTATCCAAATTAGATAAACGAATTCCTGTGTCATGTAAAATCTGTCTTATGTCTAACTTGAATGTGTAAGCTTATCCTTGTTATTACAGGTGCAATTTTATGTGTCAAGTTTTCCTGTCTATATCCTGGTTTTTCGGCCATAAACTCGAAACTTCTGCACCCCAAATTTCCAATTGCCACTTCGAAAGAGGGTAGTTCCAGCGTCAACTCAACAGATCTCCACACCAGAGCGGTAAATGCAACAGCAATATGGTGATCATCAATACCACCACGTCAACCAGCTCCACAACAGTAGCGGGATGGAATGCTGCCATTTTGGGGTGCACGATCTAACCCTTCTCTCTTCTAGACACCCACCAAGACAGGGAGCTGGCAGCTGGCACAGTGCATGTGTAACCCACCACCCCTACCTCAACTGGGCCGGGTCACCGCACCCACGTGCGGCGCAGGGGAGGCAGTTTATAGACTATGGTGAAGATCAGCTGGGCGCAACCATGGAGTTTCCCCACCAACCGCGACGTGGTAGCAGGTTGACAGACTAACATACATCCAACAGCATACTGGAATGTATGTGCTCTAAGTGTGTGTGCCCACTACCAGACCTAAATCCGTTTAATTTAGTGGAACTTCAATCTAGCACCTGACAATGTGGCAACCCTGTAGAAACCCATCGACTGCACGAGGACATTGACCGAATAAATAGTGAACTGTGTTCTGAGGCAATGGCATGTACTACCGTGGTCCAAATGGCCGATTCGTGTGATCGTTACATGACACCTTGTCACTTCCGGGGTACTATAGACCCTGTACAAGACACAGCAAGCTGCAAGTTCAATATGAGAAACCAAATAATTGCACCAACAAATTTCGGAGAACTTGAAAATGCAGCAATGAGCATTGGTGTGATGGACTTAGCCAAGCCACACTTGCAAGCATTCGGTGCCACCGAGAGTACAAGTGCATGACACAGCAGGAAATTGACCTTATCAAGACAGAGAACTTCTTCCAGTGCACGTGGTGTCAGGGACTGTTACATCACACCTACCTTCTCTTTTCTCCACTGCAATTCGACCAGCATCCTTCAGTGTCGCCAACCACAACCAACACAAGCGATGTCAACAAATCCATTGCCAGGGAATAAACTCAAAACTGACATTTTGCGACAGTTGCAGGCTGCAGGACCATCGACAGTGCGTGACCAGGAGCGAGTGGTGTTATCCAGGAAATGACTATTTTGCAAGCTGCAACTGAACCTGCTGACACTGCAATGCTCATTCCACGGCATATGTAGCAAAGCTTCGCCCCGCGCTTTTCCTCTGGCACACTCTATGCCACTCCTCCATGTGACCACGAGACCACATGGTGTCACAACACAGCCACGTGCTTTCTCCGCAGCAGTACCTGCATCCATGCCAGCCCATTTCAGACTCCGCCAAGTTTTGCAGGCCTGCCAAGTGAAGAAACTTCGACCTTCCTACACAACAGCACTATGGCATTATAGGAAGCAGACTGGCCTAACTGTTTTAGAGACTGTTTGAGTGGTGACACTCGACAATGGTGGCATGGTACAGCACGTTACAGCATCACATGGGAAGAGTTTCGCCGTTCCCTAGAGTGCTGTTTAGTGGGCATGTTCACATATATTCAGGTGTGCAGCTACATTATCCTTAAGAACCAGAAACCAGACAAAATTTTTGTTCGCATTTGACATGCAACATATCAACTTAGTGCAAACATACTGCCCTTACATGTCCACGAAGAAGTTACGGCCAGCATAGTGCACCCGTAATCCTGTAGTGCACTTACCCCACTCATCCATTATCCGGTGAACAACTTCATGCACTCTGTAGTAATTCTCGAACAGATTTCCACAGCAACACCTGTGCATCGTCGTCGAGACTCCGCACATCTGCATCGGTANTGGGTCCTGGTTGTGACGGAAATACACTAAATATCTGAAAAGTTCTTCTTCACCATCCCTGATGGAACTAGTTCGGAAAAGAAGGAACCAAAGGGCACAGTTGAAATCTGGTCAGGACACGAGTAACATTTCTCTTGAATTAGGTTGCCGAAATACTTTTTTCCAACTTTTATTGATTCATTCATATTCTCAAAATAAAATAAACAAATATCACTCACATTCTGATTGGCTGTCGGCTGATCACGTCACATTCCTCATCCAATCAGCAATGGGGAGACAAGAGCAAATCAGGATACTATTCTTTAGTTTCACGTGATTTACAAAAATGCAATACTTACTACCCTCTAAGGGCTAATGAAAAATAACCTCCAAATCTTAATGTGAAAATTATATTAAGGTTTTGCTACCACAACCAAATAATCCGAAACTAAAAGACAATAATTTTAACCTGGAAACCGCCAGTGTCTCCCAGTCGTTACTTCAATGGCCAGTGCATATATTGGCATGACGAGTGCCTAACCGTCCCAAGAGGCCGTGTAGTAGGAAGCCGAAGTCGGGAAACGACTGGCGGGTAGAGTGGCCAGAAGTTGCCTATCTCCCGGAAATCAGTGCTAATCCTGGACAAACTCCACAACATATATTAATTTCACAAATTTTACAATAACAAAAATTAAGTGATTCACATTCTGGTAATTTCAAATAACCAGCAGAGCCACGCTTTAATTAATACCGCAGCTTCCAATTATTTTGTCAATATGAACTTGGCAGATGTGTGTTAAGTAACACCAGCCAATCAAACTGTCCAGCTATCAACAAAAACCCACACTGATGAAACCTTAGGGGAGGTACAAATAACAGTACGCATTTGGAACATTGAAATAACTACAAAAGCTTTCGTTTCTCATGACCTGCATGAAGACTCAATACTTGAAATACCATGGCTGATCGAGCAAAACACAGTTGTAGAACCTGCTGCCAGGCGAATCTATTATGGTCTGAAGGAACACCGGACTATTTACAACTTGAACCTGTGAACCACGAGTTTCATACCGTACATGCCATGGACGAGCTAGACCACGCAGTGCCGCCTGCATATAGTGACGTGATACAACACATGCTCAATGAACGCTGCAACGTTTTTGTTGCTGCTGACCCACTGTGTAGCACTAATGTGGCAGAACATTCTTCGTATTCTCTTAATGCAGTCAAAACCAGTGTAACACCAACCCCACCGTTACTAGCCTCACCAACACTGTATAATCAACGAGAAAATACAGGAAATGCTAGACGAAGGTATCATTGAACCCACGGACAGTGGTTTTAATTTCACCATAACTTTTAACTCCTAAAAATGATGGAACTTGGAGGTCTTGCTTCGACTTCAGGCCTCTCAACCTCATCACTGAAAATGCTGCCCCACCAATCATAAATGTTAAAAGATGCGCTCAACAGCCTTGGCTGTGCCAAAATTCTGACATCACTTGATCTCCACAGCACTTACTAGTAAAACCAGACCGGCATACCGCTTCCAGTTCAGGGCCATGGCTTTCGGCTTGAAAACTGTTCAGGCTTCGTTCCAGGAAGAGGTGAAGGCAGATCGTAAAATAGCAGTGCTTTACGCTGCTTACAGATAATAGGAGTTTAATCTGGCTTGATACCTGTTGAAATTAATACTGCCAATCACTATTCTTCGAACTGCTTTAATTACACAAGAAACTCTTATTTAACTGGCTTAAGTGTAAGGATTCCAGGGATGCTGATATCTGTCCCCACCTTATACGGCTTACCAGGTTAAGGTGAAAACAGGTGAAATTGCACGGCGCCATAACTCGGAGGGCATGACTTAGTGAGGGTGTCGTTCGGTCAATAACCTGTAGGTCCCTGGAGTCCTCTGTCGATCTGCAGTGCTTGTGAATGATGAACTTACCAATACTTGAACATACCTAGTGGTTTCACTCGTTATACTAGCGATGTTGTAGGCCACCAGCTCCAACCGACAGCAGCAGCACTAGCAGCAGAGCAAGGAGCTACTCCGGGCCACATCCAGTACACGTAAACCTGTGGCATTGTGTCGACCAGTACGCCGGACAGCTAAGCCCATGACTGACTCTACCATGCCGTAAAGCCATGCGCTCTATCTTATATATAGGCCAGGGCCTGGCCAGCAGTCAATAAGGACAACCCATTACATCACTCGTGTCCCTGACCGACACACCAAAACCTTGCCCGACCGTGACGTCGTCAGCCACCCGATGTCATGCGCCAACTTTCACACCTGTCCAGTCATTTCACAGAGTATGCTTCTTAGTAAGAGCAATACATTTCTTACATAATTGTTTTGCAGGCATATGAACAAAATGCTATACATTTCTTACATAATTGTTTTGCAGGCATATGAACAAAATGCTAAGAAAGTATTCTCAACTTCAATACTGAACGAATATTAATATTACTGACAAGAATCATTATTTGTGAAATGACTTGACAGGTGTGAAGGTATAGTGAAATTCAAATGAGTGATGTGCAGAAGTCCAAAACACTTAGGGCGAGTTGGGAGAGTCCATTGCTGCTGCAAGAAAGGTGGGGTTGTTCAGTTAAGTACAGAGAGCAGCCAAATAGAGTTCGCGAGAGCTTCTCTCCCTGTAAATATTGCTTGTCCACAAAATATGTACTCAACAATATAGTTGCCAACACCTGAACACCTACATCCAATGTCTCAATTCTTCTTTTATCCACAAAAGCAGATGAAAATACTGGATAATGTAGGATGTTAAGAGGGGTGGTTGGGGTTGCACAGCATTCAAATAACACTCCATACTTAGCACTTTTGAGTACTTCTGATGTAATATTAAGTTGCAATGAACTTTGTGAAAACTGCTGGTTTTGTAATGTTATGTAGCCACCACGATGTAAAGGAAATATGTATATGGAATATGCCATAATATTACACTGTCTACATTCTTTGAAGATATTGACAAAGTAATATTATGCTGGTCTTACTGAAGTTCACTGCAACACATTTGTTGGCAGGAAATAAGGATTACAGGTACCAAAGCCAGCTAATTACATTTTCCTCCTGTTTTTTCGTTTATGTACTTTCCTTTCATGATTCTCTGAGGGTACAAATGAGCCTCAACACACTCACCAATTCTCTACATGGGTTTGCTGACATGAAATACTCTGAACTAAAAAATTAATCACTAGGTCAATACACGATGTGCTAATATTCACAAATATTTGCAGAATAACCCATTGTGCTTTACAGGTTTTGCATGATGTGCAGTGTGCTAGTAGAGAGCGAGCTACAGCCACGGACTCTCAGAGTATAATATTTTTAATTTCTTTACAAACATGTTAAGAATTTCCAGTGTTTTTTCAAAAATAACAAGGCACCTAGGAATGCCTTTCTGCCACAGACATCTACAAAGAATCCGGTATTTAACTTCTTAATCTACATAATATGCAGTGTGACTGAGGTCCAATCCAGGGATGGTTCTTTCAAGAATACTTTTATCTTCCTCCAATACAATTAAACTAACAAATTAAATGACGGGAGATTTGGTTGAGGTCCGTAGCACCAATATAGGAGAAATGAGGTGGAGAGGAGGAGCAACAAAATGGAATTGTGGAGAAGATAAATGTACCTCTGACAAAACCCACTGGTCAGTGATTTGACACAACCACTTCCCTTTCCCCACTTCGAAATAAATAATATGAGAAATATTGCACATCTGATATCTCATGAGCTTGGTTTTTTATGTAGCAAGAGAATAGTGTATTCTTAACCAGTGGTGACTCGTGGGTCTATATAGGCTGGTAAATTGTANTTTTTTTATGTAGCAAGAGAATAGTGTATTCTTAACCAGTGGTGACTCGTGGGTCTATATAGGCTGGTAAATTGTACTTGGTGGAGCCGGAGTTTTGGCTAGGATAAATAAATAATTTGGGCTTTTACCTTGAGGCATAATTACATAACCTAATTAAGACATCTTAAAATGGCACACACATCAATGAGTTACTTAGGATTTGAACCCAGACACTCATACACTGACGGCAAGAAAAAGAGGGGATGGCGAAAGTCAAAGAAACTTATGGTGAGAAGGTAAGGTGCCCAAACAGTAAAGTTATTTTAATTACATTTGACACTAGAAAAAATTTACAATTAAATGTTTTAGAGATGATTTTGTCAGCACAAATCTCATTATGATTTCACACAAAAAAGAAAAATTAAGAACTGGCACGTTTTAATGATTTGTTTAAGTTAGCTGGTAGGCCTGGACACCTTGGAGTTATTGTCTTAGCTAGGCTATTTCGGCATACACAATAATTTCACACAAATTTCAATACAAAAAGTTGAAGAAACTTAAGAAGTCAACTATTTTTGCTTTTATGAAACNACAATAATTTCACACAAATTTCAATACAAAAAGTTGAAGAAACTTAAGAAGTCAACTATTTTTGCTTTTATGAAACGCAGCATCATTTTTCAATTCAAATTGCTTTCACATCAACATAATATGGTATCTGAACAGAAATACTGATTTACTAGTGACTGGGCTGTTGCTTTTAGTTGACAACTCTTGCAGAAATTGACAATTACGTGGTAATGGAGTATAGACACATGCAAATGTAGACACAAACTTACAAACAGTTTCTTAAAATTACACTGTCTTTATTGTAATTTACAATCCCAACACCACTATGATACAAATGCACAACTCGATCGTCAATAATTAATGTAAATTAACTGCTGTTGACGAATATAATTTTTTTCTCCAAGTGAATGTACAAAAATAATTTAAGGTTATTTTTTAGTATGTTTAAGGATACTACTGAGTATTTGCTGTGTCAAGTTCTTATTCTGACAGCTTTAATTTTAGTAGTTTAAAAACATCAATGGAATTATTGTGAGGCTACAATCAACCACTAATCAATTGTGTCACTGTCAGAATCCCATTGTAGAGGAAATACTGGCACATCGTGGCAAATGCACCACAGAGGCTTCCCTTGCCTTACGTCCAACACATTCTTCTGGTTATGCTGTTCCTACGTTTCAAGGCTACACACACTGGGAAATGAATATATGTATTTGTGTGTCTTCTCCAAAACAGCACTTGTCCATAACACAAGAGGGAATTTGTATGAACTGCTATTTAGATTCTTACCTGTTGTGGCCATGAGTTAAGTGTCAGTGCTTGAACAGTAAAGTATTGAGCACAGGCACTGAAACGAGGTAGAGACAGAACAGTAGTCGAATGCAAGAGCAGAGGAAACTGGAGTGCCCTAAGAAAACCCTTTGACAATATTTCCAAATGTGAAAATCAAGGCGATCCCCCCCCCTTACAAATACTAGGAATTGAACCCAGTTCAATTTGGTGAGAGGAGAGTAGTCCAATTGCGACTACAACACCACCACAGCCCTTGTGGCCATGACAATTTCTCGGCATAGTAATTACTTTTAGAAAAAATGAAATACACAAATATTTTCTTGGAATGTTGTCGAGACGGCACTTCGCCAACTTCCATCTGTCCAGTGTCGCTGCTTGTGCAACCCATCTAATGGGTGGTCCTGTACACAGCACATCTAACCCAACCTGTGGTCCAACCTATGTTGATATTCCCAAAATCCAGACACAACACTGCTCAGCATCAACCACTTAATCCACATGCTGATACAGACCATCACCCTCCATGAGCATGGAATTATGTTTACACCAACACAACAGGGTCAAACTTTACTCGCTAATCCATGGCACTCTAATGTGCCAAGTCCACAAAAGCTGTGCAGTCCCAACGGAGGGCAGATTGTCGCTTCAAATAAATCTCAGAGAAGAGTTGAATCTTAATTATTAAAACACCAGAAACTAACTGGACTCAGAATTCAGAATTTTCCAAGTTATTTATAACTTTTCCAGAGGCAACCTGGCATAATGTACTTGCTAAACTTAAACTTACCTGAGAAATGGCACACATCCACAACAGCTTTGGAAAAGTGCAGATATGTTTAACAAAGTCCGTGCAGTCCATAAACTAATAACTGGTTCTGATAAAAACAAAACACATACAATTAACCCTAAGTGACAAAAAGGAAAAACACCACTATAAAGATAAAATTCAAAAATATAAACACACAATACATTTAAAAAAAAATTGGAATTTTTGTTAACATGTTTTATTAAGAATAAATAGTGACAGCATGTAGGAGTAGCTTCTACATGTATTATATCATATAGGCTTATACGAAACAATAAACACATCAGTCCAGTCTGAGAAAAACCATTGCTTATTTTGTGTTTCTGCTATACAAATGGCAAGGAACTACTGAAACTAGTAAAAAAAGACCCACACTTAAAAGTCAGCACAACAGTACTGAAAAATAACACACATAATTTACACAACTTTAGCAAAACACTAACAATGTACACAAGTCGCAGCATTTCCGAAAGAAAAATTATTAGAATGAACAAACCAACTTTACAGAATTTCTGCTACTAAACAACTAAGACAATGCAACAAATTATAGTTATCTCTATTTAGTTACAACAAACAGTAGACTTTATTAAAACTTGATTAATGACCATAGGAATATGAAATATGCTTCATTCAGTTCTTTAAAATAGCCATTTTTACAAATCTGTAACATTACCAAATAACACAACAAAGACAATATATAAACTTATAACTTACAGTATGTACAATGTTTCATGCATGGTCTATTTTAATTTCTGTAAAATCCAAAATAAACATTTAGTGACAGCAACATAAAACTTCATATACAGTAAGTGAACTGGAACCTTTGAAAATTTTTATTGGCACAAGCAAAAACATCTCCACCAGTGATACAAAGATATCACTCAAACCTTATAAGGACAGTCCCAAGTTAGTATGGAACGCAAGTATTTTTATCTGAACATTTGTATATCACACACTTTGAAAAGTACGAACATGAACTAAGATGGTATACACAAGAAAATTACGAATACTTTGTGTTGAATGTGGTAGCAACTTAGATTATGCTACGATACACAGACAATTGCAAATTGTCAAGTAAAGACTGAAATTTTATACAATTTTGGTTTTGCACTTGGTTCACACGTTACAATACCACAAAACTAATACAGCACATCCTACAAACATACAACTACAATTTACCATTAACTCCTTAACATACCGATACCTCGTACAAAAAATACTCGACTCTAAATCTTCGTAGAAATATTTTTATTTGGATTTTATGTTTATAGTAACGACAAATATTTTCTGAAAAATCTTACACAACATCCAATGACTACTGAGTGAAATTATTAACACACAATTTCTGCACAGTAAATGCAAATTACTACTACAAAAACATTTATAAAGGCTCTAATATATTTAAGATTCCTATTTTACAATTTTCAAAGAGCCAAACACAAAAACTTTTATTTATTGCTGCGAGGAAACCGAAACCAGACCAATTAGACCACTAGACTATTGGCATCACTATTGTTAACTGTTAAGTGAAATGCAGCAAAGATTTGTATCTACTGAGAATTCATACTCTGCAACTGACCAACACGTGACAAGAATTTTGAATACCCGCACAATTATAAAACCAGATCATATAGTTAATCTCAAAATACTAATATTTTCCATTACCTACCATACCATCATATGCACATGCACATCAGCCGACACATGAACACATTAAGTATGTACAAATAATTATAGTTTCTGTCAGTCATGGTTATTCTGAGTTAATACTACAACAAGACTACAGGTTAAGACTACAAGACATAAGCCAAAGTTATAATGTACTTTTAATTGTTTGTCTAATCAGTATTAAAAAAACGGTTTTAAATCATACACAATTTTTTACGATGTGGCAAAGCATTCAATCTTTCAAAAGTCATTGCATATTAAAAAAAACATATGTTTTCAAAAGAAGTTGGTGTGCGGTAAAAAATTTATGCAGAGAAAACTTTGACCGAAAACCTTAAATTAAGGTATGACATAAAAAAAAAATTATTCCAAGGGGGTTTTTTTTTTTTTTTTTACATTTTTACGCAAAATAAAAATTATATCTAGGAGAGCAAAACACAATTCAAATGTCTGAAAATACAGAAACCTCCTCTTCTGTTGCCTCCAGATCAAGAAGTTTGTAAGTAAAAGTCTCAACTAAATTATGGCTGTGTGTGCCATTTTTTTATTTACGGGTAAGTTGAAGTTATTTCAGTATCCAAACCATCTCCTGATCAGCATCCCATGATAAAAGCGGGAAAATTAAAAAGCAGTAATTAATTTATGTAACTACACAAAGTAATTTTATGAAATCAAATTTAAAAAATGCTTAACAGCAAATACAACAAATAATTTTTAATGATAAAGCAATACATTCTTTCATATTAATATCAAAGAAAAAAAATTTCTGCCCAACTTATTTTTACATAGAACACAAAGAGAACTAAATTATTTAACATAAATGGTAATTTGCAACAGAACTTTGAGCCTACTTGCCTCCTCCCACTAGCAAACATTCATGCCAGTCTGGAATGAGAAAAACCAACAAAAATATTATTCACCACATTGGGCAATGATATTACAAAATATTATTGGCAGTGGCACACTGCAAAATGAGCAAGATAATTTTTTTTTTTAATTATCAACTATATAAGAAAAATATTAATGGAAGTCAATTTGCATTTTACAAGTGCAAAAGTAAAAATGTTTGATATTGCAGTGTTTTAGCTGCATACAAAATTTTTTTGTAGAAATCAATAAGTTCCAAAGACAAAAGTTTGGGTAATATATATTGTTGACTGCCTTATCTAGTAAAATTGGTTTATCAAGATAAACCCATTCAGTTACAGATAAACATATAGTTTTCAAAGTTACAACTAAAAGATTTTGGTTCGGAATTGTACTAATTATCTTTAAAGATGCTCTGTCCTATTGCGAGACCAATAAAAATGTGTGCGCACTTGACAATAATGGTAGCAGCTATTTATAGTCTATAGAATGTAGTTTCAACAACGAACAATACCCCCGACACGAGCGACTTCCCCAACGGACAATGTTTTCTGTGTCCATCCAGCGCAGATCATTAAAATCACTTTCTGTAAAAGTCCCAAATATAAGAGACTGTGAGAAAGGGTTAATACCAGATTAATAAAATTGTCTATGCAAAAACTCTGATAAGAACAGTTCTTGCTATCCTCGAGGTGTTTCTACAATTTGCAAACCTGGTTTGTATGTACAACAGACAAAGCAAATTCACACAATTTAAGCTAATACAGTAGAACCCTACTCTTTACGATCCCTCACAGTTTCCAGGGATAGGGTTGTTCAGGTCTTAATAGTAGGATTGGAAATTTTTTTTTTTTAACATATTTTGGCCCACTCCGACCCCTATACATCAAAATGTGGGTGGTATCTATTTTTGGATATGNTTTTTTTTTTTAACATATTTTGGCCCACTCCGACCCCTATACATCAAAATGTGGGTGGTATCTATTTTTGGATATGCGCTGCTTGAAATAGTGTTAAACGCAATGCATCGAGGCTTATCTGTTGGCACATTTCTCTCAAATTTCCAACTTTTTTCCTACAGAATTTTTTTAAGTTTCCTCAAAAATAGGTTTTTAAAGAGAGATGGTCTTAATGAAAGGGGTTGCAACAGTGAGGTTCTACAGTACAGCACTACCAATGTTTGTATGCTTTGACTCAATTTAGTACACTGTATTAAATGTGAGTCCTCTGGGAAATGTTGTGAT
>NQII01002240.1:365243-376807 GCA_002778355.1 Clitarchus hookeri | reverse complement strand
AATCCACCCACACAAACCCAAGCTGTCTTTACCCTATCTGCCGTAGTTACTGGTTCTATGTGACAGTACACCGCACATGTCTACGAACGCAATTAATACACTCAATGTCTTATCTACCATTTATCCCAGTGTACAAATGCATAAAACAGATACAATGTTAGAACATTAACCTTCACATAAATACACTAGGCAACTGATGTAGTTGGACATGTACCAAGTAATTTATAAAATTGAATACAAAAGCATAATAATGTGATAATAGTTATAGAAACAAAATACAATGCTATTTCGTTTACTTGTACTGAGCTATCATTATTTAATTAATTTACTGATCTTTTTATGACAAAGTTGATACAGTTTGCTTTTTCTTACACTTAACCAATTAACAACACTTACTTTTTACCAATTAACAACACTGAATGAACACGAAAAATTAAATGACCTAATGTGCTTAAACTATGGGCATATTAATCATAACGTATAGAAGAAAACTATTTGAAAGTTATTATTCAAATGAAAAATTCAAAATAATAACAATAATAATATAAACTAGAATATGAAATGTAACTGTGAAAAAACCAATAATTTTTGGGAAAAACAATAAAACTAATATGTCTTACAGCATGCGATATATTATGTGTGCACAATAATGAAATGTTAGCAGTGGTTTTGGGTATTTTGAATAAGGCTATCAAAAATCTCAACTTGCCTAGGTATCTCTTTCAAAATGAACACCTGAAGTGGGGGCGAGATAAAGGCAAAAATTTGCAGACTGCTGGCGACACAGGCCGAGTTCCAAGTACACAGACCGTGTTCTAATTGGTTTGGTATTGGTTTTTTGTAATTTGCATTTTGAATTATTTTGTACGGTTTTGATTTGAGACACCACGACAATCAGCTGTTTAACCTGCAATGCTGCCATTTACTGTGCAACACAACTTGGCAGATGTGAAATAATTGTTTTAACTAAAAACCCGAAAGTGAAAAAATAATAATAAACCGCGTATCTGCATAAAACAATGCTTAAGGTACGGTTACAATTTTTTAATGATTATAATAAAAAATAAAGACAAACTTTTACTAACCAATAATTAGAGATGCTCATTTAGTGAATATTTCACGATTTTCTTTACTAATATGTATTTTATGTGTGGTACGCATTTGTTTACTAGAAAAACTCAGGTTTTATGGTTACTCAAACACTTCAAAAGTCGGCAAAACTATTACTGCGGCTATTTGGTGACTTGTATTTTGCTTATTTGTAAACTGCGTGGTTGACAAAACTGAAATGCAAATTACGAAAGTACGTCATCGACGTTGCAGACAAAATTGATAACGTGACCATTCTGTTAACTATAAGGTGCCAACTGGAAAAGGCCCACAGTTCTCAGGCTACGAGGGAAGTGGTGTAGCCACGAGGGGGTTGTTGGCCTGAGACACCTCCCTCGCGCCTGGCTGTTTGCAAGCAACCTGTCTCTGTCCGCCTGCCGTAAATTACAGGGCGCGCAGGAACAGGAAGTCGGTGGGCCGTGACTAAACACAGCGCCTACCCCACCCCCAACCCCCCGCAAATCACGGGGCAGACAAAACAACCACCTTTCCTCGCCTGCCCTGGGGTGCGCGCTCCGCGTCTTTGTCCTGCCCCTGTACAGTTAGTCCACCCTCCTCGCCTTATGAGACAGCACAAACTAGCAGGCAAGGCAGGAGGAAAAGAAAAAGACGCTTTTCACCCTCACAATTTTTACCGCCAGCATCTTACCACTTACAGTTCGACTTCGCATCTTACGCACACATTTTGTTTCCTTTTCGTGTCATAATTTTAGTTTTAGAGTAATCATTAAGAATTTCTAACCAGCTGTTAAATGTAGTTATAACTTAATTTTTACTTTTATTTGGTAGTTGTAAAAATACATTAAGGTATTGATATTTTCAAGTTTGCATTGTGCTACATTTTACGTTTTACGTTGATAGTTTGGATTTTATGTAGATCTCTGTATAGCAGAGTAAGGTAAACAGTTAAATACTATCATGAATATCATTTTTATTTTACTTAACAAAAACGTAATCAGCAGGAAATGAAAGAATCCGAAATAGCGAGTGATGCCGACACTTCCCACGCGGTGGCCGCAAGTCATATGGGATACAATTTACATATATTTCCTAGTTTTTAAGAGAGCTATGTACTGAAACATTTTCTGTGAAATCGTTGTTTACGCTAATACGCGTATCTCGGCAAATAAATGTTCCGGAAATACGACGTTTTGCAATAAAAAGTANAAATCGTTGTTTACGCTAATACGCGTATCTCGGCAAATAAATGTTCCGGAAATACGACGTTTTGCAATAAAAAGTAAAAAAGAATTGTCTATGTCCTTATCTTTATACTTTATTCATATTAAGCGTATCCATAGAGAAAAACTTGTGAAAATTATCAAATATCGTATTTTTAAAGCTTGCCTATGCAGTTTCCTTAAGCGGCAAGAGAAAAGTGCGGTTATACGAAAATAGTTTAATCTGTGGACTTCCATCGCGTGTAATAATAAAGTCCCACTGTCACATATCCAATTTGAAGAGTAAAGCATTTTGACGGCAACACTGCATGCCTTGCGAGTAGGAGCGATGAGGCGCTAAGGATGCCCGTATCATACGCTCCCTCGCTTCTTGGCCCTACATACCCTTCTTAAACATCGTTATTCTGAAGCCTAGCAAGCACACAGCATAAGCTAAAAAAATGTATGACCCTCAACAAAATCACACGGATAAAAAACATCGCTCGACAATAAAATACATGAAAAAACNGCTAAAAAAATGTATGACCCTCAACAAAATCACACGGATAAAAAACATCGCTCGACAATAAAATACATGAAAAAACCTGATGAAAAAAACGTTCAATCCTGATAATACGCTCCATCCCATCTTGCTAACTAAATTGAATTATCTCACTCTTGTCAAAGTGTGTTAAGAGTAAATTTTCAATAGAGATTCTTCAGTTCTCTCCGAGCTAAATCCGAATTGAAATTTTCCTCTAGTCAAAGTAATTGTGAATCGTTCGTGAATCCTAGGGTAACGCTGGGCCCTTTTAATCCTTTATAAAACCTAATTTTAAGTCGGGGAATTTGCGGTTCTTCCTGAAGTCCTACGAAATGCACCAGAGTTAGAAAGCGAGGATGCAACTCTGTTTCACACTTCGCGGCTGTGTCGTAAGCGATGCCCTTTTTGATGACCTGATACGGGAAAGTCACGAACGAAGAATAGTTGCCTGTACGATATCAACGACTAACGCAGGTCTTCCTTGTCCGTCGCAATATACAGTATTTTCCCCGATATACTCCAGCCAATTTCAGCAACATTTCAAAGTGAATAATTTCACGCATCAGTGTGAAACATCTGCCACTGCAAGTTTCCAAAATCACATGGATGTAAGAATAATTTGTTGTTTACGGGACAATTAACCTGAATACACAAAGCGAGAAACTAAATGGAATTACGATAAATTTGTTACAAGCTTTTTGAAGACCGTCTGGTTTTCTTTAACATTTACGTAAAGTAGCGGAAATGTTTTACAAATTTTTTATAAATATCGTGAGATTTCTCTGACATAAAGTGGCATTATCATTTGTTAAATGCTGTCATCAATACTAATAATTCCGTGCGATATTCAAGCAAATCAGCGATCAAAGTTACTAGTAAAGGATTTATTTTCTCGTCGTTTCCTTTCCGAAATTCAAATTTATCGGTAATTTGTAACTCTTCGATTAGAAAGTAGTGTTTGTGACCACATGTTAAGTCACAGAGTGTTCACTGCCAGAGTAAACATATTATGTTTGGCCAGTCAGATATCAAGACGTCTTCCTACAAGAGACGCGGCCAATAAACTTCACGTAGGATTTTTAAGTATAGTCTACGTGGAATTTGTTTCGCTAAAATCAAGCGTACCTATGTATTTGTAACGATAAACTATTTGCAAATGTAACAGTACACTATATACGTAAAGTAACGTATAATTAACGAAAACGGTTATACCTGATGTTATTGGCAGCAACTGTTCGTGGATATGTACAATTTTCTCATCAGCATACGGCTTAATTCATATGGAAGGAACTCACTTGATTGGATATTGAGCTCCCGCAGTGTTGGGTAAATGAAACGGAACAGGAAATTTTCGCCCAACAGATCAAATTTCCGAATCCAGTGTACATTCAAGCGGAAATCGGTTGATGACTGGATGCTGCCTTTTCTGGAACTGTNCAACTGTTCGTGGATATGTACAATTTTCTCATCAGCATACGGCTTAATTCATATGGAAGGAACTCACTTGATTGGAAATTGAGCTCCCGCAGTGTTGGGTAAATGAAACGGAACAGGAAACTTTCGCCCAACCGATCAAATTTCCGAATCCAGTGTACATTCAAGCGGAAATCGGTTGATGACTGGATGCTGCCTTTTCTGGAACTGTNCGATCAAATTTCCGAATCCAGTGTACATTCAAGCGGAAATCGGTTGATGACTGGATGCTGCCTTTTCTGGAACTGTGTTCTAGTATGAAAATTCTTTCCTCGCGTTATTCCCCGATATTTTTCATTGTTTCTTCTGGCTCACAATCACAACCGGTGTGCCGTCAGGTCTGTGGTACAATCATAAAAATAATAGTGTAAGTGCCTTGATGTAGTCGCCAAATGAGTACGCGAATTTTCTGGGTTTCAAATTACGAATGCAACAAGCGTCGAAAAACATTTCCCAGCATAAACTACTTACTGGAAGATTTATTACATTACCTGAACGCTTGCGTTGAAAGTTCGCCTATGTATCCTAATGAAGCCACGTGAAAACCTATACCCAAAGTGGGTCGATTGACACTCTTGTCGCTTCGATATCGACTGTCCCACTTATCGACCTAGCACGCGAGTTACATAGGCACGTTAATTCACTATCAAATGGCGCAAACATGGTCACGGAATGTTAAATGGAAATATTTTTGTCCGAAAATGTTTCACGTAGTTGATGAAGATAGTTTACTCACGACAAACATTATGACATTTCAACCCGCATATATATCGTATTACAGTCGTTTACACTCTTCTTGACTAGAATGTATAATAAACTGATGTCACGGTGGGAGGGGAATTTACATTTCAATAAGAAAGCCACATATCTGACTTCGTTTGACAATTTTTTTGGGGGTATGGTAATCATTCAAAGTGACAGTTTCTCACAAAATACAATGTTCAGGGTAGGTTGCAAGTAAATTTCTTTCAAGGGCTGACAGTGAGAAGTTTCCCTAGTTGAATAGCTTGATCTGGATTTTCTCATTGCTACGCTCGAGACTGCAAAAATATTCGCAAATGCATGTGGTAATAACACAGCCCGTAGACTCATAACTCTGATATATATCCGCAAATACACTGAAGNATATTCGCAAATGCATGTGGTAATAACACAGCCCGTAGACTCATAACTCTGATATATATCCGCAAATACACTGAAGAGCCAAAAAAAAAAAACTGGTACACATACCTAATATCGTGTAGGGCCCCCCGAGCACGCAGAAATGCCGAAATACGATGTGGCATGGACTCGAGTAATGTATGAAGGTATGCAGGAGGCAATTCACACCACGAATCCTGCAGAGCAGTCCATAAATCCAATCTGCACCAATTTGAGAAAGGGTTGCATGTCTGTCACGTTTAATGATTCTTGTCAGTCGTCGTTTGGCCCGTTCTTTCGCGATCTTTTTCCGGCCGCAGCGACGTCGAAGATGTGATGTTTTACGGAATTCCCAATATTCACGGTACACTCGTGAAATGGTCGTACGCGAACATCCAAATGTTATCGCTACCTCGGAGATGCTATGTGCCATCTCTCGTGCGCCGACTATAACACCACATTCAAACTCTTAAATCTTGATAACCTGCCATTGTAGCAGCAGTAACCGATCTAGCTGCCAACCGCATCGCGTTACTCTGATTGGTTCCATACCTCTGTTATTTTCATACGCACGCCTATACCAGTTTTTTTTTTGTTTTTTTTCTTTGCTCTTCAGTGTATAACAACACACATTTTGAATGTTCTAGGAATCTCTGGGCCGATAACAAAACTTCTAGAATAACTGGGATCATACCAGACACGTCTAAAACTGGTTCCTCACTAAGGCAGTTGTAAATGGACGAACTGCGTCTTACAGGATACTGAAATCTTGTCTGGAATTTGCGAGGTCTATAAGTCATACCAATACCGAACGTCCGTAATGCACATTTAAACAGCTATAGTCCATTCATGGTTATTCAACCGTTTTCCGAAGCCCTGCTAAAGTTATAATTCCACGATATTCCTCCGCCTTACGCAATCAAAGCTTAATCAAGTTTGCAAAATTACACCAAAGGGACAACGCACCNTTCCACGATATTCCTCCGCCTTACGCAATCAAAGCTTAATCAAGTTTGCAAAATTACACCAAAGGGACAACGCACCGCATTCGCGCGCACTCAGTGTAATAACATTTTACATAATAGCCATTTCTTACTATGCATTGCCAACACGCCTATTTTCTCTCTGTTTTTATTCATATCAATTATAAAAGAAATATAATTTATAGGTAAAAAGTAAGAAAAAGATTCATTTCACCAAAAATAATTTAGATTTATGTTAACACGAGTATAAAACGTTGGTCACACGTGGCATATTTAGGTTACAACTNAATAATTTAGATTTATGTTAACACGAGTATAAAACGTTGGTCACACGTGGCATATTTAGGTTACAACTAAAAACGTCATACATGGGGTGATTTTTCAAAGGTATGATTCAGAAAGTTCGAAGAAAACGTGATAGCAATCCACGTGAAATGTGTTATGCACTCGTAAGCAGAGACAAGCAAATTTGCAGGGTCGTTTGACATCAAGCTCCACTTTTGTCTGTATCAGTTCTGTGATTGTAATACTGGTTTACTCACCCTGGAACATTCAGTGGCAATAATAAGCCAGTGACAAATGATATAGGAAATTCTACGATATCCAGTAGAGTGTATTAACGGCTTGGCAACGTCAGCACAGCAACAGCCCATGAACACGTACTCTGGTACTCACAGGGCAGTGTAGTCGAGAATACAGCTCAATATGCCATCAGAAATTTATTATATTACGGAAGCAAGATAATTTTAAAATGTCTTCGCAATGTTTAGACTTTCTCGCTGAAGAAACAACATTGCAGCACTTTTCCCCGTCTCGGACAACCATCGTTGTTTATATATATATATATATACATATATATACTGGTAACGACGTTGACTGAATTGCATTTCGAATTCTGAACATTCTCCGCTGTTTGCGTATACTAGGAAATAGAACCGTGGAAAAAAAAACCACACAACAAAGGGAGGAAATATTCTGAAGCAATATATGTACCGAAGCAGAAAGGATATACAAAACGATGTAACAACATCTGTTTACAAACAGACATCAAAGGAAAAGTGCCTGGATGTGGGAAACTAGTGGCAGGTTATAAACAGAAGAAATAAACAACGAGGCAGGGAGCAACAGAAAGCAAAGCAGAGCACGCGGAAAACAAAGCAGTGTTGTTGACTGCAGCGATCGAGGGCAGATGAGAATGAATTGGCGTGGAACACTTTCACACGAGGCGAGAGCCCGGCCCCGTTTCCCCATCGTCGACTTTCGTTTACCGGGCTCGCCTCTCGACGTCGCCGCCCACAGAGAGATACCGGCCGAGGAAAGAGAAAGTGCGGCTGCGCGGCGTGATATAATTAGATACACTTGCACATTTCTGCAAGAAAGCCAGCCCCGGTGTTGACAAGCCCAGCCAGCATACTGCAGCCCTTCTGCTCAGTGATGCACTTGACTAATCTCAAAGTTACAACGCCAACACTATGGACTATGATAATGCTTTGGATAATACTCACAAGATATATATATAGAGAGAGAGAGAGAGAGATGAATGAGCGCCGCCAAGGGTGAAATGAGGTGGAGATGGAGCAGCGGCGAAATGCAAGCGCGGGAGAAACGATAATGCCCAGAGAAAACTCGCCAGCCAACGGCAACGATCACCACGCTTTCCGCACGCGAAAAAAAAGGATACCCCGCCGGGAATCGAACCCGATTCGTCTTGGTGCGAGGCGAGTTATCTGACTACTGCATCACCACGGCCACAATAATCACTAGATGTTTGTGAATTCCACAAATTTAGTCGGTGGCAGTTTGACTCCTAGCGTCTTTACTCTACTTTTCATTTATGATTAGGTCCACATTTGTTAAGACAAGTGCTGGATGACCCTTGGGGAGTAATGAAATCGAAGAAATATAGTGACCATACCGCGTGGTTTTGTGAAGGACTAGGAGGTCTAGGATGCTGCCAAATGAATTTGCTAAATTTACGTACCTACAATGATAACATGTTACTTAAATGAAAAAAAAGCAATCTTGTCAGATATTCATGGCAGTGAGACGTGTTGCCGTTGGGTTATTTCGCGCAATATTGATATACTGTCCGTATTAAGCTATCCGGTATCTCAAGCGGATTTTACATAATTGTGCGATATCTCACGATCCCNGATCCAGTAACCTTCGATATAATGGTTAACCTGCTCTATCGCGGACGGATTTACGAGTCCTGGTGTTGCAACTGAATACTGTTTCAGTCCGTGTTAGTCCGTGCCCTACCTGTGTCGACACAGGCCTTACCACCCTTTCGCAACCACCTAATAATGTATCGGATCCTCGATGATACTACTTTCGAGCATACGTACAACGGAGGCAAAGCAAGTCCGAAATAACTGATCACCCACGAACGGAAACCCTAAGTCGACGAGGCATATTTTCACCATTGTATGTGCAGTCCAGCCGATGATATTTGTACGTTTGCCATTGCCTTAACTCCTCCTCCCCCTTTATCTAGACTGAATCTGATTCACTCTTTCTGTTTCTAGATGTTTGTGACTTAAGCCTTCTGTCAGTGTCCAATGTAGGGATCATACTGCGTACGAAGCGTCTTTATAGTTAAACTATATTCGGCGCGAAATCAGAGGTTAAAGCGGTCGCCGACCTGGCCCTTGAATAGCGTTGCACCATGTTTGACATTCACTTTTTTTAAAACAGAAACTATTAAACATGCCCTCAATATGGATACTTGTGAGAAGATGTTAACACTCCAGAGGAGAACGGAATTGTACTTTGAAGGTATCGCGCATGCTTAAAATATTTTTTGCAGCCCTCCAACAATGTTTAAAACTGCTTTTCCTGACTTCTGTACCTTATGACGTACCTCCCGAACACAGGCGAAACTACGATATAGGCTGTTCATGAAAACCCTCTCATTTGTAATAATAGTCAATAAATATATTTTATTGTAGCATTAGATGTTAACTTACGAGTGCGGTAGAATATAAACATAACTAATTAATGTGTATTACTTACATGGCAAAATTGATTTTAAAAGTTGGTTAAAGGATAAAAAATGGCTTAAAGGAAAAAGTAACTAGGGCCTCAAAAGTGCTCACTTTGACGCTATTCCCCACCTATGGGTCCTAGGGTCCCCAGTTAATATTAGATGGCACAGACTATAAGGTGCCTTGAAGGTTGAGGGTATATCAATAAGGTGGTCTTTCCGTGTTTCCCTTTTCTGGTTGGTTATATTGTCTCGAGTTTAAATATACAGAAACACTTCCGAGGTGTGGTACTCTATTTAACTAACTCGGATTAACTGTTTTCGACGTCGTGGGGGAGGGGGGCTTCTTTGGTCGACGACTTGATACAACACTCTGCTTGTAGTGCTTGGTATGTGTCAGCTGGATGAGGTCTGGCGATGTGGGCGGCCTTGGAAAGGTCCGCGTTTGGTGCCATCTATCCTCGATTACTGCTCTGGGTTCGCTCCTCGACACTCTCCTCTCATTCCGACGCCCTCTCGCGATTCCCGACGCAACTGACTCTCTCGGTGCGGTGATAAAAACTGACTGCCTCTTCTCTCGTAAATTCGCTTATATCCTCTTGACTCCCTCCCTAAGTTCCTACACGTGTCACCCTTGTTGGAGGAGGGAGGTGGGAGGAGGGCACAGTACAAAGCACACTTCATACACATGCCATGGTTCTTGTTGGTGGAAGGAGGGGTGATCTGCACCCTAAAACTTACCCTGTCAGGTCTCCTTCTGCTGCCTGCAGTGCATGTCCCAGTTGCCCCGCTAAGGGGGGGGGGGGAGTGCTCGTGGCACCACTTCCAAGCTTGTCAGTTGTTTTCTCTGGCGTGAACCTTTGCTAGGGGGGTGGTGGGGAAGAGCTCCCGCGCTGCAGCGACACATTTAACTGAGTATCCGTCCTCTGGGTTGACCTGCCCTGACTGTCTACGTGTCCTGCGACGCATGTCAACTTGTTGGTGCTCGCGGGGAGGGTAAAATCGCGGCGGGTGTCAGCGAGGTTTCTACTTCCAATATGCGTTACATGTCAACTTTACTGTGAACAGCCCCTAGGAGCCTGTATTTAACCTCGTTACGGACATTCTAAAAATATAATCATAATATCATTGCTTAAAGTTCCATAGGTACATGCAACACGACGAGAATATTGCACGTCAGTTTAGAGCCTTGTGCGTACCGGCGATGGCACACTTGATGCGTGTGTTAGTGTAAACATCACACGAATTCATTAATAACTAATGCCAGTACTATCGAGCACAATATACGTTATAAGTTGGTTTCCAGGTCCACGCGAGCACTGCATCGACACAACAGTTCCAAACACAAAATGAATTCACTACAATGACAGTTTCCCCCGGCGACCTCTGGCGGCAGCGGTTGGCGCAGCGGGCACCAAGGCGAACCAAGTTCGATTTCCGGCGGGGTCACTCCCGGATTTTTGCACCTGAGAATCGTGCCAGACGATGCTGCTGGCTGGCGAGTTTCCTCGGGGATATACTATTTTGCCCCGCCCTTGCAATACGGTGCTGCTCCATATCCACCTCGCTTCGCTCTCGTCGACTCTCAAAATGCCGTTGTTACGGGCCACCCAAAACTCTCCATCCTCCACTCGCCGGTGATCTCTGACTGGTTCTTGCAATGGAGGTAAACGATCAACTGAACAATTAATTTGGACTTATGGCATGGCAACATTTTATTGTAAGTCGCAGAAAACTCAGTATGGCATTAAAACTTAACCACAAAAACAATATACGAAAATAAAAATTATCCAGCCTTGCGGTTAACAAATATGTAAATAATATACCAATAATTTAATAATAATTCTATAGGATTTGTGGTTATTTATTTTTTTAATTCAAAACTATTCCTTTTTGAATTGAAGGTATCTGTATGTTCTTTTGCGGTAGTAATCCTTTACTTCTACTCTATACAAATTTCATACGAGGGTAGCACATATACAGTATCGGGGATACAGGAAATATACGTATACATAGTATTTAAACTACTGGCAGGCTTAGAACTGATAAATACATAAGACAAAGACTGGTATATAATCTAGGAAAAGCTCTCTCATAAATGATAAGGAATGACATGGGAATATATAGTATGATGACCATGGTCGGATCCACGGTGGGAACGATACAAC
>NQII01002240.1:230787-365234 GCA_002778355.1 Clitarchus hookeri | reverse complement strand
CAGCTCAGCAGCAAAAAATAACTTGAATAACATAGTATACCAATTCATTAAATGTTCGACTGTAAACAATCTTGGGAGAACCGGGAAACTAATAATATGCATAAGTTTTGAGAGTATGCCATCTACCACATTTTTTTGTGGATGACAGCAATTTTTTACTTCTCAATTTCCTTATATATGGATATATTTATTATTAGAAAATCGGACATCACAACATCTCACATGGTATTAATAGTCGGACTGTTTATGCAGTAAATGGGCAGATAGCAAAATGCTTTTTCTGTCCCAAAGTTAGCCCGCAATGATCGCTGTTTCCTCTTCAAAAAGAAATGTTAAGTAATTGGGTAAATACAGTCACTAGCATCAGTAGTTAGAAAATGGGTATTTAAACGCAGTTTCGTGACAGGGACACACTGACCCTTGATAAGAAAACGTCATTATATAAAATTTCATCTTGGCAGCAAGTGCCAAAATTTCCCATTATTCCCTCAAAATTGTACTTTTTTCCCCAAAAAAAATCAAAATTTCCCTTTTCCCAAAATATTTCCCAAATTTATTTTTAAATTCCAAAATTTTCAAAGATGTGTCGATGAGCTCGAAATCCGGATCCCTTCCCCCCCCTCCCCAAAATTACAAAATTTCAATGACCCCACAATGTGGAGGAATGACTCCTTTTTGGGCAATGAGGATTGAAGATTCGTGAGGGGTTTTCTCATAGTCTACCCCAACCATACTTCATTCTCTTGCATCCCATGCGAGAATGTTTTCTCCTAATCTTTCCAAATTCGATTACCATTTAAGTCCTTCCTACTGTTAAACTTCGCGCTCTTGAATTCATTGGGGTACCGCAGTGGAGGGTTATCTCGGTGTCTGCCCAAATACGATATATAAACTTCACGCTCTTGCATTCCATTGGGGTGCCGCGGTGATGCAACAGATAGAGCGCAATTTAAACGCCATACTCTAGCATTCTAAGCTGGGGTGGGTTATCTCAGAGTCTTCCCAAAAGCAATATAAACTTCACGCTCTTGCATTCCATTTCGACAGGATGCCGCAGAGACGCAACAGATAGATGACTCGCTTCCCAGCGGCCATGCCATAGCCCTAGGCAACAGGGTTTCGCAGTGACGCAACGGATAGATGGCACGTCAAACTTCACGCTCTCGCATTTCATTGGGGTACCACATTGACGCAACGGATAGATGGCACGTCAAACTCCACGCTCTCGCATTACATTGGGGTGCCACAGTGGCGCAACAGATAGATGGCACATTAAACTCCATGCTCTCGCATTCTATTGGGGTGCCACAGTGACACAACGGATATTTGGCATGTTAAACTTCACGCTCTTGCATTCCATTGAGGTGCTGCAGCGATGCAATGGATATATGACACGTTAAACCTCACGCACTTGCATGCTAAGCCAGGAGGGTTACTTCAGAGTCTTCCTAAATTCGATTATCATTTTAATCCTTCATACAAGATATTCACCATGCTCTTCAGAGACGCCCGCCTCGACACTGCAGAAACGCGGGCAGTCAACATACATTTAAGTTAATGGAGCGACCTANTAATCCTTCATACAAGATATTCACCATGCTCTTCAGAGACGCCCGCCTCGACACTGCAGAAACGCGGGCAGTCAACAGACATTTAAGTTAATGGAGCGACCTAAAAAATAATTATCTCCCAGATACGGCAGGCATTAAGTTAATGGGTCATCGTTTAAAAAATATGTTCCAGTCGGACACGCCAAAAGCGTCAGGCACACCTTAGCATGCTGACATATGCAAGCACTTCCAAGACACAAGTATAACAGCTATTCCACGAGAAAATTATATGTTTAAATACGGTGTATGCTCGACCAGTCAGCACGCAAATTAGTATTACATACACACACACACTTTAGCACGAGTTTCGGAAATATATATAAAGTATTAATCTTATTATTATAAATATTTCGCTACAGCCAGGGACATCAGTCAGTACACAAAAAAATCATGTACACACTTATACATACACACATGTACAGCAGACCCATCAACACATGCAAAAAAAAGATTGACCGAGCAAGTTACACCAAAGGGGAAGCTCTGCGCGACTCCTACCGAGAAATACATTTTACATATGCTGTACACTCATTACGTCAGTTAGTACGCAAAAAAATTAATGTACACACATACACACACGTACAGCAGAACCCCATCCGTTGTCGGTCTTGCTCCCACGACGCATAACAAGATAATAACTGATATTATAATGCTTAGAAAGTCGTTGTACACACACTCCAGCCGACGAGAGTTTCGGAAATAGTTAAACTCTTTTAAGTATTAATAATGGTTTGCTACAGCCAGGCAGTGCGGGGCTTCGGCGACTCCCTCGAGAAATTCGTTTATACATATGCTGCAATGACCCTTCATTATGTGACCCTTTTTTTTCGCCAATGGGAGATTGAGGGATTTTACCTAACATGCTGCGAGAGTATCTCGTCTCTGATTGGCTACGCAAGGCTAAGGATATCAACATTGACAAGCTATTATCATTCATCATGGCTGAAGAATGTTCGTATTCATTACCCTCCTATCATGTAATGTCTCACATAGTATAAGCACAGCAGGTTCCGATTTGTTTATGATACACACCCTCGACAATTATCACATAAGCATTTACGCGCTAGTGGCGCCATATATCCGTCTCGTTTAAGATGCGATCGCCAAAACAATTCATAGACATCACTCGCAACATCACGAAATGACTATGTGCCTGATTGGCTACGAGAGGTTCTCGTAACTTTTAATATTTCATCAATCCATACAAACAAAGATTGACAGAATAAGCTAGACCAAACAGGGAAAAAATACATATTCATTACTAGATATTTCGAACGTATATATGGGTTCAACTGTTGGGTGTGATTATGTGATTGTTTTATAAACATATAAATATATGTTTCGATACCCTTGTCGAAATCACTGCAGCAACCAATGTACTTATGCTTAACGTAAATACTACTACTACAGGCAGTAGCCAGACTTCGTTATGGCCCCCCTTCATTGCCAATAAAGCGGCCAAGTGATGCTTAACCAAAACCAGGTGTTTAGTTTCAACATAGCTTGTGAGAAACTGTCCACAATACAGCAGCAGCATTTACCATTTGCCTATGTCAAACTTATTCATGCACACTCCCTCATTGTAATTCTTTTTTTGATAATCTTACAATATAGCATAGTGACCCCTTTTTGGACAAGGAGGGATTTTACCAAGGCTCTGATTGGCTAAGGGATATCAACACCTACAAGCTAGCACCATTCATCATGGCTGAAGAATGTTCGTATTCATTACCCTCGTATCATCTAACTTCTCACATCGTATAAGCATAGCAGGTTCTAAGTTCCAATACACAGCACACCTTCGGCAATGGAAAAAATGGTAAATATCTAGTTCAGGGGCTTTTCTGAAAATAATAAAAAAAAACTCCAGAAAGTGGTATATTTCGACTCTACTAATAACGTAGAACACGAATATATTGGGGGAATAGCTTTAAAATAAGTACAACATATTTTGAAAAATTGAACAAGTTTGTGAGGTGACTGTATTTGACAGTTTGTTTACGTTTTGAACGAAACGTTTTATGCCAACAAAAGTTGCATTAACGGGTTCTGCATAGCTTACCTTGTTGATATTCAAGACGGCGTAATGTTAAAATAAGTAGAACATATTTAAAGAAATCGCGAAAGTTGATGTTTACGCCTATTAACGTCTGCCGCCATTAATAATGGCTGCGCATTGCATATTCACGCAATCTACCGGGCGCATAAATCATCACGGGTCATACGTTAGTATGCATGCAGGCAGCGGTCGTGGTCAGTTCGATGGTGCTTCGTTCGTGATTTAAGACGGAAAAAAAGCAAGCAAGACTACGTTTCTGCGTTATATTAGCCTATTAACGAGTGCTTCTGTATATATATTCGGCTGTAAATGAGTGTTTCAGTGCGTTATATTCGCGTATGTGGTGCTTCGTGAAAACTGTGATTTCATCTAGTGATCTGACGTTGAATGGGCCATTGACAAGAGTATGTACAACCCGCCTACATTGGTGAGTGCATTTATATTATTTGTGTGGGTTTTACGTTCCTTTAAATCCCTAAAATCCTAAATTCGTAGTTTAGTGTGAAACCCACAAATTCTATCCGGTAGCTTAACGTGCAAATGTAGTTATATTACGTAAGTCAAACAAGGCTTTTTCCGGACGTTTATACAGCACAATTTCACATTCTTTCTATACTAACCTTGGATTATTCGTAGGTAACGCAGAACACGACTATAGTAGCGTAGTTAACGTATGACTAATTGTATAATATGTGCCCACCTAACCGAACAGAACCTAACCCCACGATGGGTGAATCACTATTTTACATTTTTAAACTAACCTAGGATTGTAGCGATTTTAACTAACCTAGGATTGTAGTTATTTAAAATAACGTAGGATTATAGGGTTCCCATGTAGTCTGTGATTGTAGGGTGTTGATCGGAGATTTTTTAAATATTGTATAATCTTATATTACTGTACAACCTTACAATCCTAGGTAAGTTTAGAGCCGTACAATCCTAGGTTAGTTTAAAAACGTAAAATAGTGATTCACCTATCGTGGAGTTAGGTTCTGTTAGGTTAGGTGGGTACATGTTAGGAAATTCGTCGTACGTTAATGCCCCTAGTATATTCGTGTTCTACGTTATTAGTACAGTCGAAATATACCACTTTTCGGTGTTTTTTTTTTTTTTTACAGAAAAGCCCCTAAACTAGATTATTATTATCACAGAATCATTTAAGCCCTATAAGCATANTTTTTTTTTTTTTTACAGAAAAGCCCCTAAACTAGATTATTATTATCACAGAATCATTTAAGCCCTATAAGCATAGGTGCTCGTAATTTCCGAACTGTTTAACATACAGGCAACAAATTCATAATAAATATATCGTTCCTGACAACACAAATCATCGTAGAGTTATTTATCTCCTATACATATAAAAAATCATCACAGATTCATTTAAGCCCTACAAGCATAGATGCGTATAAGTGCCGTATCGTGTAAGATACGTTCGGCAACTTCGTTACATCACAGCCGTCATCTCGAAAGGGTTACGTCTTCCCAAATGCGATTATCATTTAAGTCCTTCCTACTAGATCTTATACACCATGTGCTTGCATTCCCAGTCAGGAGAGTTATCTCAGAGTCTTCCCAACCATACACAATGATAAAGCATTACAGGCAACACACACTACTATGAAAACAATGGTGGGAACAGTCACATCACTACTGTAACTTATCATTTCCATATGCCTACAATGCGAAGAGGCATATAAATCATAAATGTAATCTATCATTGTAATAAAGAGAGAACACCACCGCGCATAAAGGAGTCTAACAGATTACGCGAAGCTCTCGCAGGCCTAACATAAAGGGCGCTGTCGCACACAACGATAAAGAATCCTAACATGTCTCGAAAGCATCTCGCCACTAACAAAGCGGACTTAAAGGTCACCGCCGCACATAATGATAAAGGGGGCTCTAACATGTTACGCTGCTATCACAGGTTCAAACTCAATAGAAATTCCGATAGTTTCACAGGTAAAAAATACAACATGATATGTAAATTTAAAAAACTTATTATATATACATAAATATCCAACACATCATGCAAAAAATTACCATGAACTATATCTACAATAAAATATTTTCGTATATAACTGTGCTCAACATATGTTCGCGTATTTCTAAGTAGGTAACAAGTAGGTCATGATGTGACAACCCGAGATGAATAACACGAACCCTCATGTCATGTTAATCAAATAAAAGCACATCGTTACCTCTATATACATATCCACGAACACATGTGTTTTGACAATATAAACATGGAAATCATTGGTTAAAGACTTACCATCGATAACTACATCGTCAACAGCAAGAAAATAATTAATTAATTTCTTTGCTTCTATCTGCACATCAGATAATGCAGCTGTGTACTATTAGTTTTTCAGTATATATGCTACATTTTGCTTAATAACCCTTTCAGACCCACTTTAATTTGCGGTTTCAGGTGTTGCAAACAAAAAATATTATGATGCGGGATGTACTTAAGTCGACACAACACTTGTTTAGCTGTCGTGGCCAATGAGCTGTAGACTACATGTTCGGCTACAGAAACATGAACCAATTATGACCTAGACCAGTAATATGGTTTGCGAATCATATACCCACAGGTAATGTTCATTGGTCACTGAATTTCGCAGTGTGCAGCACAGACCAAAAATTACCTACACGTACATAATGTACACAAATGTGTTCACTGGGTTCTGAATGGGGTAAGATATTAATCAATATAACAACTGTAAGTTGAGGATTATAGTCCAATAAATTTCAAAAAAATGTATTTTGTTTTGTCACTAATTAGGAATCCAGTTATAAGTATTCGTCTGGTTTTTTTTCTATCGAAATACAAATCTTGTGTTATTATCATCAGACAATTCCCAACGAATGTTACCAGCAATTTAGGTCACTTTTTCCTTCGGGAATTTGTGCACCGACACCCTGCCTTGATACACAAACTCTTTACAAGGTATTTACTTAATATTGCACGGCAGAACTTCATTATATTTATTCGAGTACGTTACTAACTTATGGGGAAAAAATATTTACACAATGTCAGCTAGAAATGGTCTGATTTCATAAACATTACATTTTATTTTCCTGCAGTCAGTCATATCAGCAAAAGCAGTTTTGGATCTGGTAAGGTTCGCAACGGAATTATTTTTATAGGTTAGGATCGTTTCGGGTTCAAGAAACTAATGCTAGCCCAGATCTGGTACTAATACAGATTACTCGTTTGTTAATAGCTACCTGACCTCTAAGTTGGTCAGTTCCACCAATGTTTACCATATATTGTTGGAATAATTTTAATATTTAATATTTTTTTTAATAACACTTAATTAATTGTATCGAATATTTTGATAATTTCAAATGAAACTGACATGCATACATGTATGTACATAAAATCAATCATTTTCCTTAAAATAAAATCTGAGAAGGAACAAAGGAACTGTCGTACATTGAATGTAGGTATAGGAGTGACAAGCATAAGATGATTAGGGTTTTATACTGTATGTACATGCTAGGGGATTTCCTCTCCTCCCTCTTCATAGGTTTTGAGACAAGAGCTATTGGTCCTTACCCACCAAAAATGCCTGGTCTGGATCCGTCTCTGGTGATTACACCGCAATAGGGATGCATCACCAGTTAGCATTTTCGTTGCCATGTCACAGTTTCCCTGGGAAATAGTAGTACACAGCATCCGCAATACACGAGTGTTGCACGGGTGGCCTTCGATTACAGGGGCGTCCTCTAATAACCCACAAGTGAGGCAGTACAAACTACACCTTTTGCTCTGCTGAGATGCAACCGTGTCACAAATAGCTACACGGATAGCTATCTAAGGCCTCAGTCCTGCAATATAATTTACACGGCAACCTTAAAGTGTTAATATCTTTGAAGTTACACTTCTGAATAACTACTCTAAAAAAAGTTTTCTATTATTGTTAGCTATACTTGCAGTAGCGAAGTGTTTCTAGATTGACGCCGTTTTTTTTTTCCTTCGAAATACGCTTTTGCTATTTTATTTAAATAACGATCACGTCCTACGAATGATGTGTGTTCAGTGCTTCCTAGCCGCCAATCAGCGAAAAGTAAGGCAGTGAGGTAGTATGACTGAAAATGGATGACTACGTGAAAAAAATCTCTGCCGAGTCAACGCTTTCATTCTCACATTAATTTATAATGTCTGGTGTTGCAAATCAGAAATTTTTTGACCCGACTGTACTTAAGCTGGCAAAGAATTTTCTCGTCACCACAACCAATAAGCTGTAGTCGTTGTGCTCGGCTATAGTAATATGAACCAGTAATAGCGTAGAGTAGTAGCGCAGTTTAAGAATCAGTACCCACAGGGAAGATCATTGGAAACTGAGTCTCGCGGAGTACACTACCGGCCAAATATAAGTTTCCTGTGCAACATGCTGACGACTGTCTACAATAGCCATGAAATCGTCAATCAGTGTTCTACCGAATGTGAGTCAAGTAGCAGTAAAGCACACCGCACGACCCAACTTAGCTTTTATTTATTCCGAGTTCGAATATCATGAAACTACTAAACTGTAAAATTCGATATCCATCACTACTTAATTTTACTAAGTCTTAGTTGTAAAAAAAAAAAGAACATATTGATATTTGAAAATGTATATGATGGTATTTGTATCCGCATTTTATGTATGTACTGCAGAGTAATACCTTCCATAGTAGCATTTTTTTTTAATTGTTCATTCACAAGTAAATCAGTAGGAAATAANTTACTACTTAATTTTACTAAGTCTTACTTGTAAAAAAAAAAAAGAACATATTGATATTTGAAAATGTATATGATGGTATTTGTATCCGCATTTTATGTCTGTACTGCAGAGTAATACCTTCCATAGTAGCATTTTTTTTTAATTGTTCATTCACAAGTAAATCAGTAGGAAATANCTGTACTGCAGAGTAATACCTTCCATAGTAGCATTTTTTTTTAATTGTTCATTCACAAGTAAATCAGTAGGAAATAAGAAAACCCTGTGTAGTGGGTGATGCCAAGCCTTAAAATATTTGAAAATGTCTTTAAATTTGGTTGATATTTTGTTAAAAAGGGCGGTAAACGAGTATTTAAATTATATCGACATTTAAATATTCAACTGTGTGAAAACTAGTACCATAATTTGAGCCATATTGAGCGAATATACTTCGTCACGTACATTACCACATGCGACCAAGCAGATATTCGGAAAGGCAAACTGTTAATTTTATCGTTACTCCACAACTTGCAAAGATTTTCTTGACACGAGTGACTTTATGGGGCCACAGTGATGTGGTGGTCAGACTACTAACCTCCCTGCAAAGCGAAACGGGTTCAATCCCCGGCGGGTTCACTCGGATTTTCACATGTGCGAATCGTGGCGGACGTTGCCGTTGACCAGCAGGTTTTCGCTGAGCACTCCCGTTTCCATCGTACTTGCATTCCTCCGCTGCTCCCCTTCACCTCACTTCACCCTCATCGGAACTCAAGACTTCGCTATTAACCGCAGACCAAAACCTAACGAGCGACTGTTCTTCATGTAATTTTAATAATACGAAGAATTATTTTGAGCTCTAGCCTGATGTCCTTCATTTTGTTCAATTTTGAGATATGAACGGAAAAATATATAGTCCATTCACGGCTACTTCACACTTTTTGAAGGACTACTTAAATTCTATCCTTTCGCTACGTATTATTTATTAAGTAAGTGCAAACTCTGATAAAATCTAAAAGTAAAAATAATTCGCCTGCTGCGAACTCTGAGAAACTTAACGAATGCAGAGAACAATTCAAGTTAAGAAAAAAATAATAATAAAANATTCGCCTGCTGCGAACTCTGAGAAACTTAACGAATGCAGAGAACAATTCAAGTTAAGAAAAAAATAATAATAAAACGACATGATCCACCTAAAGTTTTTCCCTCGTGGAAGAAATCACGTGAAGACAGTAGGACCTACAGTACGTANAAAACGACATGATCCACCTAAAGTTTTTCCCTCGTGGAAGAAATCACGTGAAGACAGTAGGACCTACAGTACGTATCGTATTTTTCGCTGATCAGAACCAAAAAGAAAAATTTAATGCGTAACAATGAAATATGTTTCTACCAGTGCTACGTGAAAAAGGAAAATATTTAAGAAATGTTTACTTTGCAAAAATTAATTTAATTACATTTTACGTGTTAACAGCCGTTCCTGGTCGTTGCCATCGCAGCACTCTTCTAGCAGTTTTTATTACATACTGATTGCGAAACGAACATAATTTAGAGACAATGCACACGTAAAAGTTTCGTTTAAACAAAATTATAATGCTGCAATAATAACAACAGTATTAAATCTTTGTTGCACTTTATAATTTATTTAAAACAGACAAACATGTTGAGCATGGGATGATTTTTCAAAAGTTTGTTCCAAAAAGTGTTAAGTAACCGTGAATGGACGAGTAAGTTCAAAACATTCCTGTCACATTTCCTTTTCGTTTTTATAGTCACTTTCCTTAAATGTCGTAACTTTCAAGACATTTTCATATCATGATGAAAAATGATGTAAAATGCTTAAAAATTAAGGGAATGATTTTAGATGTCCTTAGCGCTTGTGGACGTCGGATACACACACAAAGGCTACGTGTTGCCAGGTGGCTGACTTGTGCGGCCCGGTGTAACGGGCGCCTAGGAGGTGTCCAGACACCCCGGGGAGCCACTGTNCTTTTCTTCTTTCTTCCGCTGACTTGTGTAGCTGTACTTGCCCACGGTCAATTGAACACCTTCCAAGGCGCTGCTTAGTCTCTTCTTACATTCTTTTTGTGTATCCTTCTGTCAGTGGCGTAGCCACTTACAGGGGAGGGGGGTTTACGTCGACTGAAGAGAACGGAGGTATGAAAATTAAAATGTATTCTAGAAAAAAATTTCCCCATGATATAATAAAATGCACTATAGTGAACAGCAGTTGTATAATTTTTTTCAGAATTAAAGGCTCATTAATAATTTTAATACTAATGATTGACAACGTAATTGGACAAGGGAGAGGGGATTACAACCCCTCTCCACCATCTACCATTATGTGTAAAAATTAACCCCTAACTCGCACTTTACCTGAAGCTGCTTACGCGTTTGAGGCTCCGATGCGCGAGAGCAATAAGGGCTACACTGACACGAGCATCAAGTACGCCATCGCCGCTACGCGCAAGGCCATGAACTGGCGTGCAGTGTTCTCGTCCCACTGCGTGTACCTATGGCACTTACAGCGGTGACCCTATCATTTTACTGGTGGAAAGTCTATTACAAAGCCCAATACATGCTCCCATAGTAATTTCGCTCGTGTCCGGGTAGTATTGTTTTAAAGATACATAATTCTGAAAAAGTCGTTTTTACAATGTTGGAGAGCTCCAAAATAATTTTTATAGTAGGCGTGATACCTTCAATGGCCATTCGGCCCTCGTCTGGGTTTTTTTCTTTCCGTGAGTAAACTTTTAGGGACAAGTTTGACGATTTCGTTATAAAACCCGAATTTCAAACATTCTGCAAAGCACTTCAAGCGCCAGGTACGAAACCGCTGTAAGGGCGTTAAAAATACAATTATTTGCTACATTTTAGCTCATTAGACCTACATCCTTTACCGTTCTGGTAAGAAACGGTCTGAAAAAAAGTAAAACAATGGAAGAAAATTCATTTTCAAAAATAAATTAAACAAGATATGGGAATTTTTTATTAATTTAATTTTCTTCGTAGAAATTTCGAAACTGTAAAGAATTAATAGCTACGAAGGATGCTACTCAAAATGATTGTTCAAGTTATTAGAATATCATCTAGGGAATTTTTTATGCCGTCCGCCAGTATTTAAACTTTAATTTTTGCGATAAAATTTCAAGTCAAAACAGTTAGACGTTACCGCAGGTCAACCAAGAGTAGGATTTCAATGAAATTTCAGTATGCCACTTAAGTGACTTAAATCAACACTTTAGTCGGGACCAAAGTTTGCATTAAAATAACTTCTCGACATTTTTAATAATTCAAATTTTAATATAAAAGTTTTATATTTACACTAAAAAAACATTGTTAATGATATTTTTCAAATGATTTAATAGTATTTTAATTAAGTAGTGATCCAGGCCGTCTCACGAAACCATAAAATATCCACAAAATCTAGAGAAAAATGTTTTTCTCTTCAACAGTTTAAAGAGCCCTGTGTATTTACCTAGAGTTGTTTGGCCATTCGAGGCACAGACGCGTGGAAGCAATAAGGACGACTCCGGCCCGCGTACCGTACCGCCCCGCCGCATCCATACGCAATGTTTTGAAATGGGTTGCAGTGTATCCGTTGTGCCACTGCAACTATACGACTTTAAGAAGCCTCCCTAGCAAAAAAAAAAAATGTAACGCTTCAAGGTTACGTCTGGCCGTACGAAAGCATTGCGACGGCGATGGAAAACAGCATAAACAAACTTTGCGCGTATTGTTTCCTTAGAATTGTAGGCAGTGGCCATTGGGTTTTAATACAGCAACCTGTTGTCACTACAGTTTAAAACACATTTTTACAGATGAATAAATATTGTAAACAGAGTGCTACTTACAGCGAGTTTTGCTGACTTTAATACATTTCAACGAACACATTTATGTTTCAATAACCAAATCTATTAATGGCCCGCAAAATGTCGAATTTTATTTCTGTCCTGGAAAAATATTTACATAGAAATTCCATAACTAAAAAATATATATAATAGACACAACTGCTTATAATGATACACATATGACAACAAGGGCGGGGCCTATCAGGCGGTTACTCATCATTTCATTAGGACGAAGTGTGTAGCAGAGTTGAGTACATGCCCCTATAGTCGTTTTGAGTGTTTCCGGCCAGTCCATCTTACGATAAGTTATGCTGGAGAGCTCGGAAACTGTTTTTGCAATGTGCGTGGTGACTTGATAGCAGTCTTCGTACCTCGTCTCAAGTGTATTTTCTTTTCGTAAATCTGCGCATACCACGCCGATAACAGCAGTTTCGTGGGAAAGCGTGTCTTTCAAGCACTCTGCACAACACAGTTCAAGCTCCAGATAACATAATTTCACTCCTCATGGTGGACGCGCTATATATCACCATGGCTAGCTGCCCTCCCAGTATAAAATGTTTCATTTGCCAGTACCCAAGGATGTAGCAGCTACGTGATAGGCTACATGAGAAACATGCAGAACGTAATCTAATCAGGCAGTGGTATCTTGAGTGTCAAGTGAGGCATTATCTGCGCCGAAGTCACGTGCCAGGCCGCTCGCTGTGAACGGCAGGCCGTGTTTACCAAACAAACAACTGCTGTTGTTTTGACTGGGCGCGGATGTGGGACAAACGGCCAACACCGGACACCGCTCCCATGTCTTCTGCTGTAACGCAAATATCCGCTCCAACCATCAACAGCCGGCTGCGAATTTATGACACGATCTCCAGCCGGCTTTAGGACATTCAGGTGTCCAACGCAAAAAAAAGAATACTGTTACACTTTTCTCGACTCAAAAGTAAGTGGGCTAAACCAGTTTCGTTAAGGTATGGGGGACTTAATTAAATAAAAGAGTTAATTATAATTTCCTTATTGTATTTGCATTAACTACAAACAAAATTCTCTCGACCCAAATCATCACAACAAATTGATATCACTTGCCGTTTACAATTAATGAATTCAATTGCTACAATTTACCACTACCTCCACGAAATTGATGTAATTAAATAATATAATATTAGTCCCAATATACAGTGTATCAAAACATACTCAATTACTTTATCAATTATGTTCATATTTGACAGTTCCAATATTTACAATAACGTCCGTATCACATGTTATTCAGTCCCACCTCAGTTTAGTCCAGGTCCCACCAGTCCACAATGTTCTAGAGTTCTCCGAGCGCCCTCATGCACAGTAGTCTTCAATATTCGGGTATCACGCCTTCTCGTCCATTCACATCATGAACACGCAACTGTTAATCATCCCTCCCCCCAGCCCCGGGCGAGCGACGGGGCAACGAGTGGGTCTGCCTGGGTGGAAGGAGGGTTGAGGTGGGTCACCCCCCCACAGAGTCGGACAGCGCATGGAGCTCGCGTCAGCGCGTAACAATACAAAACCAAAGTAAAAATACCATCTGCGGCATTTTCAAAGTACTTGTGCCGTACAAATTTCAAAAATCAAGTTTATCAAAAAGCTCTAATTTTTCTTGGGTAATAAGAATGCCATGAAACGATTTCTTTGAAATGTGGCAATTGGCTCGTATATAATTTGGGATTAGCTACTAGTTTTTTTATTTGAATTTCATTGGAAAACTTAAAACTAAACTATATGGAAACCCCGCTATTCATTTCCAAGAAATTCGTTATGATATTCGGGTGACATCAAAAATAATTTTACACGTTAGCCAAACATATTTTCCACGGCTTAGTACAGATACTGTTCTGGCAGAAATATTACGAATTTGACACAAAAGTAGTGACAGATCGCTGAGGTAATGGAAGGGTTAAACACGGAATAACCAGTGGCGACTGGCCACGGTTGCAGGACGTGCTTGTGTTTGTCCACGACTGTGCACTCACAGTCCACATCGTATAAGTAGAGACTAGACGTTAAAGGGGCCAACTACCTACAGCTTTCCAGATTTGAGGCCAAGAAGCACGGGAGCGATAAGGGCGATACTGCCACGCGTGTACTGTAACAATGGGACTTTAAGTGATGACATCTCATTTTATTGGTGGAATGTCTGTAGCAAAGTTCAATACAAGACCCTATACTAGTTTCACAGGAATTCACCCAGAATATTTTAAACTGCAACAGTCTGAAAATGTAATTTTTGGCCATGTTGAAGAGCTTCATAATAGTATTTGCAATCAGCGTGATGTGTTGAAAGTTGTATTCCGCGTTGAAAGTTGTATTCCGCAGTAGTGTGAAGTGGTGTTTACTCTCATGGGCAAACAGATAGTGCACACGAGGAACTGTTTGTTTTAAAAACGGGCATTACAGACACACTGTAACCCAGTTCGCGCGCCAGGTAGACGAGGATATACGGGAATACCCAATTTTCGCGAAAAATTATTGTCTAGTTGTATTTTTAAATAATTTAGCTGGGGTCCACTCTCGCGATTGGATGGTTACTACTACTATTACCACTACTACTACTACTACCACTACTACTACTATGTGTCTCAGATGCGTGTCAAATAATCATAGGTAGAGACCCTACCTTTTCGCGTTAAAAGATTACACCAAACTATACTCCACAGTTCTCTACCCACTAGAGCAGAAATCACTTGTTTATTGGCTGCCACCACAGACAGAACTCAGTCTCCTAGGACACTCGACCACGCGTAATGAGGACACCAGAGTTCTGATACTTTACTATTGGTTCGGAGTTTTGCAGGGCGTGTCGATTAGCGGAGCTCCGATGGCACACGTAGTTGTAACACATACTTGCATGCCGCCTACCTTGCTACCGAATTATAACGCGAAAATATAGGGTCTCTAATCGTGGGCATTCAGTACCGCAGTAATTTAATTATCATTGGCCAGTCAAATACCAAGAGGCCTTCTCGCAAAAAACATGCCAGCAACAGTAACCAAAGGAATGCTGCATGCGAGCACGTAGTACATCTTGCGTGTAGCTCTTTTCCGGGAAAATCATGAGACCCTACCTAAGAGTCTTCCTTGTTAACTAAGTCGTGAACCAATTGCTATATTAACATAAACGCACCGGTGCTTCAAGTCTGCCACCAAATGAAGCCACAAATTTTTCACTCCTCTCCGAATTACCAGAGGCATGAAAAATTTGCGTTATTTTCCAGTAACAGACTAGACTTCACACTCTTATCCGATTCGGAGTCGTTCGCTACGGCCTTCGGTAGGAACCATTTTTTCCTTCTTCCTGTATTCAGTCGAAGTGGCAAAACGTTCTTAACAGGCTCCGGAATACAATGGATTGTGTATAAAACAAATGATCAATTTTTTTTTAACAAGTTAGTAACTGCTGCAACGTGTAAAATCGCCGAATACACCTATTGCCCGAAATTTCCACAACGCGATCTGGATTAAGAATAAACTTCCCCGACGCATTATGTGTAATTATTTCGGCCACTGTGCATCTGAAAATACCCACAACGCGTTGTGGCAAATTTACTTCGCTCAAAAGCCGAAACAATATTACTTTTCACTCTGAGGCCGCAACAAATTACCCACTACAATTGTACGTATTCCAGTTCTACCCACTACAAGTTGTAGTGGCTGTAGTTCTGTTGTGAAAGTGTACGATGAAAAAGTTTCTTGAATGATACATAGAGTTAAATGAAGAGAATTTAAATTAATGTAACTAACCTAGCCTAACGTAACGTAACCTAACCTAAACGTGGATGTACGCGAAATACTCGGAATTCGCAGAGGATAAAATCAGAACACTCACATCGCGTTGTGGGTAAAACTGGGAATAATTACGCATAATGGGTTGTGGAGATTTATCCTTACCCACGTCGCGCTGTTGTTAAAACTTTCGGGCAAAGGGCAAATTCTGCTGCTGAGAGTAGTGTAAATATTGATATGTTGAGTGACAGCGGGTAGGTCTTCACAGAAGTGAGTGCAGCCGAGCCGTCGCCATCGGTTCGCTGACTTTCCGAGAAGCCAGCTTCGTCGCGTGAGACCGTGACCGCTAAGGCGCGGCGGGGAGGCAGAACCGGTGGTGGTTGGAACCAAAACGTTGGCGTGACTCATTACTGATGCGCGTGCCGGTTGGGAAAGCCCCGTCATACCGGCTACGTCTGAGCTCTGCCTACCCGTCTCAGCAACGTGACGTCACAAGGTCGTGCAGGCGACCACGAACACGCTATACTTGCAAGTAGAAACATTCGCTTCGTTAACTGCTGAGTTCATACTGTCGTTGTTGGGCCGTCCATAGTTATTTTCAGTGGAGAGGGGGCGGCACACTGACGGTAGGGGCACCCGAATTCCGTGTGTGCTACATTTCAATACCCTATGGGCGTACCAGTAGTTTTTTTTTTTTTTTTTTTTTTTTTTTTTTTTNGAGAAATCATTTTCTTACTTGACTAGCCAATCAGAATTAGGTAAATCCGATACTGTACGTCTGCTATACGCGGACAGAAACTTAAGATGTGTAATATTAAAACCTTCCAATCACGAAAGTGGATCTGAGCTTATGAAAAACAACTGGTCGTAAAATCTTTTCGCAAAATTCGGGTGTCTCTAACTATAGGCCCTATCGAAACGCCTTTTTCTCACGTCACAACTGCGTTGCTAACACCACAAATAAAATGGAAATTTATTCATGCCTAAAGATTCTAAACTTCCAGAAAATCAGGAACGTTCAGAGTCCGAATAGATTAATTATGATTGACACAGTGAAGTAGAAACTGTCTTCTCGCAGTCACGCGGCCAATAGCCTCAAGAAATTTCAAAGTGTGCACGTAAGAAGATGTTGAAGTCTAGCCCGCGCATTAAACTTTACGCAAAAAAAAAACAGGCGACGCTAGCTATGACATGCGTGTGTGTACAGTCGGAAACTTACGTGATAGCTAGAGAAGGGGATTTANTGAAATCTTTTCGCAAAATTCGGGCGTCTCTAACTATAGGCCCTATCGAAACGCCTTTTTCTCACGTCACAACTGCGTTGCTAACACCACAAATAAAATGGAAATTTATTCATGCCTAAAGATTCTAAACTTCCAGAAAATCAGGAACGTTCAGAGTCCGAATAGCTTAATTATGATTGACACAGTGAAGTAGAAACTGTCTTCTCGCAGTAAATTTCAAAGTGTGCACGTAAGAAGTTGTTGAAGTCTAGCCCGCGCATTAAACTTTACGCAAAAAAAAGAAAACAGGCGACGCTAGCTATGACATGCGTGTGTGTACAGTCGGAAACTTACGTGATAGCTAGAGAAGGGGATTTATCGCTCCAAAGGTAGTCTGCTTGTCAGACTAAATACACTGTGTACATTTCGAAAGTTTTTCTTTCGTTTTACGTAGGGACACCCGATTTTCGCGAAAGTGTTCCTGTCTAGTTGTATTTCGAAACTGTTTAGCTCGAATCCTTCTTCGCAATCGAATGGTTTTAACTGCTACACGTCTTACGTGACTTCCCGCAAATCTCAGACGTTCAATACCGGAGTAACTTAAAATCTGATTGGCTCAATCGAGCATCAAAATGTGGCCTCACAAAGGCACGTGGCCAAAACAAAAAAAAAAAACTGCAAGTGTGCAGGTAGGCTATTGAAATCTAGCCTACGTGGAACTCTTCTAGAAAATCCAGCGTCACTATTTCGTGACTACCGCTTAGCCAATGATAATTACGGTGCTCAAATAATGAACTTACTTAATTTGTATGCAAACTGTTCATATATGTCAAAAGTGCGTTATGCTATCATAAAAACAGCCAAATTCTACAGTGTTTTGGAAAATACGTATGTTTTTAAAATGTTCGCAATTTATTTACTGTCTATCGATAACAAACATCGTGAAGTCATTCGTCACGAGTCGCAAAATTTTAATACTTTATTTTTTTTAAATTACTTTAAATTGAACTTAGCTGCGTTTGACAAATTACAGTTTAAGGGAACCTTCCTCCGCCATAATGGGTTCTGGATTTTTCTAGCTTGTTTATGTTTTTAAGAAAGAGCATTCTTAAAGTACCCCTATATCCAGCTAGCTGTTGACCTCGCACAGCAGTACAGATGTAGCGACTGAACTACGAACCCGTATTTATGTCACAATGTTGATTTCGACAAATTTTGACTCTAGACGTACATGATTCGCCCGCGATATGATACGAAAGAAAGTATATCCCAATAATAAAAGTACTAGTTTTTACCCGCGGCTTCGCTCGCGTGGTTATAGTAACAAACTTATAGGGAGAAATAACTGTATTTGTTAGTAGACAGACACTGTCCATAAACACAGAACAGAGCACTAACGATGTAATTTTTTGGTGCTAGAATCGCTTTTTTACTTTCTTTGTAGATTGGTTAACGCTAGCAATCAGTTCCGCATCACTCTGCACCAAATTACTAAAATCCCCCGTTAGTNCTTTAGTGGCACACAGCCCTCGGCATCTGTTTCTAATCGCCCATCTCCAATTTGCAATAGTGTATCAGCATAATGTCCTGTATCAACGTCATTGTAGAGGTGCATGCTAATATTTGTCGTCAAGCTGAATTTCTTGACATTTGCCCATAAGCTTGATGACTTGAGACAGGCTTTGATTTCGTCTGCAGGTGTGCCCCTCTGAATCACCGGTAGAATTTGGCGGAAGTCACCAGCCAGTAATACAACCATTCCTCCCATACTGTCTGTATTGTTTCGTATATCCTGTAGAGTTCGGTTTAGGGCTTATATCGCTTTTTTGTGTGACATTGTGCTTTCGTCCTACACAAACAACTTACATTGACGCAGCATTGTACCCCGAGCGCTATTTTTACTAAAACTTTTTTCCTGGGGAAATGAGACATTTTTTCGGGATAAAAAGTAGCCTATGTCACTTCCCAGCCTCCAACTATATATGTGCAAAAATCACATCGATCCGTTGCGACATGAAAGAAGGACAAACAAACAAACACACTTTCGCATTTATAATATTATAGTTCGGATTAGGAAACTGTACAGGTTTAGAGACTACTTTGGCACGAAATGTTTTCGCGAAAAATCGCCATCTCTAGTCACTGACAATGATCAGCGACGTGCAAAATTCGCGTTAATATGTGGCTGCAGACTAAACACCAATTGGCCGACAATTTGTGTGGCACTCTTAAGGACACACAGGTAGAGTGGAGTGGTGAGAATTGGGCGGCTCTTAACATCGAGGTCTCGAAAACCTATGAGGGTGAAACGAGGTGATTATGGAGCAGTGCCGGAATGGAAAGGCTAGGGAAACAAGATATCCCCGAGAAAAAAAAACCTACCAGCGGCATCGTCCGGCACGATTCCCACGTACGAAAATCCAAGAGCGACACCGCCGGGAACGAATCCTGTTCGCCTAGGTGGGAGGCGAGTACTCTGACTACTACACCACCGCAGTCCCCACACATGTTGAGCTACTAATCTCTAGTTACGCGGTCAGGCAGGTAAATGACGCCATACATTTGCCGGTAGCCATGAAATCACGAAATCTGTTTAGGTAGGTAAAGGGAAGTGTAGTCTAGCGTGTTGCCAAAAAATGACGCGAATTTTGCACGTCTTTAGCAACGATGTTAGAGAACATAAGATGCGAACTCTTCAATAAATTGCTTTGCCCAACACGTAAAGGATTCAGTTTACTTGAATCTTGCTCCGCGTTTTGTACAGCCAGGTCATGAATTCATTTTCTGTGCAACGCGTCATCTTCAGTGGACGCTAAAATAGAAAACGTTAACCTCATCGTATACTGGATGAATAGCGTTCAACTGCAGGCGACCCGGGCTTCCAACCAAACTAGCTGATTTTACAAGTCTCCAGTAGCTCCCAGCGCATCTTGAAGCCACCAACTTTGTAAACAAAACCAAATTATCAGCAGGCAAACATCTTGCGGTCAGAATGAAATTTTCTCTGCATTTGTCACCTTACTGTAGCTGTGCAGTACGTGGTTGGATGTCGACAACCAAATTTCAAACTGCAAGGAACATAGTTTTTCACAACAATATAGTTAAGCACACAGAAGTAAATTGGCGTGGCGATATCCTTTCATGTGTACGTACCAATTACTTGATTGGCTGCGTGAGTAAATAAATGACAAGGCGCTGATTCACAAACGGCGCTGCGCCATGTTGCTGTCCAGCGACGCCATTTTGCTGGCGCGTGAGGCTGAAGTTCCCGATAGAAGGGCCTGTTTCACTTCTGTATTCTTAAGGGCCCTGCCTACCAATCCGGCAGCCGTGAACTTCAAATGGGGAATCATTGTTTAAAGAAATTCCTTCTCATCACGTCAATTTTAAAGATAACTATTTTTAACAAAAAATATTCTACGTGAAATGTTTTAAGGAATGTTTATTTTAAGACATTTTGACAATTATTTTGTTAATTTTTTTTCTAAAATGTAATATTAAAATTTATGTATAACAAAAAAAAATGTATATTTTAAATAATTTTATCCTTATAGCAATATCCTCCTCGTAGCAATAATGTTTTTTGTTTGAAATAGTTATCTTTAAATTTGATGCAATGAGAAGGAATTTCGTTTAACATTGATTCCCCATTTGAAGTTCGCTGTTACCGGCTTGGTAGGCAGGGCCGTTGTGAATTCACGATATTTTGGGGCTGGCGAGAGAACGAAACACGGTAATACTTTTTCTTCATCATCGTTTTAGTTCAGAAAGCTGGTTAATTCTCCTGGCTATCATATAACAATGTGTCCGGGCGTAAATGAAAGACGGTTGAATGGAAATATGTATGCCTTTGAAAATAAAACAAACGCAAACACTTCGTAATGGTACGCCCGAGTTACGTTCACTCATTTGCGACGTCCGCAATTACTTCACTCTCTCAAACATACCTCTCACTTAATGCTTAAGTTTTTAGTTGGGTAAACCTCTTATCGCAACGATGCTGAACTGCGTATGACGCACGGCCTTTCCTATTTAATTGAGGACGACCGAAGACGAGCGAGTGACACTATAATCCAATCAAGGTTACATCACACTTTTTTGAAGTCCTGCTAAAGTTCTACTTCCAGGATAAGGACAACGCACCGAATTCGTGTGCACTCAGTTGTAATAATATTTTGCATTGGAATTATTTCTTACTGGGCGCTACCAACACATCTGTTTTCTCACTGTTTTAATTCATATTCATTATAAATTATATATTATAATTAATAAATAAAATATAGGTAAAACTTGAATTTAATGGAAAAAGAGATACTTTAATGCAAACAGAAGTATAAAACGCTTGTGATAAATAACATACTTATTTAGGAAATAACTGAACACGTCATACATGGGGTGATTTTTCAAAGGTCTGATTCAAAAAGTGTGAAGAAACCGTGAATATATAGTCTTCCAGCGCTCGCCATTCCCACATTGCTGAAGAAGAATGACGGAACACGTGTGGGAGGGGTTGTTGCTTATACAGGAGCGGGGAGGAACGAGGTCACGGCGGCAGACCGCCAAGGTCACGGCGACGCGGTGCAGCTGAGGCCCGTATGTGCCCCGCACCACGGCGCGACCTTGGGCCGTCTCGACTGACGTCACCGCCTGCTTTCTGCTCATCCTGCATCCTCCCACAGACATACGTCAACAGCACGCCCTGCACACGACGACACTCGATATTTAAACACTTTGAGGACGGCATACATTTACTGGCACTGTGGACAAGGTTCAAGTGCTAGCTGCCTATATTCTCCGCTACGGCAATATCAGTTGTGTTGGTCTCTGTATTTCCACTTTACAATCGTCTTATTGCGCCTGGCTACACCGGACACGCCTACTGCAGACTGTAACTTTTATCATTGGCTGGCCGTACGTCAACGAAGTCGCGCGTTGACTTGTGCCAATTAATATGTCGCGACAGATGTAGTACGTTTTACAATCCATCATGTTCATTTAATAAATTATTAAAAATATAGGCTTTATTCTTATGAATTGAAATGTCGACTAGTAATGTTTTACTTAGATTCCGATAAGTTCAAAGAAACAGTAACACTGTAAACGTGTTAAGGCGGTGGAGTCCTTGCTATATTGTGTTTAATTATAGCTCATTTTAAGATTTAATATTACAACTTCAAACCTTGTTATTACATACAGAACTAATTTACAGAATTCCTGAAACCAGAATTCAAGTCAACTTCTCATGCGAGACTGAAAAAGAACAATTAGTTAACATTTATTGCGGGTACGGATTCAAGAAAACCAATATGGGCAAAGTATTGTAGATTTAAAAATACCGGTTAAGGGTACTGCTTACCAGTTGGCAGATGCGAAATTTCAATAGGAAATCCCACGTTAAGGAGATTTCGCATCACTGCGTTAATTTTATAAAGATATGCGTTTGAAACAAAATTAATTCTTCACGAATTTTTTAGAAGTTCCCTACAGCAGAGATATTTCCATAACACGTATAGCCTGTTTGCAAGGAATTTTTAAAATTTATGGTTTGAAAAAAATACACCCTGCCTATCTATCTATACTGAATATATACGTTCGTAAGGATCTTCTGCTAAAAAAAATGCTGTGTCCTTAAGATATGTCTTGCGCTATGACATCCCTCGTTTTCAAATATTTTAACTGAAAAGCAAGCACCGGTGAAATAAAAATAAATCCAAGATGGAAGGGATACTATCCCGTTTGGGAGACTCCGTGGTAAAAAAAAATTGTAATGCCTCAAGGTTACGTCCGACCACAAGAAAGCATTGCAACGACGATGGAAAATAGAACAAACAATTTTTTTCGTATGTTCTGTATCCTCGGAATTTTAAGCGGTGACTAACGGGGTTTTAATACAGCAATCTAAGTAGAATTATTATCTTCGTTCTGGGACAACGGGATCCGGGATGGGAGCCAGGAGCCCACCGGCCGTCATGTTGTTACGTCACCCAACCGCCATCTTGGATGTCGGTGACCTTGACAATCAACCTTGACCCATACCTATGACTTTGAATGACCTTAAACAAAAAAAAATAGAAAACCCGAAAATGGTATTAAAAATCCCACAAAATTATTTAAAAAAATATTTTCAATGAAAAAATTATTTTAATATATACATGTAGGAGGACCGGGGTTCGATGCCCGGTGGATCGACTAAGCTCCCGACACAACCAGCACTCGCCAGGNAACCAGCCCTCGCCAGGTCGTTCAGTGTCCATCTCGTTAGCCATTTTATATGTTGATGATCTTGACCTTCAACCTTGACCTTGGATGATCTTAAAGCAAAAACTTAAAATAAAAAAAATATTTTGAAAACAGAAAAAGTGTTTAAAAATTGAGGAAACAATTACACTGAAGAGCCAAAAAAACTGATACACCTGCCTAATATCGTGTAGGGCCCCCGCGAGCACGCAGAAGTGCCGCAAGACGACGTGGCATGGACTCGACTAATATCTGATGGTATGCAGGAGGCATTGAAATCTGCGCCAATTTGAGAAAGGGTTGCACGTCTGTCACTTTAAATAATTCTTGTAAATCATCGTTTGTCCCGTTCGTTCACGATCTTTTTCCGGCCGCAGCGATGAAGAACATGGGATGTTTTACCGGATTCCCGATATTCACGGTACACTCGTGAAATGATAGTACGCGAAAATCAAAATTTTATCGCTACCTCGGAGATGCTATGTCCCATCTCTCGTGCGCCGAATATAACACCACGTTCAAACTCATTTAAATCTTGATAACCTGCCATTGTAGCCGCAGTAACTGATCTAGCAATTTTGCCAGACGCTCGTTGTCTTATATACTCGTAGGCGCTGCCGACCGCCTCGCGTTACTCTGATTGGGTCCGTACCTCTGTTATTTGCATACGCACACCTATACCCGATTTTTTGGCTCTCCAGTGTACATCGATGACTCCAACCACCATGTTGGATGCCAGTGACCATTGCCCCAATAACCTTAAAAACATACACTACAAAAATTATAAAAAGTCGAATAAATTAATAAAATTCGGCTAGCATATTACATTACTGATGACGAGTCCTATGCTGGATATCGGTGACCTTAACCTTTGTCTTTGATCTCGTGCCCATGACCTTGGATGACCTTAAACCCAAAAAATCCTAAAAACTGAAAATATTTATAAAAAATTATTTTAAAATGTATTTTAAAAAATTATAAAATTAAAATTTTTAATGTTTGGGCTTATNAAGTCGAATAAATTAATAAAATTCGGCTAGCATATTACATTACTGATGACGAGTCCTATGCTGGATATCGGTGACCTTAACCTTTGTCTTTGATCTCGTGCCCATGACCTTGGATGACCTTAAACCCAAAAAATCCTAAAAACTCAAAATATTTATAAAAAATTATTTTAAAATGTATTTTAAAAAATTATAAAATTAAAATTTTTAATGTTTGGGCTTATAGGGGACGAGGGACTGAAACCGACTAGCCACCATGTTATGACGTCAACCAACCGCCATGTTGGACCCAGGTGACCTTGACCCATGACCTTAACCCTATAACCGTGACCTAGGATAACCTTAAAAACCAAACTCGAGAAAAAATGGTAAAAATTTTATATTCATAAGAGTCAGCGAGCATATTACATTACTGTCTACTACCGCAGTCTTGGAACCAGGCGACCTTGACCTTTGGCCCTAACCCGGTGACCTTTAATCTTAAACCAAAAAATTCGTCAGAATTCCAAAAATTTCCTGAAAATTTATAAAAAATTAATAAAAACTACTATTAGAAATTATTTTAAAAACTTACATTTCTGGAGGTCTCCCACAGCACCATGTCTAGGAGACGACTGACCCNCCTCCACCCCTTCACCATTACTCATTCTGTCGGATGGCACTCCACCCACCATATTGTTTTTTTTCGTTTGTCATTTGTTTACATTTTCATCATCTAGTGGCCCTGATGACTCCGACGAACATGTTAAATCTAAATGACCTTTACCTTTGACCTTGACCCCGTGCCCATGACCTTGAAACCACAAAAAAAATTTTAAATATTTTTATAAATCCAAAGAATTAAAAAAAAAATTTAAAAAATTTATTAACGACTTGTTTTTCATCAATATTTCGATCAATCTCACAATATTTCCATTAAACAGCACCACTATCAGCACCAAACGCACCACCACACNTTCATCAATATTTCGATCAATCTCACAATATTTCCATTAAACAGCACCACTATCAGCACCAAACGCACCACCACACGCACCACAATCATAATCATTCGATCAATCCCAATCCTTCGATCAATCCTTCGGTTTGTCCCCCACCCATTTGTATANGCACCACAATCATAATCATTCGATCAATCCCAATCCTTCGATCAATCCTTCGGTTTGTCCCCTACCCATTTGTATAGAAATTACATTAGTTCGCCAACTGTATCCAAATTTGTACATGTCGACAGAATTGATGTTTTGTATGCAATCAACTGTCCATGCATATTTATACTAAAGTCTTTATTATCATTATAAATGCAGATATTTGCGTTAATAGTCGAGTGCTCATGGCACCACTTTAAAGCTGTGAGGGATAAAAGGACACGAGATACAAAAATAAAGAAAAATCAATTANCGAGTGCTCATGGCACCACTTTAAAGCTGTGAGGGATAAAAGGACACGAGATACAAAAATAAAGAAAAATCAATTATTTTGTAATAATTTTTAATTATTTTGTAATTGCTATTTCAGAAGAAAACAGTCCATCACATTATGCGATATATCCCCGTTCCATCAGTTTATTAATGATTGAAATTATCTCAACAATGCGCGAGAAATACCCACGTTTTTGGCCAGTCAAATATCCGNACTTTGTAATAATTTTTAATTATTTTGTAATTGCTATTTCAGAAGAAAACAGTCCATCACATTATGCGATATATCCCCGTTTCATCAGTTTATTAATGATTGAAATTATCTCAACAATGCGCGAGAAATACCCACGTTTTTGGCCAGTCAAATATCCGAGTCTATCACAAGTTCATACGGATCTTCGGGAAATAGGTAGCCAGTATTCTCGGCGTTTTCTGCCTTCTTCATGTCGATTGTTGTAGCAAATGTGTTGGAGGGGTGTGTCAGTGCGTCGAGAAAATCTCATTCATCGTCTTCAACATTATCATTGTCTTCATATTAATTTTCATCTATACTGTCTTCATGATCGTCTTCACTTCCTGTTTCATCCTCAATATTTAATTTGCTTTTCTTTGTAGCAGGAGTTGTATTCTCATAATTATTTAGAGCCAACGACCGTTTATTTTGAAGTTCGTCGATGTCACACGAATTTCTTGCGAGTGTACATTCTGCGCAAACCGACTCTACTGTACACATTCCGTCTTTAGCGTTAACTGTCTCATCATAATCTCCTGTCGAAACGGTACCCATCGATGCAGCAAGAGGTATTGCCAGCAACACTTGCTGACTCCCAGTGGACGAATTCTTGGAGATCTCGGTACGTTCTTTCAATGTATCGCCTTACACAAACTGCATGGGACCAATGTCGTAATTTTTCATCGCGCGAAAAGGACTCTTCGTACAGGCCGTTCTCTAATGAAGACAAGCATTTTGACCATAGAATTGGCACTGGCGACAACCAGTTAGCAATGATGGAAGTCGCGCCTCCATGATCGTCGAGGTCAAAGGCAGGCCTTCGTATTCGCAATTATTTTCGTGGTATGACGAGAGAGTTCTTCCAAATCGATGTCCACATCACGGTGTCAGAACTTCAACTGTCATTTTTTTCTATATAAATGCGGTTCTTTTTACAGTACAGATAAAGTTTGTGCCCATAAAAGGACTTCCACCATACAATTAATATGTAAAAATATATGGGAGCACTCTGAAAAAACCCTCAGCAAAGATTTTAATATAATAAAGGAAAAAAAAAACAATGCTTGGGTGAATCTGGTGAAACAGTTTGGATGTTCTCCACCAGAAGCGAAGAAGAAAACGAAACGTTAGTGCCAAACGATCTTTTACTGACACAGCATCGCGTATCTTTCTTCGCAATTGTATGACCGACAAGGTGAATCAGAGTTTCAAAATCATGAGAAGACATTCGTGTAAAATTTCGGAAATGTCCTTTGTCTAATCCCCTTATCAGCGCTGTATTTTTTCGCCGGCAATACAGCTGTCTCGCCCACATTTTTCCTATCTGTCTTTTTTCACTTTTCAGTTAACGTACACAGTACAAAGAAGGAACCCGCTGCTGCTGCTGCGAAATACATTTCGGCACTGAGTACTTGTCCTGTTACTGGCGAAATTGACGGGAACGAGGCAAGCACCAGCGAACGGTCAGAATGCTCGGGGTTTTCGGACGTTATAACTTGTTCGCGCTCGTTCAGGGTGTTCGGCCTGTTCGATTCGTTAGGAGCAAAATAAGTGAATAGCCACCTTTACATTGTAATTTTGTGCCTTCCTTTGCAGCGCAAGATATAGTGCTAACATAATTCGTTACTCAAGTAAAATATTTGTTAGCAAAGCTGGCAATAAATGTTATCTAGGATAGCTGTTTCTTAGCATTTTCAAAGCTGGCTTTGATATCTCTATATTTTATTTATTTAAGAAGTTTATCATTAATCTATGTCCCGCACACACGAATAGCGAACTCCCAGTCACACACAGACCAACAAAATTGACTCACTGGCCAGCAATATGGCGGAACACAGTTCGTCAATCAGCGCTTGGAGACAAGCTTGCCAGAGGGCAGCCCGACCAATAGTAAGTCTTCTGCAATCAGACCCTAAACCATACTGAGAAAACAAATTGTTGCAGTACCCCAAATATATTTGTTTGCGTGGCGTTTGTTTCATCTAAACGATATCTTGTTGGTAAAACCAAGCCTCCGTTCCACCAAATGAATAAAATTTGTTCAAAAAGTCAAATAATTTATTTAAAACAATTTTGTTTGTGCCAAACAACTATTTTGTTGTTTCAGAATATCAAACAAACATTTAATGTAAGCAAATATATCGTTACAATTTGTCAACAAAAAAATACGTTGCTATATATTTTGAACAAATAATTTGTTTGCACAGACCAAAAATTTTGTTCGCGACACTAATCCATTTGGTTTGATGTTCGCCTTCTTTGTTAGCTGAGCGATCAAAACAATAGTCCATTTTTAAGTTAGAAGTCCGTGCATCAGGTTGTCTTGAGAATGACTGATGAAAGAACCAAGAAAAATTTTGTAAGATCGGGATTGCAGCTATCGAGAGAGAAGTTGTGTCTTGTTTAACTCGCTCTCACCTAGCGGCGAAGCACAAGGACGGGGCACAGACTTAAGTACACTGAGACGAAATGGCCTGGAGGTTCCTTTGACGAAAGTCTGCCGTTTCTCTGATTGTCTGCGCGAGGCTCTGGGAGCGGGTCTTGCGTCTCATTGGCTACTGCACACTGCGAAAGGTTCCCTATTGGCTGGGCTGCTAGCTGACTAGTAGATTACCAGGCGCTGATTGGCGAACGGCGTTCCAACACTTTGCTGATCAGTGACGCCATTTTGGTGGTTTATGGAGCTGGAGTTCGCGGAACAAGCAGTCGTATCACCTCTGTATTCGTAAGTACTTTGTGGTCGAGAATTACCCGAAGAGAAACAACTCGATACTGAATCTTCTGGGCTTTTGTAAGTGCGAAATGGAAATACTCGAGTAAGGATAAGCGTAGGTATATACAGCCCTTCATCTCCGCAAGACAATATTTGGATTGTGTGTGGACGACGGAGACTGGTAAGTGCTACCCAATCGTAGTGATATGCGCGAGATGTACTCGCGCGGCAAGTCCCACCGAGGTGGGGGGAAGTAAGTCACCACTACCTTCCCGCCGTTACGTCGCCTGGTGGGCGGGATGATTGACAGCTACCTGGTCTGGGGTCACAGTTCCCTCATCCCCCTTCTGGAGAAGTCGACGGCGGGCTATTGAATTAAACTTGTGGTACCACCTTCCTCGGTGCAACGCGACCTACGACACTATACATACTTCTGCAACTGGAGAATTGGCAGTTTTTGTGGTAGCCATCTGGCTGAAGTACTAAACTCGGGAGAAGTCTGGTACAGCAATCGGGCGAAGTCTGGTGCAGCAAGGGACATGAGCGGAGAGGACGTACGATGGCGGATGGTGCGAGACCACGACGGACGAGTGTTCTAGAACATCCCGGACTGGTGTAATGCAGACTGAATAATCGTGGGGATGTATAAACGTGTGATACGGACTTCGCTGTAAATATTGGAACTGTCTAATATGGACATATAATTTGTAAAATAATTCTCTAGGTGTTGATAAACTGTTCATTGGGTCTTATTTTAGTTAAAGCATTAATTTATATGAGGTGATGGACAGTTACGTAAATATTAGTTATAAATAGAAAGTGACAACCCTTTATCGTGAGAAATAAAGTCTACCTAGAGTGTTCTCTTCGTAGTGTCTGTAAATAAATAAGGAAATATTTTATTAACTATTTTATTTAAATAAGACCTCCATCTCTTGAAGAACCTAGCTAAGCGCACAGACTTTGAGAAATCAGTAGACCGACCTACATATTTGACCGTGTTTATTGTAGTGAGTAATCGTACACTGTGAAATACACCGATGCACATATACTTACTATAAAAAAAATACAAAATTAAATTAAGCTATTTTATTTATTTTCGTTTTTTCTACTATGCGACTGGCGACGTTTTATTTTGAAGTCTATCTGGAGCAGTGAACCAGTTGCATAGAGTCGTTAGACGCACAGAAAACAAGCTTTTCTTAGCTAAAATATTTCAAAATTAATAAGTCTATGTCTCTAATGTGCAAAGTCATGTGCTAACTTTACCCACGTATGTGCGTGGCGCAAAGCACTAGCAGCCGCGTTTTTACCCTCTTTGTTCTTCGTGCTTTTCCCAAAACCAAATGAGACGCCCGTCTAGGCTGGTGTTCAGTCGCAGTAACTTGCTACACTGCGAGGAGCGGGGTGGAGTCAACCTGCGCGGAACAATCCCTCTTCGCGCTTTTCAGGTGCGCAGGACGCCAGTACACACGGTGATAACGATGAAGGCATCACAATGCGAGAAACGTGTGTGGCGGCACTTTTGTGGCTATGTTATCTGTAGGGTTGGTTACCTTTTTTTCGCGAAAACATTTATAAGGCTACGTTGTATTCCAATGCATTTTAGTTCAGCACATCTTTCGTAATTGGATCATTTGAACTGTTTCGCGTCTTATCTATCTGCCCACGAATAACGGACGGTCTGTAGCGGAGAAACTTAATTCTAGTTGGCGCACTCATGTAACAGACTATCTTCACACAAATCAAGCGGCAAATAGTCAAATGAAGCCTGGAAATGTGCACATAGGATATTGAAGTCTAGCCTCCGCGTAAATCATTTCGCGAAAAACAGGTGGGCATTGTTATATGTGATTAGTGTTATATGGGAATATTGTTTTCCTGATATCGAATGTAGAAAAGGCTGTTCAATAGTAACGTATAAACCCCTTAAATACATTGTAATAGCGCATGCCTCCACCATAGAGGTGAAAACATCAGCTCAAAGCGCAAACAGCAGCCGCACACGCCACCAAAATGACGTCACTGAGCAACAACATGCTGGAACGGCGTTCTCCAACCAGCGAATGGTAACCTACTCGCCAGCCGGCAGCCTAGCCAATAGAGAACCTTTCGTAGCATGCAGTAGCCAACCAGACGCAAAGGCCCGTTCCCAGAGACTCGCGCAGCTAATCAGAGAATCGGTACTCCCACGCACAGGAACCGCCACGCCATTTCGTTTCTGTGCATTTACTTATCTACTCTGTATCTCCGCGCATTTATAGCCGCAAACAAAAATATATATTTAAAAAATCATTGAAAAGAAAGCTTTTAACTTTACAGGAGAAAAACCCTTGGAACATTTTTTTTTTTTTTTTTTCTAATTTGGACATGGACTAGTGCCATGAGACGTTCCCCGACTTAAAATCTTGGGCTACGCCATCAATTTGATGATACCAACACGACAGTATCTATCGGTCTCTCTTCCATTCTTTTCTAGTTCGTATAATGTGTTTACCACGTCAGAAACACGCTTCACTACTCCTCCATTAGGGCAAGCGACACATCTTCGTAATAACAGTTTTTCTCAGAAATTACATCATCGACAGTAGGGGTAAAACCAAAAATCTCCTTACAGTATTCATATTACGTAGAAAAAAAGTTTATAAAGAATTACATAAAAAAAAATAGAACCGAAACTTGTAAAAAATACATACCATATCTAATACGTTAGAATTGTTTTCTGTTGCAAATACGAACGAATTAATTATACAAATCACACAGATAATATAACCTATTCATTGTCTATAAAAAAATTTCCGCGCGTAAAACAACATTTTGTATTCCGTCAAGGAAGTTACAAATGTTTACTATGCGCAATTTCTTCAAACTTGAAGGTCTCTTTCTTAATTCTGTTCAGTTTTAAGTACTTCATACATTTGTAGCATAGTTCATATTTTTGTGATGTTATTGGGATAAATGTGAGGGATGCTGATTTTTTAAAACAAATGAACAAGTTATGGGAATTCAAACTAATATCTTTTGATAAGCAAAATTATAAAAATGGTACATGCATAATACGACTGACTGGAAACCATTTTTGAAGCAGCCTGGATAGCATACAAAATGTATTGGAAATTCTCTATGTANCATAATACGACTGACTGGAAACCATTTTTGAAGCAGCCTGGATAGCATACAAAATGTATTGGAAATTCTCTATGTAGTTCACGCGCAGTTTAAATTGTAAGTTTCACAATAAAGTTCGAAGTTAAAACCGCCTGGAGCTGAACGCTAATTGCAGGCAAGGCAGATTTCTGACTTTAAAGCTGCTCTTACACAGCGCAAAATGGATTTCGTACGAGGCCTCGCTCGTTTCATGCAAACATTTTACTGAAAATAGAACATGCTCTATCTCCTGCTTTCGTACGAGATCTGCCTAGCATGAAATATTCGCTCATGAGATATAGTATGAAAGTGCCATCTTGGGCGGGTTTTGGGCAAATGAAGTCCGCGAAAAGATTACGGAGGAAGCAACTTTAAAAAAGCTGTAGTACTGTTAATATTTCGAAAATGTTTGTTCTCCCCCGCCTCTATCCACGGTACAAGTTGACTGTTCGTAAGCGAATCAGTAAGTATTGTCGAAGTTAATGAACTCTAAGTGGCCCGGTCAAACACATATCTGGCTTTTCTTACAGACAAAGATCAATGGCGACAAGAGCAAAAATAAATAGCTGGATTTTCCGTACAATGCTGAAATGTAACACGTGCTCGGGTTATTTCACTAAAAACCAATGACTTTCTTCATGGATTCCTTCGGCTCTTACCAAACACACACACACACACACACACACACACACACANAAAACCAATGACTTTCTTCATGGATTCCTTCGGCTCTTACCAAACACACACACACACACACACACACACACACACACACACACACACACACATATATATATATCGCTCCCCTCTCTCGAACTGCTGGAGAAAGGTAACATTTAAAATACACCTAAATACCCTTGACAACTGTGAAACTGTAGCATACTGATTAAACGTAGGCTACATAACAGGATCTCGTACCTATATTACTGAAGTTCTTCATGGTAATTCAGTACCAAGCCAGACGTTATGAAAGTTTTGTCAAGTGCAGACCTCCGAACTAACAGCGAACACTTAGAACTCGGGTGGCCTGTGTGGTCGAGTGTTACAGGGTAGTGAGTCCTGAGATCTTGAGCGCTGGTGTGGACGAGAAACGAAGCGAAGATGGAGAAGCCGCGGAATGTAAGTGCGTGGGAAACTGGAGTACCCCGAGAAAACCAGTTAACCAACGGCAACGTCGGACAAGTTTCCCACAGGCGAAAATCCGGGTGACTTCACAGGGAATCGAACCCGGTTATCCATGGTGGGACGCGAGTAGTCTCGCCTACTTCACCACCGCGGTCCCCACTGCTCAAGGTGGCCGCGGTGGCTGAGCGGTTAGCCTGCTTGCATCCCACCAAGGCGAACTGGGTTCAATCCCCGGCCGGTCACTCCCGGATTTTCGCATGTGGGAATCGTGCCGGACGATGCTGCTGGTCGGCGAGTTTTCTCGGAGATCTCCCGTTTCCCCCCACCCTTTCATTCCGGCGCTGCTCCATACTCACCTCAATCACCCTCATCGGCTCTCGTTGTTAAGAGCCGCCCAAATCTCTTAATTCAGTCACTCCGCTATTCAAGGAGAGGGTTGTGCCAAAATGTCGTGGGCTCTAATTCTAATATACGAACATCGTTTTCAAAATAACGAAGAAAGTTTGCCAAGATAAACGCCTACCTGTGATAGACGTCAGTAAAGCTGCCACGAGGACACGACTCTTCACAAGTGGTTGATGTGGCGATTGTCGAGGTAGTCTTGCACTTCTGGGCACCGACCGGCAGCTAGGTCACGAGGGGACTGGGTCGGAACTCCTTCGCTACAGGGTTGAAAAAGAGAAGGGTCAAGGGTGTGAGTGGTCATGGGGGGGAGGGGGAGGGAGTAGTTACGTAGTTGCGCGAGCGAGCAGCCCCCGCCGGCCACCTGGGCGGACGGCAATAACACAAGGTAGATGAGGTGTGAGGGGGAGCGGAGGACGTCCGACAGCTGGGGCAGCTGAAGACGGCGCGTGCCCCCTGTCTCGTCAACACACTCCCCCTTCCCTTCGCCATTACCAAACACCCACCCACACTCCAGACAGCTGCCACCTACACAGGAGAAGCCACAGTCTCAATGCCGGCTCTGTTTGTGTACACCGTCCGCAATCCCCACCCAGCATGTCACACGCTATAGTCTATTCCCACTTTCTTGAAACTTTTTGAATCAAACCTTTGAAAAATCGTCCATGTATGACGTGCTTGATTGTCTCCTAAATATGCCGTGTTACACAAGCGTTTTGTACTTGTGTGAACATAAATCTAGCTCGTGTTTGCTTAAATTAAACATTTGCTTATATTCAATCTATTAACTATAATATTCCATTTATAATTAATATGAATAAAAACAGGGAGAAAATGTGTGCTGTGTTGTTAATACTTAGTAAGAAAAAGTTCCTGTGCAAAATATTATTACACTGAGCGCGCACGAATGCGGTGCGTTGTCCCTTTCGTTTAATTTTCTAGGCTCGGTTAAGCTTTGTTTGCACGAGGCGGAGGAATATCCTAAAGGAAATATTTAGCAGGGCTTCAGAAAAATTGGAAGTATACATGTACAAATAGACTTTAGCTGCAGAATAATCTTTTGAAAACATCACTGTCATTAACTGCATACAATTGTAATACTTAAAGACTTAAGGCAGTCGCCTACTTGGCACTTGAAATGCCATGCTTGAAATAGGCTGTTCCGACCTTTAAAAATTTATGCTAGTTCAATGTCATATATTTCTTCGTTTCTGCAGCATAACTCTATATATTTCTTCGTTTCTGCAGCATAAGTCTGTTCAGCAATTTTAAATCAACAACTTCGTCGAAAATGTTATACTCTACTCTGATTGTTGCCTCATGCGCCTGCATAAGAAATTAAATATTACCATTTCCCTTATGCGCTATATCAGGACCTTTCGTGCACACGATATTTTATACTACCTACGCTTTCAATTGTGAACCAAGCTTATAACGTGTCCCCATTATGTTTATCTAATAATAGAAAACATACCCCAGACGACGGTGAAAGATATAACGCATGCTATAAATATTATTTTGGACACCTCCAATAAGCGGAACTTTCAGACTGCTGTACCTTAAAGTATACTAGCTGGTCACGAGTGAAACTACCATAAAAGTCTGTATTGAACTTTGCTATAGACTTTCTACCAATAAAATTATAGGGTCACCACTTACAGACCCATAGGTACAGGCAGCACGACGAGGACACTGCAAGTTGATCAAGAGAGTGTCCAAACTAACTGCTTTTGCTTCCAGCGATGCACTCGAGGCCATGGAAGGTCGGCTATTCGGCAACACGAATGCGATGACTGCTAAGATGGATGCTCAAATTCATACATTGACTGACGATGTGCAGAAACTGCCTGCTCGCGGCTGTGGAGTCGAAGCTCGATGCTGTAAGCGTGTGAGATGACAACAGGGTTCTTACTGCCCTGTCTGCTAAACTAGATACGCAACTTAGTGTGGCGACTAAGGGAGCGAGCAGGCTGGCTGCTTTAAGTAAGGAGCTAGAGGCTGTGTCCAACATGGAATCGAAACTCAGTGCTGCCGGAGAGCGAATAGCTAGCAGGGCTCTTACTAGTTTGTCCGCTAAACTAGATGCACAGGCCCGAGGTTTAGATGTGACGCTCGTGGATGTGGAAGACTTTATAAGCAGTGAGATTGTTCATGTGCTATCCGACTTGCGCTCAAACGATGAATAATGGAGACATTGCCAACCTGTGAGAGATGCGGTCGTCCAGCGAATATCCAAGTCTGAAGACAATATCATGAAGCTGATCGTATAAACGCGTCGAGTCACCCCCTAAATATATACTATGACCATTTCGCTTTCGCTTTTAGTACAATGACTACCGCTGCCGAGGATTTACAATGTGTAATCTAAAGAATGCGCAATAAGTATTTACTGGCTAAGTGTGCATGCATGGAGTGCGATACTTCATTGGAAGAGGCCTTCCAGCCGATAACATCTCGGCTAGATAATATAAAGCAAACAGTTTCCCCTGCCGCTGCTGAAATGAAGACTGAACCAGACATCGAACTCAGGACTGGGAGCAGTAAGATCTTCCGAAAAATACTATGGCTGTTGAAGAAGACGATTTACCTTGAGCTGCATTGAAACATAAGAAAGACATACCTAACTTGTGCAGTGCAACCATTCGCAATTACCTGTCTTTGTACACAACAATGTTTAATGATGGAACATATGGCGTTTATATAAGCAATAAGAAATGGTTCTTAGGGAACAAACCATTTTTTTTCTGCCCAATGATTTTATACAGATTGATAATGAAGCAATGCGGGCATTTCCAGGCATCTATGAATTGTTGTTTAAATGCGAGTCCGGTGGGTACATGCGCGATGCGCTTCGACAGTACAAGTGCTTACTTATCCTCGTGAGTGCGCATTTGGCAGACAATTACTCTTCCAGCACCGCTTATAACGATGAGACATTTCCGAAATTCGGCATTGTTGCTGAACTGTTTACCGTACTTTGGCTTAGCGAGCAACTTGGGCCTGACTTCGAAGCTTCATGGAGGCAACCAACTCGAGTATGTATTATGGGACGATGTCAATGAGTTTGTGTCACGTCTAAGACTGATAATTGTGTCTCAGCAAATTGGTAATAATTCTGACACGAATGAGATTGTGAATATTTTAGAAGAATTGCATGAAGGTGGGTACATATACTAAAGATAATGCCATGTGCGCAAATTGCTGCCAAGCTCCACTAGCCTGCATGGCATAATTACCCCAGGTAGAAAGTACTCATCTTTGAGCTGAGAGATCTATACCAGGCCAACCAATGATCCTGTATAAAACTGTAAATAAGGGCTTCAGATACATGTTAACAGTAGTAGATTGTTTCAACAAATACACATGGGCGATTCTGGTTCGCCAGAAACAAAGTCTCTATGTGAGCGATACTATGAGGACTGTTCTGCACATGGATATTTACAGAGAATTCTACAATCTTGCCTTCCGCTCGCTAATGGCTGCGAATAAAATTAATTACTACAGCACATATGGTGAGATGAAAGCTTCCATTGTGGAATGGTTTGATAATACTCTGAAGACTGACATGTGGCGAGAATTTTCATCTTAAGGAAGTTACAAGTGGATGGACTTGCTGCCTCGATTGGTATAATCATAAATAGAAGAGTACACCATCCTATAGGTATGTGGCCAGTAGACTTTAGGGATAATTATTTGCTAAAGAATATGTTCAAAGCTGAGAAGAAATTGGACATACACAAGCCTAAGGCAAAGGTTGGTGACTACGTAATGATATTACGAGTGAAAGGAACATTTGCAAAATTACACATGCCAAACTGGGGCACCAAAATCTACAGGATTGTCAAGATTCGCCATTACGAAACAAGGACTTATCATCTCACCAACTTGAATGGGGCGGAGCTCCAAGGTGCATTTTATGAGCAGGAGATCCAACTAACCAAATTCCCCGATGTTTATTTGGTTGAGAAAGTATTTCGGCGATTAGGGAATCAGCTTTTGGTAAAATGGTTGGGTTTAGATTCGCATCACAATAGCTGGATAAAATTGTCGATGCTTACTGATGTGTAATTGGACACAGCATTGCAAGAGGTGTGATTATACCTCTATGAGCCACTGAAAAATGTATTCTTTTTAAGTATCAATAAATTCATTCTTAAAAATATATGCACTTGTGTTGTGTAATTTTATTCATATTCTGCATTCTCTCTCTCATTACCCCATGCTCCCATCCACTCAGCGTTATATGTCTACATCTGTGTTTATTTATTTCTATGCTGGTAATACAGTGGACTGAGGCTGTTCGTGGACGGACGTTAATAATGGCCACACACCTGTGATTATTTTCGGTTGGGCACACTTAGCATGCTCTCTCGCAGATTGGAGGCTTGTTAAAATTCCTGTCAGTCTGGGCCACAGTTGATAATGACCACTAGCTTATCCCCGTTCCCAGGTCGTGGTTGTTAATTACTTCTTGGAGGATTTGAGATTGGGCAGTATTTCTGGCTTGTAATACTATGGTGTTCATGTCAATGTGTTCACAGGGGCATCACTTCGTATTCATGCCCTGCATGCAATCTTTCAGTTTGTCTGCTTGTTAAAATTCCTGAAGGCCTGATGGCTACAGTGGGACTGTAGACCACGGGTGTTAATGGCCCTCTAGGAGATATGGAATGGAGTGTATTTCTGTCTTGTATTATGTCAATGGCAGTGTGGTGCTCGTTAATGGACTTGGAGCCATGGCTCGATGCTGCAATTGTTCTTACAAGCCCTGTTAAATATTCAGTGTCGCGTGTTACTTTAAATTTATGGTGACTAGAGTCGGGGATAGCTGTCTGCCACCGACAAAATTCGTTGTTATTCATTCCCACTAGGTTACTTGTCGCCCTTTCCCGCCAAGGCATTTATTTCTGGTAGTAATAGTTTATGGCCACCCACCATGTGGTGCATGCCACTGCTTTAATAATTCATGGCAACATGCACCATGGCAGGGGCCCGCCATCGACGGCATAGGGCGTTCTTAATTGACTGCAACAGTTGATGACCATCGGATATGCAGTGTGTGTCGCTGCTTTAAAATTCACGATGGCCATCGATGGCAACGAGCATTCTTAATTGGCTCTGGGTTGGCCAGGTCAAGAATGGCGATGGCTCCTTTTCTCATGCTTCGCCATCCCATGCATCCTCAATTATTTATTGCCATCTTCTAGCAGCGGTGGGAGGCGGAGGCTATTCTTTTCGAATAGTAACATAAAATGAAATTGTTTCCCCGTGCACGTGCAACGTACCGACTACGCTCCATACTGTGCAGCATGTGTGGTAAGGTAGTGTGTATACTCTGTTTTCACCCTGCGGTGGCGCAGGTTGGCATATTAAATGCTAATTTTTAAATATGATCATTTATTAATTTTATTATTATTGCTCTTATATATATATATATATATATATATATATATATATGAACGTGCGGAACTGTGGCCGAGGCACTGGTAAGATTGTAGGTATTTTTTCCCCGTTATTAATTTTATATTTAACTTTTACGCATTTATAACTTTTATGTAGAGATGCGACCTGACCGAATTTGTATGTATTTAACTATTTTCTGAATGTCGATGCGGGCATTTACTATATTTCTTGTTATAACCATGCAATGGCTCCGCAGCCTCCAGCCAGGTGTGTGCGTGAACCTATATAGTGCGTAGGCCGATAGGAGTATTTACTTTATTTCATCTTGTAACACTGCATATGCAATGGTGGTCGTGTGGTCAAGATGCCGGACTGGTGAACCAAGGGTGGTCGGATCGAAACAGCACGACTCCTGTATTTTCAGAGTTCACAAACAACAATTTAAAAAATTGCCAGTGCTCCTGGCAGCCGCCACTTGAACTCCACTCCCCGATGCTAGCGCGTCCCCGCATGCGACGAGTGATTCAACATACATGCACAAAATGGCAGCGCTGATACCAGCGCTCTTGGCTGCGAACTGTAGAACTTCAAACATTCTGGTGGCGTGTGGAATAATTAAAGATGGCCTCCTACAATAGCGGACCGGTGGCAGGCGCAGAAATTAACTATGACTGCATACAGCAGACGACATCAATGATGATGCGAAAAGCAAGAGAGGGGTGGGAGACTGGAGATAAAATAAAGGAGACCGGAAGGAATATGAGAAAACCCCAAGGCATATAATAGGCAAGAGCAGGACAGGAAGGCACGAGAGAGCATGATAAAAAATAACATCGGAATGCGAGAGTGTGAAGAGGCGAGGTGGAATGATAGAGCAAGAAAGGAAAAAGCGAAATTCCAAGGTAAAAAAAGGGAAATCCGAAGATGGCCGACATTGGCGAGGAATGACAGAGCAAGAAGTTTCGGTGTACCCAAGATGGCTGTTGTGGCGTCGCGGCTCCGCAGCCAGCAGCCAGGTGACAGAGAAGGAACCTTTTATAACTACTGCGGTAATAGTACGAAAATTATCTGCCCTTAGCAGGTATATGTTACACAATTGGGCTTGTTTTTAATACAAGCCTTTCAAGAAATTTTCCATCACATCATAATACAGTGGCCGCCAGCTCGCTTTGCCTCTGAGCTACGCCACAAAGGAAGGAGAAGAGAAGTGGAAGGGACTACATCACGAGGAGATGGTATGACAGAGCAGTACACCACAAACTACAAACATCCTTCACAGCTCCTGGTGTCCCGACTAACTGGTTGCACAATAAAAACTACGATGTATGATATTACTTGAAATGGTTCATTCTTCCATCTTGTGACAAGTGATGATGTGTAAGTCGTTACTGGCGAGTGGTTCTCGTAATTCAGTTGGTCAACGGAGCAAAAATATACGGTATGTGTAGTGTGTACCCGCAGCGCGTAAGCAGTCAAACAGCGATCATTTATTCAAATGTTCACTACACTTAAATAAATGCGTATTTTATAATATGATAATGTTCTTCGTAAAATAGATGACAGTTGGTTCTGTCTATTTAAACAAAAATGCTTCATATAATCATTGTTGCAGCTCTTCAATTTCAGCTAATTCACTTCTGTCACTCATTTTCTGCTCGTCTCCGCTAGGACTGTAATCACAGTCCATAGAATCACAAACACCTAAATCGATGATTATAGCCCCATCAACTCTGTAGTTAAGTTTTTCCTCGCACAACGTTATAACGTCAGACATCTTACATGTGGCATTTATAGACGCTATCCATTGTTTTAACAGAGCCCAAATCATTTCTATCGGGTTAAAATCGGGATGGTGCGGTGGCATGCGAAGCCATATGAGGCAATTGTATTATTCGCAAGATATATTTTATGTGTGGATCTGTACATTTGAATTAGTTTTTATACGTTTTAAAATATTGTGCGAAAATGGTATTCTATGTCCACTAAGCAAGGTTTTCATTTCTTCATTTCTGTTGTTAGTTGTGGGCCCTTTATCTGCTTGAACGTAATGATACGGGGCATTGTCAATCACGAGAACAGAATTGTAAGGCACAATAAGTATTAGCTTTTCATGCAACCATTTCATGTAATTCGCACTGTTCATTTGATAGCGATTGTTCTCAGTAGACTGACTAGCCTTCCAAAGCAGCATAGCAATTTTCAGAAACCCATTTTCACCACCGGCATGCACGATTATTAATCTCTCTCCTTTCGATACTGGAACATGGAAACACTCAGCACTATCGTCACTCCACGATTTCCCACTCACGTGAGAAGACGAAACATGTTTCATGCATAAATATTATCTATTGGCCGCCCTTCTTCTCTAGGTGTGCTATGTTTTTAAAATAACTTATTAGTTTTTCTCGAATATAACTTTTTTCGGTAAGAATGTGTGTGATGTTTTCGGTTTTCTTCCGCTTGAATGCCAAGTTCTTTAAAAGTCTTCTCATGCTGGTTGCACTGCCCCTAAAATCGATGGCTTCATACATCTTCTGCCTAGTTCCTTCCACAGTTGGTGCACACTTTTCTGTTCTATTAAATTAGCACACAATTATTCTTAAGACGCACAAGTCAAAATCATCTAATGGAGTAACAAACAGTTTTTTTACGATTTGGGTTTTTATTTGGAGCCGAGAATGATGTGTTACCTTTATTTCTTATGTCCTTCGCTTCTTTTTTTAATTTTACGCACAGTTCTCACCGCGACACAAGTAGCACACGCTGTTCGAACTTATACTCTCTCAACTAAAATGTTGAATGTCCCATTCTGCAAATTTCAACAAAACTGGTAGCATTGTGCTGCTTACAACCAGAATTATCAAATTAAACTATTTTCAAGAACAAAGTGACACTTAATAAGAAATATGTTATGTTCGAAGTTCCATCGTCGGACTGCAGATACTACACAAACATACTTTTAGTACCGCTAGTAGCGTCTGTCCTGTTGCTAGTATGACACATATGCCCGCGATAACACCCTCAGGAATGTTGGGAGAGAGCGAATAGGTTTGTAGGAAAGGAGGAAAAACTGCTTGTTATAACCGTCACTCACTCACAAGCAGGCACGGCGAGTTGGCGGCCACTGTACACTGGGGAATACTCCTCAACAATTATGATGATTTTCACTTCCTGTTGTGCACGGAGGCTAATTATAATTAGTGTTATATAAGTTGTGGGAGGTTATGTGAAGTTCAAATTGAGGAACTACGCTAGCAATCGCCTGTTATGAGGACGGAAAACCACTTTGGGAAAAAGCCAGACTTAAGAGTAGCGAGCCAGATCTAACTCACCAAATTAAAGATGCGGATCAGAGGTTCTTTCTATAACTTTTTGCTGTCTTTAAATGAAGACAGTTACCGGGTAACTATCTTTACGAGGCGAAATGCTATTCCGTACTAAGCCTGTCATCATGACTGTCTTTCAGATATCTCCTTATTGTCATCGTGTAAAGACAGGCCGGTAACGAACGAGAATGCAGCAAAAATTACTGTCGTATGGAAATTAAAGCACGTGCAAGAGGGAAAAAGAGAAAAAAATTAGCAAAGTGTTGGCAAAGAGGAAGAATAGTTTTTATCATGTTAGATGCGAAACACGACACTATACCTAATAACTGACAAAAAATAATTCAGTAAACAAATTTTTTATTTCATAACAGCTCCAGCAACGTTTCCGAACCGATGCGATGCCACCAAGGTGGTTTAATGTTTTCTAAATAGTGTAACCTTTGACTGCCACAAAGTCATCAATAGAGATGTCTTACATAATACCGCATAAAGAACGTTTAGAATAAACTGTCGTTTTGTAGTCGTCACACAATCACAACCATTACCTTTATACAAAATAAAGTTACAGAATGGGACCCTAGGTATTCTACTGCATGACCAAACACACTCAGCAGTTTTTCTATCAATCGTTACTAAATTAAAAAGTCAAATTTAGCTGTGGCAACAGCTTCGAATTTTGAAACGTTGCAATAGACTCAAGGTCGAGGAAAACGTGACTTGGTAGACTTCAACACACCCCAGAATCCAGTTTCGTTCCAGCTCCATGACTGAATAACTTTAACTTTCCACTTACTAGCTCTCTGAAGGCACATCGCACACGTTCTACTACTGCAGTGACTTGATTACCTTATCAATCCAGTCAAGTTAGAAAGTGACCTCACACAGACGACGGCAAGAAAGGAAAGGCATTCTACTGCTGTGTATTTGACGCCTATCTTACCTATAGATTATTCTACTTCCTATGGTTTTAGGACTAGAGTCCATTGGCTACTATCACAGAGAGATATATTTAAGGGTCTACTGGATTTAATATGATTTTCTGACGTGGATGGATGATCCCTTTTAGCCAGTATCCAAAATAGAGGACATTTTCCACAGTTTTAACAGATGTATGGTTTAAACTGTACTCAGTATGAAATCAGAATCAAATAGAGTGGTGCACCTACATTTATCGCCGTACATTATTCACTAGTTGAGAGCTGTAAGCATACGTTCTCCCTCTTACTGTTGCAGAGATAAAAACAGTTCGTTGCAACACCTGTCATTATAAACTGACCCCGAAATCCAAATGCAGACGTAACTGAAGGTGTAGGCAACATGTGTCGGAAGTATAGCGTATCATCAAATGAATTCATAACATTTTCCTGTCCTTGTATGTGACTACAAACGTTAACACTTTCAACACATGCCGAAATTCTGTAGCAAAATCATTGTTTCCAACCGGCAAGATGTCAGACATGTAATTACCCCAGTCGAGAGAAGAAAATATTACTTGATGTTGCAGTCTATTTCGCTATGTCTTTACTTCACTTGTCCACACCGAACTCACTAGTTATGCCAACAACTGTCAGTTATTGGCCCGTTGTGTCAGAGGGTGTGGCCACGTACAAGTGCACCAATAACATTAATGAATCTTGTGGATAGCGTATTTCCGTTCCTCATGCTCATTCTGTGTTTAACGATGGAACTATTCGTTTTAGCTAAACGAAATATTTAGAAGACATATTTGTATCCTTGCCCGTATGGCATACGGGCACCGTGATAATAGTGTTAATGACCTTGAATCTTCCAAAAACACAGTGACCCGGTAATAAAGTTAACACAAACGTACAAGTAATTAATATCCGGGCTTTCATCGAATGATTTGCACATATTTCTTTTCCGGTCTCAGCCAACTGCAGAACGTAGGGCTACAACGTGATCTGCGAGCGCACCATGACGGCGGAACAGACGTTGAGGTAACGACCCAAGCGTTTTGGCGATGACCGCGCTCGTGAGCACCTCCTCCTGCCCGCAACTGGGGCGGTGCAGATGACGTGCGATGGCAGCCGGCAGAGGGTGACCACTCACGTAACACCACACCAGGTGTGTGGACTCGTTGGTGCCTGGGGGGATCAACGCTGTCTCCCCTCTCCTTCTTTCAAATAGGTTGTTTGGCTTCCTCTTCTCTCAGCACGCTCAGGCGTTTGCCATCTGCCTGCGTCACGTTTTGATTTGTACGAAAAGTTTATGTTATTTTCTGCGTAACGATTTCTCGCTGATAGGAAAATGCCAAATGGCAAAGAGCTTACTAATTGTCGCCTGCCTGGCGCTTGATCTGCGCATCATGTTTGAAACACGTATTTTTTTTACGAAACTCTTAAACATGTCTCCAATATGTTTACCTACGAATAGAAGACATAATCAGAACGAAGACTGAATGGCACTTTCAAGATATCACGCATGCTCTAAATATTATTTTGGAACACTCCGACATCATTTAAATAGACTTTTTCGGACAACAGTTTATTAAAGAAGTATTTTAACCTCCGCGACTGTCGCACAGATGTACCCAACACTGACCGCTTCGTCGTGTTACTGTGTTCTTCCTATCTAGACATTTCCAGAGCTAACTTGTCTACAATTTCGTCGACGACACCAGACAACCCTGCTCAACCACGGTGCATGAATCAATTTTGACGTAATAATCCCAAACTAAGGCGTATAGGGCTTGCCCTGAGACGCATCCCGTGTTCAAACCGAACTTAGTTGCATGCTGTCCACGGCTAAGAAAGCACTTTGGAAACAAACCTTCGAAAAAAAATCACTGTTCTGAGCTACATATATGCTACGTTACACACTAGAATGCAGGTTCACAGTTAAGTTGGCGTGGAATTAATAAAAGTAGTTCTTAAAACTTGACGTTGTATAGCGAGTGTAATGCTGAAATTTCTTGCCTCTGAAGTTAGAATTTTTACTTTTGTACACATGAGTATGAACTAACATATCAGCAAAACGCACTTCCTTTCCTAACAATTCCACGTTTCATTTGAATAGCGCACAAATAATATAATGAGGACCATATAAATATTAATTATACATATAACACAAGGTTATAAAATCAGAAGTAAGTAAGCTCCTTAAGGCCACCTGCGCAGGCTAGACTTCAAAATCCCACAAATATTACGTGCACACTTGAAAATTTCCTTTTGGAGTTGGCGGCGTCCCTATGTGAGAATAAATTTTATATTCGACTGGACTAACCAGAATTACCTAACTCCTACATAGAACGTCTATGATACGCGGGCAGACGCCTCTACGCGTGAAATAAACAGTGGAGTGGAGAGATTTTGGCGGCTCTTAACATCAAGGTCTTGGGAGTCGATGAGGGTGAAGTGAGGCGAATATGTAGCAGCGCCGGAATGCAAGGGCGGGGGAAATGCGAGATCCCCGAGAAAATCCACCGGCCAGCGGCATCGTCCGGCACAATTCCCACGCGCGAAAATCCGGGAGTGACCTCGCCGGGAATTTGTCCCGGTTCGCCTATGTGGGAGGCGAGTAGTCTGACCACTACATCACACTGCAGCCCCGTGAAATTTATGGGGGAGTGGGGACAATAAAAACGTGTTTTGGAATATAATTTTCAGCGAAATCTTTTCGCGAAAAACAGGTGCCCCTATAGATCCTAAGCAGGGATTCCAAAAGTGCTCAATGAACCGTAACAGCCTATAATATAGACTATTCGCAGTTACTTCACACGTTTTGAATCTTACCTTTGAAAAACCGCCCCATGTATGATGTGTTTTGGTTATTTTCCTAAATATACCATGTTTTACAAGCGTTTTATATATCTTAACGTACAAGTACCTTTTTTTTTGTTCAAATGAAATTTTACTTGTATTTTATCCATAAATTATAATAGTTAATTTATAATTAATATGAATAAAAACAGTGCGAAAACAGGCGTGTTCCTAATACTTGGTAAAAAAAATAGTTCTTTTGCAAAACAATATTAAACTGACTGCGCACGAATACGGTGTGCAGTCCCTTTGGTGTAATTTTACAGACTTGGTTAAGCTTTATGCGCACAAGGCGGAGGAATATCCAGGAAGTAGAACCTAAGCAGGGCTTTAGAAAAGTTTGAAGTAACCGCGAATGGACTATATCAAGAATTTCGGAGGGCCTAGCAGAACTGCGAAGGGACTCGCGCTGGCGTGGCGGGATTTGTCGGGCCACCAGAAAAACTGCGCGTGCAGCTGGAACTGGCGTCTGTTTTCGCGAACGCGGCGTGGCACAGGTGCGTAGTTTGTCCGGCGCGCAGTTCCGCGAAGGCGTCCCGCGTGCGAGGTTGTCTGCTAGCACACGTGGGCACGGCTGCCGTCTCCCAGGCCCGCGGTGACTTCACCTCGCGCTGACGACAGTGGCCCCGCACCTTGTGCCCGTCAACAGCACCGCCGTCAGCAACGCTGTTTAAGAAGGCGCCAGGAGTATCTCCTTCCGTCCTACCCCAGGACATGCGGGACTGACTCGCGCTCGGGAGTTAAGCTACGAGGGTCCCACGCCAGCCCTGTGCACTAAGGTAGCTTCTCCCATTCGGTACGGTGAACACCATAGACTAAAGATGAGGTAGACCGCTTATCTTTTGCACATGTACCAAACATTCACCTGCCCCAAAGGAACACCACTGTCAAAGTCGCATGGCCAACGCTGATAAAGGTGTTTGTTTATATATTAATTTTTAAATGACAAGCACTATTATATTAACAAAATACTTTTACTAATTTAAATTTAATAAAACTGCATTACAAACTGATTAGATGAAGTATACAAACATCCCAAAGCACTTGTTTACTAAACAGTGTTCTAACCTCGAATCCAAACCACGCCCATTTTTGCTAGCCGTATTGGCAGAATAGCAGTTCAATGTTGGGACACGGAGATTGGTTGTGCGCAGCCAGTGAGATCGGTCGACCTCATCCTTAGTCTGTGGTGAACACCGCCTGCCTGGCGCTCTAACTGGGCTCCAGTGCATTTGTAATGCGCAGGCTCTCGTAACTCGAACAGGTAAAACAAATCCTTATCGAAGATACGCCAAGTCGAGGTTCTACGGTCTTACAACTCCGGGTGTGTGTGTGTATATATATATATATATATATATATATATATATATAGCATATTTGAACGGAACTATGTTCGCTTAGTTTCTCTAATTAGATATTGTATGAACATATGTTTGATTTGAATATTTTTAATTAAATGGTGGCAGCGCAGTCTTCTCTGTATAAAACGGCCTTCGCGTCTGTTTACTCGTGTCACGTATATATTCACGAAGAGGGGCGTAAAACTGGCTGTAAAGAAGTGTTTCGCCTTCATGATTACGATTTATATGAGCTCAAAAGTATTTGTGATATGAAATAACTGTGAATAAGTGACGCTTCAATAATATTACCCAGAAAACACAGAGCAGTCACAATATTTAAAAAAAATTGCTGGCGAGGTTTCCACATTGCCATTAACATAACAAACTGAGGATTTGTAGTTTACTCCATGTTCTAACGTTGGCAGTATCGTAGAATCACAGTGTAGATAAGTAAACAGAAACAAAATAGAGTAAATGTTCCTTTCATGTGGGCGTGCCCGTTCTCTGGTTGGCTGCGCCATGCTCTGGGAACGAGCCTTGTGTCTCATTGGCTAATGCGTTCTGCGAGCTGGGCTGCCGGCTGACAGGTGTGCTACCATGCGCTGATTGGCGAACTGCGTTCCGGCATGTTGCTGACAAGTGACGCCATTTTGGTGGCGTGTGCGGCTGGAGTTCGAAGAATGAGAGGCTGTTTCACCTCTGTAATATTAAATATTCTGTGGTAAAACCTTTCGGCTTGCTCCGGCAAACAAATGAATAGGATAAGGTTGTCTCGTTTTACTGTTGAGTTACGTACGCTCCCTGGAAATGTACGTTTCTAAAACAAACTATTTCACGCGTGCACTATCTGTTTGCGCATGAAAAGAAATAACACTTCAGACTAAAGCGGAAAACTAATTTCAACAGATCACACTTACTGCGAACACTATTTTGAGGATCTTCGACATGGGCAAAAAAAAAAAACACATTTTCACAGTGTTATAGCTTATGGACGAATTGCTGCGAAAATAGTATAGGGCTCTGCATTGAAGTCTGCAAATATTTCACCAATAAAACGATATTCACCGCTTTAGAAGTCCCATATGTACACGCAGCACGACGAGAACACTGCACGCCAGTTCAGAGACCTGCGCTTAAAGGCGATGGCGTACTTGATGATCGTGGCAGTGTCGTCCTTATCGCTCCTGCGCTTCTCGGTCTCAAAGTAGAAAACAGCTCTAGGTAGATGGGTAGTACACACACACACATACACACGCACACACATTTGTCAGAAAATGATGATTTCTGTTGCATTTGAAAGAAGAATGCATATGTTTTGTAAAACTGTAAAACATGTCTCTATAATTTACTTATTAAAATGTTAAAAATAATTAAAACGCATTTTTAAGACATAATCTTGGGTGCTTCAAAAACCATAGTTCGTAAGCCAAACTTAAAAAAATAGTGAAATCCCAATAATTACTTCAACTGTATGTAAAAAAATATTAGCACTACTGTTGAAGGTATTTTTCAATAATTGATTTGATTTTCGTTCATTTCGGTTATAGAGATTATAACTTTCGTGCCCTCGATGTATGCGCATAAAATTAGTTATTTAAAAAAAAATTTAAACATAATTACTATTTTTATTGGATACAACTAGAGTAGTTATTATGATAATTTTGCCTCATGAAGGTTTGATTACAAAAATGTTTTTTCCGAAGCAGCCAAAACGGAAATACGCCTAATCCTTAATTAAAAATAGACACTTTAATGCATTTTAAAAAACATTCAAATAAGTAAATTGGAGAAAAATAATTTGGAGTGCCACAAGATATCGTACTTTTTTTTATATGCAACATAAATCTTACTTTTTTGACCATTTCGGTAGTGTGTGTAGTACTGTTCAATGATTTCTGACAGTCGGGTGCAGAGCTCTATTGGAAGCCACTCTCCTTCTACATTAAGGCCGATTCACAATAACGTTAACAGGTGAATCGTTATGTTAACTTTGCATTAACTATATGCCTAAATATTTTATAAAATCGTTGCTGTATTTACACAGTAGTTAAGAATTGCTCATTTTTTATAAGTCGTAATACAAAGCTACCAAATAGGCTGTATCTAGGATCTGGGAAAACCCTCGTGCATATCGCATTTATGAATATATAAACAAATAGCAAAAGAACAAATAAAGAATTATTGTAAAAATATTTCAAACATGTGTCTACATGTCAATAAATAGCCTCTTTATATCTAACCCAAACTGATGTATATTTGCGTTCATAGATTTTCTTTAAATCTGAGATTTTTCAGATCACTAACCTCTCATTCAATATGCACACAGAAATGAAATTGCAAAAAGTATGTCATTGACACATTAAACAATTTACACGGAAGTTGGTAGGAATAACAATTAAACCAAGAATATTTTCTTTAATCTGATTGGCTGGCAATACTTTACATGTACGTAGAAGTTGGGTCAACTTTTTGCATGGAAACACTACATTTGCGTGGATCTTAATTCGATGTGAATTAGAGCGCTGCGCGCAGGCCCTATCACAGGGAGGGCCAGAAGGGCCATTTGGCCCAGGCCTCACTTCAAATTTAGGATATGGACTTTGCATTTCAAAACAAACAACAGAAGCATTTGTGAAATAAATGAGTAAATATTCTCGTGGCAAATTGGTTGTATTATATTAATCAACTAAATACTCAAATATACGTAACTTGGAAAATTTTAATTTTGTAATTATTATTTTTTCATGTGTGAGAGGGGGCGTCAAAATTAAAATCGCCAAGTCGACCTCTAAAGGGCCTGGCTACGCGATCTATACCTCCAGTGCTGACAGTGTCTCTTCCTTGAGCGTCATTGATACTGAAACCTTGCTACTGTTGTACGCCTCGCACGAATCACATTCAAGTTGCGGGAACCAATCACACAGCCCACTAGTTGTGATAACTGAACAAGTATTGCGTCAGCTTAGGTACGGCAATAGTTAAAATAATTGTGTATTTACAATATCATGTGCCATAAATAAATGTGTAACTGGAAGGGTTATGATGAATATTGTCATTTAATTAATTACTAGTTGAAGTATGTCAAACGTGACGGTGTGAAATTGCGAAAGAACGAAAGTTTGCCACTGACGCCAATTCCCACTGTAATGGATTTAAGATTAAACCTATTTTTGCTACCCAGAAATAAAAAATTGCCATTTTAATACGACATGAAGAACTTATTTTGACACAATTAACTGAAAATGTTACAGTCAATATCGCAGTGAGTGTTTTAATTAAAATTAAGGACTATTAATTTTCATGAAAAGAGTTTCTGTCTAATTATACATCAAACATTTTACTTCAGATCCACCTTAGAGATCGGGTAGCTTTAATTGCTACACGTTCTCGGTGGTGACCCGAGAATTAAAGAAATTTCCTTAAATAACCTAATTTTGATCGGTCTAATCAACTTAAATGTCTTCTCACAAAGACACGTGGCTAATAACCATGTGAAGACTGTAGGTATTAGTGAGACTATTAAAGTCTAGTCTGGTTGGAGCTCTTACGGAGAAAATCACATGTCCCTAGTTAAAATAGGTAGTTTATGTAGTGTGACTTTTTTTCTTTCGGGGATGATTTCACAGGTCTTCAATAGACTGTGAACTGCCACTTGAGAAAAGTGAGGTTTTAAACGTGTGGGCTATATGTGCCCGCGAAGAACTAATATTTGTACTGGCTGTGTCAATTTGCATTCGCTATGTGTGTATATGTGACTTGGTCACGGAGAACTTAATGGCCCTGTTAGTGAACGTTTGCAACTATCCCACTACCCTCTTTTATGTTATGGTTTAGCAACAAACCTATCAAAATACACCACAAAATCGAAACAGTTAAAACTGCTCCAAATCAGCGAATTTGACAGCGGATCTGTTGAAACTGCTCTATGCACTCAAATCAGTAAAATTCTACTGACCATTTAAGTTCCGTGTGTAATTCACTGATTAAACAGTGATTTCTACTGATTCCTAGTGAATTACACTGGTCTAGCAGCAAAGCCTAAGTATATTATACTGATTCGCCAGGAGCTTGAGTTACAGATGCAACTGCAGTCTGATTTATAACAGTTTCGTAGAGAGCAAAAGTCTTCCAGCATATTACATCTCGTACATCAATTTGGTTTAAATAGTTAACAACAACTCCACGATTATTATGAGCACGACGAAAGAAACAGATTTATAAAAGTCCACTACCAGGGTTACTTGTCATACCTTGTATACCAAATATATATAAAAAATAAATCAGAACATAACTCTCTTCAACTTGAGAAACTTGCTTAACAAATACATTATCATATTTAGCAACATCAGTACTAAAACCTCATGTTCTGGAAAACAGTTCTTGAATAATTTACGAACGCAGATGAACCGCCAGTGATTTCTGCGCATATGAGCAGTAATTGGTAGATGACTGCATCAAAACACAAGGACAAAGGTGTTAAGGTGGTCGGCCACCTGGATCTATTTTCGCGCTTGAGTCCCAAGAAGGGCGACACTGCCACGCGCGTCAAGTGCACCATCGCCGCAGTACTCACGGCTCTAGCTAGACTGGTGTGCTGTGCTCTCGTGCTGCGTGTACATATGATTCTGTTGATGGAAAAGCTGTAGCGAGTTTCAAAACAAGTTCATATCGCCGTTTTTCTCGTCTCCGGCTAATATTTTCGAGAGAAAAAAAAAACCCTTAACTTCGGGAATTCCGTTTTTAACCATTGTNGGTTGCTCAAAATAATTTTTGTAGCAGGCGTGATATCTTGAGAGAAACATTCAGTTTTCGTATGGGGGATGTTTTCTTTTCAGTGGTAAACAAACATATTGGGATCACGTTACAATAATGCCGTAAAATAAACAACACAGTTCAAACGCCAGGTAGGCGACTGTTTAAGCAGGAGAAGTAAACGCCATCTTAGTTTTACGTATATTCCTACAGAACTTAATTTTAATATTCAATATTTAAAAACCAAGCTTGTCGAAGCACAGGAAACATCTTAACATATTTTACTTCCGTTACTAGTTTCACATCTGCTGGTCGGCGGGTTTTCTAGGGGATTATCCGTTTCCCCCGCCCTTTAATTCCGGCGCTGCTCCATGCTCAATACAGGCTATCAAGACCTCGCTGTTAAGAGCCGCCCAAATCTCTTCACTCACTCACTCGTTTCACATCTGTAACCGCAATGGAAGTTTTCCTAGTTTAATAATTTTTTGCTCACATGAGAAAATACGGATATAGCTGGATCCGTACAGGCTTCAAAAATTCAGTTAAGTAGTCGTCTATGCCATGCCAAGCAGTGATTATATTAGTGAAATAAATTCAAGATGGTGGATGGAAGCTCTCCATCAAAGCTACTGGAGGCAGAGGACGGTGGAGAATGTCTGGAGTTGTTGACGCAGCGACAGAAGCGGATGATTCTGGCGTCAAGCCATGAAGGTCCGGGATGGAGAAAGACTGTGTAGGAGGAAGTGGATGAGGAGACGGTGGAGAAGAAGATGGAGGAGGAGGTGGTGAGGAGGAGGGAGCAACCTTGACCCGCGAGTGGGCGAGTGTTTGGCCTCCAAGGCACGCGCGCTCCTGCTGTTTGGCCCGCGTTCCGCGTCCCGCGTGACGTCACCGCTTCCCACCCCGCCTACCCTCGGACCAATAATCGTGCATCAAACGTGGGAAGATACGCAAAGGCAGCGCCACTCGCCGACATCTGCACACGACTGAGGGCAGCACGACTAGGGGTGGCTTTTCGACTGGGAAAATTATGCCTTTAAAACTGTTATATATGCACATTAGGACGATGACCACGACATTCTTACAGCGTTGACCCCGGACATTCAATCCCCTCGCGGACACAGAAGGCAGCACAAGTCCCGATAGGCTTATTGCGGCAGCGGCACCCCTTTGTAAATCTCCGCGCACTCCTCGGGTTACCAGTGAGGCCTTTCACACTGTTTTGCCCGCTCAAGCCGAATGGGACAAGGGAAGCGATGCAGAGCAGCAACATGTGACAATATGCTTCATTTTACTGTACCCGAACACAAAGGCTATATAGCTCATTGGTTTTCATGACGTAAAGAGTACAGGACGAATAAAAATTTTTTCTTATTTCCAGCATTTGAAATAAATTATAGTAGGTGTGGAATGGCTTACCTTTTCGTTTCTAAGAAATACAGTAGAACATATTAGCTCCCACCTACCTGGCGCTTGAACTACGTTGCAATGTTTTAAGTACTCGTTTTTCCAAGAAACTATTAAACTTACGTCCATTGTACTCATCTACGAAAAGAACACACACTTCAGACGAGGGCTGTTGAGTGCTTTCACATTAGAAACACCATTTCAGATCACTAGGACATTTATTAAAATGGCTTTTTCGAAGCGCTGTTATCTCCAAATACACGTGTCGGATATGTCCAAATCTGCTCAAGGACTCTGCATTGAACCTTCCTACAGACTTTCAACCAATACAATAATAAAAGAGTTATCACTCAGGGTCCCATACATAGGTACACGCAGTGCGACGAGAACACTGCACGTCGCCGGTTCAAAGCCTTGCGTTCAGCGGCGATGGGGCCTTGATGCCTGTGACAGTGTCGCCATCATCTCTCCCGCGCTTCGAGGCCTTAAACGCGGAAAAAAGCTCTACTAGGTAGGCGACGCTCACGTAATTGCGTTCTCGATACGCGCAAAAGTGAATGAGAATCGTTGCCCTGGCCGCACACCACGCGATATATAAGTGCAATCAAGCTAAATGACATGGCGGCGGTACCTTCAATGCAAGGGTACCCATACGTTAATTTGCTGCGAGAGACTCTTGTAGTAACCTTTTTTCAGATTGGCTATTGAGAACTGCGGACGATTCCTTATTGGTTGGACTGTCATCTGGGAAGTAAATTAACAGGCGCTGATTGGCGAACAGCGTTGTGCCATGCTTTTGGCCAGTGTGTGCGGTTGGAGTTCGCGGTGTAAGCGGCTTTCACTTCCGTATTCTTAAGTATTCTGTGATAACATGATAGCCAGTCCGGAGAGCTGTGCGATATCCACCTTAATATAGTTCCGATACAAGCTCACCATATCGATATCGATGCGAGAAATCGATTCCGAAAAGTATTCAAAGTAGATTGCGATGTATCGAAAACCATTCACTGCTTATGCTGGTATCTACCATATTGATTTCGCATATAACTCATATCGGAAATATAGATTCAGCAAATACCGCTCATATTTATATTGAAAGCGTAAACCTAGAAAATATTGCTCATAATGAATACTCAAATAATACCGATACCGAATATATTAGTACCAAAAATCGATATTGCAAATATATATGTTGATTATCAACATCAAAAATATTAGAATACTGCCACAGCATGAAAAATCACGAAATGGCAACATCGCTGTATCTAAAAACACTGCTAACGTTACAGCTGCAACATTTCCAATACACTAAATTGCAAACGGTGTACCGCCATATCTCTGAGCCTCAGTCCCGCAGCCAACAGGGGATATAGGAGAGCCTGGCGCCTCCAATTATTTCCCACCCCCCTAAATTTAACTAACTAATTATTTAATTTATTGTGAAAAGCTCATCACCATGAGAAATTACACCCGTGATAATCTACACAAAACCAAACTCATATCAATCTTGTTAATATTAATTTTGGTTTCGTATATTTTCCTACTTGGGCTTTCAAGCGTACAGAAGGTGGATTAAACATATTATATTTTCCCTCCGATTAGAGCCAATATGGACCATTCATTATCTACTCCCATTTAAACTTTAGTTTAAATAAACAACTAAATAAGAATTTACTTGCGAATAATTTGTACTCTACGAAAATATTAAGTTCTACGAAAGATTCTCATTAAGTTAAAATAATTGTTGCCTGTAAAATATGATCTTGAAGAAAAAGTATAAAGTGTATTGTTGCGCATGTAAGTGTGTGTATATTATATATGTATATATATATATATATATATATATATATATATATATATATATATAACACGCAGCGTACACTGGTCGGGCAACGAGCCGAGCTGCTGTGGGATGAACATCGTGCTCGTGGCTGCTCCCTCTCCGGGATCTGCCTGCCCTTTGGGACCAGCGAAAGCGAGGACTTCTGCGAGTGCGGCGGGACTGCAGCAGCTTGGGTACGGCGACTATTCCGCAACTCGTCGTGTCCCCAGGTGCTGGATAGGGGATTCCCAGGCCCTGGGGTGGCTGTGAATACTCGAATACCAGCCGGTGGACCAACTGGCCGGTGCGACAGCGCCGTCGTCTTGGACGTCGGGGACCTGGGTAGCTCAGTACGAGATGGCAAGGCGCATCGTACAGGAGGCAGCCCAACGATTAAGGCGGGGAGGGGGATCTCGAGGTGCTGAAACATGGGAAGTGTAGCGAACCTTACTGCTGGATTCTGCGGGCTGCTGACTGCGGATGCGTGAGGAATGGATTGGAATGCGTCGGACCTCGGAAGCTTCCTGATGTCTGCCTCCACTCCTGGGCCAGCGGATTCACCGCCAGCCTGGTAGGTCCCGGACGTTCCGCCTGCCTGAAGACCGACGCGGACTATTTTGGTGGAGGAGGAGGGGGGGTGGCTACCCTGTTTGCCTCCCCACCTTCACCCTCGGCGTAGAGACCCTGACGTCAGCGCAGACGAGTGAAGATGGAGTAGGTGCTATGACTGAGCTGCCCAGTTTGCGACGCACTTGACGAGAAGCAGAGGGACCCTGCATTAAATCGCTGCTGTCAATATTGTTGTGCTTGTTCGCCTGCACAGAAATATTGACAGCACTTCAAACTCAAGGGCGCTTGCGCACACAGCCCCGCCCCATTCTCTTCTAGATTTTCTACTCCCCATTAAAAAGCATGGAATCCTCACGTGCTGCGTCCTTTAGCATTTATATTAATGCATGAATAAGTTTTGAACTTCTTTCCTGTCGGGAGGGGTTTTTACGGTGCCTATGCCGGTTTTTTTCCCTCCCCCTTCTTAGCTATAGCCTCAGCTGTAGGAACACTCAGGGATGCAGTTCATGGCCCCAATCGTGGCCATGGCTGCCGTAAAGATTCCTCTTGCGGCGATGCACGCCTCCTTTGCAAGAAATTCCCTCTCTTGTAGGTGTATGGGGCCTAGCCCTGAGATGCACCAAACTCCCATCCCTTCCCCCCGAACGTACACTTAACAATTAGCAATAGGGTAGTTAGAAAAAGAGACTGGTCGGGAAGTCATGTCCCCCTCCCCCCCGACACACTCTAATAAAGCCTGACTGCGCACTTACTGAACCTTGAAAATCATGTTACACGTAGTTGACGGCTGACGCTTGCGTTTGGCCATGCCACTGTGAATCGCGGGCGACATGCACAAGTAAACAAACAAGAAAAGGCTTATCGCACGATGGAAATAAATAATATATACTGTAAAGCGTTAGAGCGCTGAAGGCGACATAGGTATGCTGTTGTAATTTAATGGTTGGAAAGCTAAGGGTGGAAGAGAAAAGATGTAGTTTAAGAGAGGAAACAGAAATGAACAAGAATGAATTAATTAAATATGGGGACGGAACTATAAGTGACGAGAGGTGTACGTTGTATCGACGTACACTAAAACACGAGACTTTTTTTATCTATCTTGGACGATTATTGTAAAATTTGGTAACGTACACAAGTAAAGTAAAATTTTTGGTAGGCTAAAATAAGTATTTTGTCAAGTACATGTTAATAACTACTGAGTGTAGGATTTAAATAAGCAGACGATATATCAGGGTTTGTATTAATTTAAAAATTCTTGCGTCTATTTTATAATGAGAACAAACATATAATTTCTTGAAAATGAATAGTTTTGTAGCCACACATTCAACATGTTTTCATGCTGTATCCTAATATGAAAAATGTCATCTGTCAACACCGCTTTATTATAATTTTCCGTTGCTTGATAAAAATAGAGTAAAAAGTTGTCTGGGGAGTGTGCGAGTTCGTGAAAGATGAAGGTCTTAATACAAATATAATAATTACATTTATTTTCGTAACTTAACGATTTTATTTACAGTATTAAACCACCTATTTCTACTATTAACACTAACACTGACATGCCAAATGCTATAAGATAAGGTCTCTTATCGTGTAGTGTCTATAGCTTGGCGGCGAAGTACAAAGATCTCGTCATTGCATCAATTCCACATGTGGACGAAACACTAGTGGAGAGATGGCAGTAGTTATAAAATGACAGTTATGGGACCCCTGGCGTCCTGGCGGGGACAAGCCGATCGCCATCTTGTAGGACGTCACGCGGAAACCTCCTGCTCTATCATTCCTCACCAAAGGCGGCCATTTTCCTTTTTCCCCTTGGAATTCCCCTTTTTTCCTCAAAACGGCCAACATTTCTCGAATTTCCCTCAAAACCAGAAAAATTTTCTGCAGACATTTTCCTTGCCAAAATTTATATAAGTCACTCAATCCGAAGATAGCATAACTACACATTGTGGCTAAGATAATCTTTTTTTGGGAATGAGGCGTAATGAGTGAGGAGTGAAGGGGTTACCCTGACATTCACTCTCTATCATTCCATGCCAGTATCATCCATCTTGCCTAAAGAATGTTCGAGTTTATTGCCCCATCATGCAACTTCTCTTATCATGCTCTCCCAAATCCACCTTGATTTTTTCAAATTTCTTCTGGTCTCCTTTCACCTGGCGTCCTGGCGGGGACAAGTCTCATGCGCTATAATTCCATCTTGGTTTCTCATATTCCTTCTGGTATCCTTTCACCTGGCGTCCAGGCGGAGATGAGTCTCATGCTCGGTCATTCCACCTTCGCGACACGGAGCGAGGCCTGCCCATGCACGCTAGCCTAGAGTCACACAGTATGTGCGCCAAGTACGTCCAAAGCCCACCTATAAGTACAGATGACTGAATTTCCGAACCGTTTCAGATACAGTCACCAAATTCATAACATAGACATCACCCCCGACAACGAAAAGGGCCGCAAAGATCAACTATGCTCTAGGCCTACTTATAAGCTTAGTTGGCAGTAATTTCCGAACCGTTTAAGATAATCACCAAATTCATAACACAGTCATCACTCCCGACAACAAAAGAATCGCAGGGTCAAGTATGCCCTAAGCCTACTTATAAGCATAGTTGACTGTAATTTTCGAACCGTTTAAGAAACAGCCACCAAATTCATAACATAGGCATCACCCTCGACAAAGAAAAGGGCAGCAAGATCAACTACGCCTTAAGCGGACTTATAAGCAGAGATGACTGTAATTTCCGAAACTTTGAAGATACAATCACCAAATTCATAACATAGGCATCACCCCCGAACGCGAAAAGGGCCGCAGGTTAAGTTATGTCCTAAGCCCGCTTATACACATAGTTGGTAGTAATTTCCGAACGGTTTAAGATTTGATTTAATCACCAAATTCATAACATAGATATTACCCTCGCCAACGAGAAGGACCGCAGGGTCAAGTATGCACTGAACCTACTAATAATCGTAGTTGGCTGTAATTTCCGAACCGTTTAAAGTACAACCACCAAATTCATTACATAGGCATCACCCCCTCCCCCTCACAACGAAAAGGGTCGCAGAGTCAAGTATGCCCCAAGCACACTTATAAGCATAGTTGACTAATTTCCGAACAGTTTAGGATACAACAACCAAATTCATAACATAGGTATCACCCCCAGTGATGAAAAGGCCCACAGGGTCAAGTATGCCCGAAGCGCACTTATAAGGATAGTTGGATGTAATTTCCGAGCCGTTTAAGATACAGCCACCAAATGCATAACATAGGCAACGCCCTTAATGTTGAATATGATGGTAGTGACAATTAAGCCTTAAGCCCTCGTATAGGCATAGTAGGCTGTAATTAACTAACCGTTTAAGATACAGCCACCAAATTCATAACATGGGTATCATATCTCACGTCGAAAAGGACCGAAGGGTCAAGAAGCCCTAAACCCACTTATAAACAGATTTGGTTGTAATTTACTAACCATATAAGATATAGTCACCACATTCATTACATAGTCATTGCCCCCGAAGAGCAGGGCCGCAGGTGATCAAGCACGCCTAAGTTCTCTTATAAGCATAGTTGTCAACTATTCCCACCTACCGAAGCTATAGGCAATAAATTCATATCATAAACATCTCCTCTGACGAAGAGCAGGGTGGTAGGATCAAGTAAATTGCAACATGTCTAATAAGCATAGTCGACCGACATTTCCCGTCCACTGAATCTATAGTCAAATTCATAGCATAGACATCGCCGCCGTTAACGAACAGGATGGTTGTTTCCAAGTACACCATAAGCCTTCGCATAAACATAGTTGGTTACCATTTCCCATCCTCAGGGGCTATAGTCACCAAAATTCATAACATAGGCATCACCTCCAACGACAAGGAATGCAGGGTCAAGTACACCTTAGCCCTCCTCATAAGCATAGTTGGATGGCATTTACCACCCACAGAAGCTATAGTCATCAAATTCATATCATAGGTATCACATCCGATGACAAACAGGGTGGTGGGACAAGTACACTTTAAGCCCTCTTATAAGCATTGATGCCCGACGTTTCCCACCCACAGAAGCTACGACCACCAAATTCATATCACATTGATCACTTCCAAATGTAATCAAGGAGATCAGTGCAAGCAGCCTTAAGCCATGTTACAAGAATAGGTGGCCAGCATTTCCAAACATTTGAAGTTCGGGAACATGTAAAAACCGTCCACTCATGTAAAGGAAACAAACGTATATTTACAGGCACGTCGCAAAGATACCGTTGCATGTAGGAGTGTAGGGTCTGAAATAGCACACACACACACACGCGCATCGGTCTGCACACACTCGTCTAGCAAATAGGTGCATACTGATTTCCCTCTACCCCACTATAGAGAAAATTACAACACAACTTCGTATTCGACCGGTTGTAGGGTGATATAAATTATTGCAACCATAGAAAACTGAACGGTTGTTAAACAGAACTGCTCAGCTTCGATACTGAATGAAGGCAGCACTAGGGGGGTCGGCACTAAGGTGTCAGCAGTAAGGGGTCAGAAGTTAGGGGTCAGCAGTGAGGGGTAAGCAGTAAGGGTTCAGCACTGTGAAATCGACTATGTTGTGTACGGATAACAAGGGCTGGTAGTCCTAGTCATCGTTAGCCTGGGTAACGCTTAACAACCAGTCACATACTGAAAAATAAAGCGCTATACAATTGTACCAATTACAAGACATATGTGGTCACAGATTACACTACAACATGTACGTGTTAATATAAATAAACACCATCAGCCTAGCGCAAGGGTCGGGGAAACCAAGTGCAAAAGATATGAAACCGTCCTGTACATGAAAAATAAGTCACGTAACACATAATAAAGGACTGGCATATGTGTAAGTACATCACGACCATGATTTCATAACTAGAGATAATATATAAAAAATACCCGATGGGTACACAGTCCATAATAGTGATATCAGTGTTGCTATCACGCAAAGAAGTTCAGTAAATGCTAGAATGCGTGCCGACATGAGAAAGAACGAATGATCACAAGGCCCAACCGTAAAAATGACTATAAAAATACTTTTTAAAATTGATTTTTACAACAGTTTAATAAGTAAAATCTAGCAACATATTTTACACCAACAAAATATATATATTCTTCTTTTAAATGCATTATAAACCTTACTTTTATGACCATTTTAGCAGCGTTGTAGGTACTAGTTTTTTTTCATGAGATCTGCATGTTGTCCAATGGGCAATAAGAGCGACACTGCTATGCGTATCAAGTGCGCCATAGCCAATACGCGCAAGGTTTTGGACGTCGTGCTGCGCGCATGCTTCAAGCGGTGATGCAATAATTTTTTGGTAAAAAATCTGTAGCAAGGTTCAGTGCAGGACCCTATTGTAGATTCGCCCCTGTCCGGGTAATATGTTTTAAACAGCGGCCTGGAAAAAGCTGTCTTTAACGATGCTGCCGAGCTCCAAAATAATATTTACAGCAGGCATGGTACATGAAAGTATTATTCCGTCCAAGTATAGGGTGTGCTTTATTTTCGTAGGTAAACATATTGGGGACACTTTTAATAATTTCGTTGAAAAAAAAAAAAAGTAACAATTTCAAGCAAGTTGCGAACGCAGTTCAAGTACCAGGTAGGCGAACGCCTTAGGCTTCGCTATGCTTAAACAGACTGTCATCTTTAGGCTAGTCACGTTTAACTGAGCATTTATGAAAGCCTTCCTTAAAATATGCATCTCTTCTCATTTTGTATCCTTGCGCTATATGCAGATCAACATTGGCACGAGCAGTCCCACTTTATTCGTGTTTCGTCACCAATTGAAACAGTAAATTTTTTTTTTCAAATTCGGTTTCTTATGTACAAACAACCAAATACACTGTTTTCAATAGTGATAAATCTGCATATTGCTCTCATAATACAACGTAAATTCTACGAACTATTTTTATTAATTCGCTGCCAACTTAACGGGAAGCCCGAATGCCAATGTGTCCTGCAAGCACACGTGCAGTTATGCTGTGAATTTCTTGAACGGTTGATTTCAGAAGTGCTCAGGTCGTGTTCCAATTGGCACTTTTAGTTAACAAAATGATCACGTAACCTGTTTTGTTTATAAAATCTATGACGTATTTTTGTAATTTGTATTTTGCGTTTTATTAACTTCGAAGCTGACAAATTACCAAACCACCGCCATATTATTTTTGCCTGTTAGAAACGCTTAAATACACATATAGGCAAAGTTATTAGAATAAACAAGTTTGTATTGTACTCACAATAATTAAGTTACTGAAATATTCTTGTAATATGTATTTTCTCTTAAAACAATTTTGTTAAGTAATAATTTCACATCATATTTGTTTTATTTTGTTATTTTAATTTTTAAACTACCCTCTAATTTCTTTCGGGAATTATTAGTTTGCTTTAAGACTTCGTGGATTTTTAATTTTGTAGTCATTATAACATCAAAATGATAGCAGCATGGCGTGTTAGACAGTCGAATGTCGTGGTGTTCGGACTAAACCTTACAAAATGCCAAATACAAAGCTCGAAATGAATTTGAACACGGCCTCAATTTACTGTACAAAGCCTATAGGAATGTTACGTGCTAGCTCAGACGAGTTAGAGAGTGTGTGTGTGTGCGCGCGCGAGGCGGGCGACACGCAAGGTGTTGTGGTGAGCGCCGCCGGCCTTGTTTACCCGCCAGTTCGTCGGCCGGCCGGCCGGCCGACCGGAAGTGTGCCAAGGTCACAGGGCGAGTGGTGGCCGTGCCCGTGACCTTACCCCCAACAAGTGAGGCTAACTCTGATTGCACGTCGGTGACGTCCCTCGCAGCCAACGCTGAACGCGGCACTGCCACCAATCACGGCGTCAGTAATGCCTTGACGAACAGGAGGGAAGGGGAAGGGGGGGTTGGCGAAATGGTACACTAGCGGCTCGGTCTCATCCGCGCTGTTGAATTCCCCTTTTATTAGTAGAGAGATTTTGGCGGCTCTTAACATTGTGGTCTTAAGAGCCGACGAGAGTGAAGCTGTGTAAATGGAGCAGCGCCGGAATGCGACGGGGGAAATGAGAAATCCCCGGGAAAAAACGCCGACCTGCGGCATCGTCCAGCAGGAACCCCACATGCGAAAAATCGGGAGCGACCCGCCTGGAATCGAACCCGGTTCGCCTAGGTGCGCACATATACATAAATAAACGTTAACATGGGTAACATACAACAAACAACTATATGTGAAAATATCAAAATATATACAAATATGCTGCATGCATGATGTACATAGTCGTGGGTAACGGTAAAATACATATATAGTAATTTAAACGAACAACATCAGTCCGACACAAGGGCCGGCGGCCCGAGTCATTGCTAGCATGTGTAACCCTTAACAACAAGCCATATAATGAAAAATTAAGATGTATAAAATTGCACCGATAACAAGACATGCATAGTCGCGGGATACATTAAAACACGCAAGCGTTAATATATATAAACACCGACAGCCTAACGTGAGGGTCGGGGGAAAAGGGGTGTAAAAGATATGAAACCACCCTGTACATGGAAAACCAGTCACATAACAAACAATATGGGCATATACGCAAGTACATCACGAGATTGATATCATATAGAGTCACTATATATATATATATATATTCCGACGGAGCCACAACACATAATAGTGATATCAGTGTTGCTATCATATCAACATGAGAAAAAACGATTGTTCACAAGGGCAAACCCCAAAAATGAGTACAATGCTTCAAGTACGATACATATTACGCTACTTGTAAAGACTGTGTTCCTTTTCTTGACACAAAACAAAATACATTAAAACCATTAGTCGCTCAAGAGAGCCATCACTGCTACGCGCCGATGCAAACAGATATAAAAAATAATTATTATAAAAGAAAATAATTATAAGCAATTAAAAACCAGTGTATATTGTACGAGCATCGAGCGCTGTTCGCTATGTTAGGCGAAATAAATTAGCATTGTGCAGTGTGGGAACGATAGGGCAAAACTGCTGCACACTGATGCAAACAGATATACCAATAAAATGTAAAGGAAAAATAGACAGAAGCGCAACCATATATTACAAAAGCATCGTTTGCCGTACGACATGTTATACGATGCTAGATACGACCGGCCTTCCTTGTCTGTAAAACAGTTAGCAAATAACTTCCTTACGAACCGATTGAAACCAAACCATCACATTCATAGTACGGCCAACACTCACAACACTAGCAACAGAACATGTCCAACCCGACTAACGTTGTGAGATCAACTAACATCTTGGGATTCTGTAAGGCAGCCCAGATGGTCGGCAGGCGACGCGAGCACCATGCAGGTCTCGGTAAGTCGAAAGGAGGGCGTATAACACTAGCCCAGATATATGAGTCAGGCTCCAAGGTGGCAGATCAGCCGAGTCACACATGCACTTCCCTTTACGAGAGGAATTCAGTTATACAGTACAATGTAACAATTTATCCCGTTTTAAATACTGTATATAAATATTATTTGAATACATATCATTTATAATGCTAGAACTCTAAGCACATTACGAAACGAATTGCCCACGAATAGCTCGTCACAAAGTTTTTATTAATATAGAAATAGTATTAAATGTACGAACTTTGTAATTACATGTAAGGATGTATCGCAACACACACATAAACACAAGTACATTTCAACTATGTATGTACTCTGCTTTTAGAAGACCCAAAACATAAAGAGAAGAGGTTTACCTTAACTGAAAAAAAAAACTGGTGTAGCTGTTTCATACACGGAAAACCTGAGACCGCAAGTGCATTTAGCAGCTATAGTCAATTCACGACTGGAAGAGACTTTCTTGAAGCCCTGCTAAAGATTTACTTTCAAGCCCATTTCGTATCCTTCCGCCAAAGGTAAACAAACATTGCCATGTGACAGTCACATGGCAATGTTTACATGCAATGTTTACATTCCACTGTGTGTGTACATGAGTTCGTACATGCACGTGCCCATTATAAAAGTCATGTAATGTACATATTATTAATGGATATTCCACAAGCGTAAAGTTTTTAACCTTAAGAATTTCACACAAAAGAATATGCGATGCCAGCGAAAAAACATTTCATTTTATAAACCCAAAATGCGAGTATTTTTATGAATCGATAGTTGTTGTCTATTTGCAATCGATTGTTAGTGACTATCGATAAATTCCCGTACATCGAAGGCAAGATCATCAGTATTGATCGGAATTGCTACAGACGTTAAAATGGCGTGGTGGTTGAGTATGATGTTTCGCGCAATTGTAAAACGTTATTAAAAAATGGTTGTGACGGTTTTCGACAGGATGGCAGAGTTTGCGAGTGAAGGATTCTACGTCTTCGACAATGTGAAAACAATTCTTATATGCAAATACTGCAACGTTAGAATAAAGAGGCAAAGGAAAGACACGTGCACGAAACACATAAAAACAAAAGAAATTAGAACTGAAAGTGAGCACAAATTAAAATCATACGTTATTAAAAACCAAATAATAAAGAGCGGATATTAGTAAAATAAGACAAACAAATGAATTATTATAGGTTAAACAAGATAATCGCACAAATTCTCTGGCACGTGTGTCAACAACACAAGGACTACGAAGGTTAGTAAACAAATGGCCGCGTTACTTTAACCTTGAGCGTAATCTTGTGACTATGCAAGAAACGATGAAATCTAAATGTGTTAGCATCACGTCATTAATAATTGGCATAATAAGATACAATTCTTTTCGACACCCATTTGTAAGCGATAAATTAACAATTACGTTAAAACTTTGGAACTATTTCCTCTTTTTGTGCTGGCAACCTGACGGGATAACTGTATCCGCGCTCGCCGCTGTTTGTAATGTTATATGCATGTCGCTAAAGGCTAGGGTGTTTTTTCAAAGGTTGATTTTCAAAAGTTTCTTCCAGTCGTGAACCGACTATATCGATGGAAACTCAACGGAAGCGGACCACGATGACCGTCCTTCCTTCCAAGCATAGTATACATTACCGGCCAAGAAAGCAATTCGCCACTTACAAGTATTGTAATTACGCCACCCATGACAAAACATAATTACTTTTTACATATGATATTGAAATTTTATAGGAAATAACTTATGTACCCTGACGACACTGGAGACAGTGCATCATCCTTGGAAATAAGGTATCGCAGGTTCAATATCCTAGAGGATCCAATCATTTCACAGGTAAAGATACAACATGATACACAATTAAAAAAACATCTATGTGTTGTATATCTACAAGTATCGAGCACATCATGCAAAAATTGCAATGAACTATATCTCAAACAAAATATTTTTGTAAATGACGATATTCAATGTATGTTCATCACAAATATTTGCAGCCTGCTAGTCATTTATAAGTAGATAACATGCAGGTCACACTGTAAAAACCCGAGACGGCCAACAACACGCTTTCATGTAGCAGCAATCAAAACAATCACGTCTTTTTAACATTTATTTAAATACGAATGAAAATATTATACAAACACTTGCAACAAAATTACTTCTTTTTACATCATAATTCCAAAAAAAAAAAAAAAATTGTAAGAATGCAAGAAAATATTTAGCAATATATAAATAAATACAAATATTATATTTACGAAAAAAGTAGGAGAAAATATTTTACATGATAAACATATTTACTGAAAAAATGAAAAAGATTGGCAAACAACAAAAAATTAGGAGATGATTCAAGACATCGACATTTATTTGTACATAATAATGATTTTTTACACATAGCAAGAAAACATACTTTTTCCCATCAAAACTTTTAATCACACACGTCAATAATTGTTTTACACTGTAGAGCGTGTGTGTTTCGTCAGCAAAATTTAGAGGGGAATAGGAGGTTTTCATTACCTGGGTTTTTCTAAAGATAGAGGAAAGCTCGTATGCACATGCACACACGAGCACCTCTGGTCATGGGTCNACATGCACACACGAGCACCTCTGGTCATGGGTCCGGTGGCGTTGTAACCTCCAAACTGTGCCAAGCGACATCACATCGTTCAGAGCATACTTTAAAAAGTTTATCATTTTTAATTTTATGATTAAATTGTAAATTTTCCTTGTACTTGCTTGAACGTTGTTCGCCCAACAATTTATTTGTTCATATTTCCGATGTTTGTGAGAAATTTAGTTTGTGGATGGCACAAATGAACTGCACACTTGTCACTGTCACAATCTTGCACTGATAATTCAAGAGTCTCGCCATTGAAGATGCTTCTTTCAAGAAGGAAATTAACATTTTCGTCACACCGCTCCACAGTTACAGTAACAGCCGTCTGGTCCGTGTAGGTTACGCTGTGCAGCAGAGGATATGTACTAGCACTTTTTTTTCTCGGGAATGAACTAATCACCAGGACGCGCTCCACCATTGCGAGAAAACTTAGTGGAAGGTCTCGACCTCGAGCCTAGGTGCACTTCGCATGCAAATGGCGTGCAGGCGGAACTTATCACCAGGACGCGCTCCACCATTGCGAGAAGACTTAGTGGAAGGTCTCGACCTCGAGCCTAAGTGCACTTCACATGCAAAAGGCGTGCAGGTGGAGGCCCAGTCTGGAAAACCTTGCCTTTTCACAACATGGTTGTTTATATCCATCACATTTCTCCTGCTATTTGCACTCATCATTATTTTTACTTTTTCAGAAAAGTTTGTACATTACACTTTCGTACATTCTTGCCTTACCTACGGGGGCATCACGATTTTGTTTTAACAACTCCTTCAGCGAACAAGGAAGCGTAGAGTTAGGGCATAAATTGTAAACGTAACAGTTTTTATACTAGCACGTCAATGTGTCCCGCACATAACAGCCTTCGAAATCAACGTAGAAGTATAGCCAGTGAATTGTACCATCACAAAATTGCATTCGCAGAACGCCTCGAGCGTCACGAAAACTTACGTGTCGGTACCCACAATTCAGTTCGCTGTACTTGCTCACGTCTTCAGACCGAATGTAGAAGATTCGGCGACGGACACTTCCATTTCTTCTTCGATATCACTGTATTCGAAGTCGGAGCTGATGAGGTTCTCTGCGAAGCTGGGAGAGAATAAGATGTAGGACGTTCTGGCCGACGGGGGCTGGTACGGGTTGCCTGATGGTTGCGGGTTCGTGCTAGTAGACGCCACTGACGAAGTTGCTCCTCGTGCCAATATGGTGCGGATAAACTGAAGACTATTATCTGAATTTTCTTCTGCGTTGCTGTTATTTTCTTCTTAACCTGACAACATGACTATCGTAAATTTAACAGGGGTTTGAAACCCTGCAAGTTTCGAAATGGCCATTGGGCTTTCCTCTTGAAATAGCGAAAAGGAACGACAGCGAGAAAAATTACTGATTTCCTGGGGAGACTCGGGGTGCGTCTTATAAAGAGTTTTTAAGGGGAAATAATAGTCCGCAATCGCGATTAAAGTAGGCCGCCGATTGGTCGGAACGAAGGTTTCCGAAAAAACCCGAGTAATTAGCCAATGAAAATCAGGGGTGGTCAACTAAATCTATTGGAAGGGAGGAGAGTGGAGGGTGTTAGTCTCTGCTGGGCGTGGTGCTGTGGACAGCACCAGCAATGTAAAACAAATGATAAACGAAAAAAACCTAGGTGGTGGTTAACGAAGGTGAGAGACAAACTCCAGTAATGTATAAACAAATGACAAACGAAAAAACTAAGATGGTGGATGGTGGCTGTGACGCCTACCAAGATGGAAGACTGCACCTATCAAGATGGTGGAATGAGTATGGATGGAGGGAATGTGGGAGACCTCCGGAAATTTAAGTTTTTAAGATTAATTTTCTAATAATTTTTAACTATTTTTTTGGATGTTAAATGTTACCGGAGTCAAAAGTCAAATGTAAAGGTCACATGGATCCAAGATGGCGGACAATATGGCCACCGGGGTATCGGAATGACTGAGCATGAACAGCTCCGACGCTCCGAGCCCCCAGCCCCTTGAGCCAAAGTCGCCATTTCTCCTCTACTGCACTTTTTGACAGTTCTAAGGTAGCGCCAGTGTTGTGGTTTCGATGACATATTCTTACACCAGATCTCTTTTGACACAAGAAATCCGTGCTCTTTGTGTTTGTATAGTCACTATGACACAGTATGGTTTTGACGAACCCGGTGCCGTTCAAAGAATATTTAACTCTGCCTGCCTTCCAACTGTCAAAAAGAGGCCTTTTTAGCTGAAACAGAGTATAAAGCCAGTGCCCTCGTATCTTTTTAAGGGTTGGTGCTAATAAGCCTCAGTGATAGATAAAAAGCGCAGTTTATTTGTTATAGAAGACTAGCGATTTTTGTGGTTAAACCTTATTTATAATTTAAACTGTTATAAAAGGTAATTGTTATCTTAAGCAACTGCCGAAATTATAACTAAAGAGAAGTAAAATTTAATTAATACCAAATCGCTTAAATGTGCAGTTATTTGTATAGAAGACAAATAGTTACCAATTTAATTAATTAGCCTATTTTCCTCACACATATGAAAGCACTTTTGATGGGGTAGTGAAAGGTCTAGAGCGTAGGATCGTACATGGTAAAACCAAAATTGAGTAAGTCTACCGCGCCAATATATGATATACGCCTATAAAAAGTTTTGTCACAGTGCCATCAAAAATGGTGAACGATTTAATCTAATACTTAATTAATTTAGTGCGTACAGTAGATACTTCAGCGCACTAAACTAAATCACTTTAATGATACCAGATATTTAGCATTGAACCCTACAAGAATAATGCCATTATAAAAATAAGCAACCATTTAACAAACATTTTAAGTGAAGTTCCGTGGTGTTTACATGACAAATGTAGTGGGAATCGGCAGAGAAGTTAATACAATTTTACGTTATTATATATATATATATATATAATATCAATAGGCATATTTAAACCTTGAACATCAAAGGGGTTAGAAATTAGTGTATTTTATAGTCATAATCGCCAAAATGGCAAGTTGCATGCAAATTAGTTTACCTGTTTCGAAGACATGGAACGTGTTACACAAAATTTAACTAGTCAGTCATTTTAAAAATTAGTTGCATATTTTTTTAATAAATAATTTCATTCATAACTTCAGTAAAAATACTGCTGGTGTGTTAGTACAGTGGGATTTGTTTAGGTAGTTTCTGAAATATAAAAATTCTTCCCACTCCAGGTGGCGTTGTCTTCCAAATTGCATAAAAAAAGCTAAGAATAAATTAATTTATTGCTTGCTTAGGTTCTACCTAGCAACGTTTGGTTGAAAAAAACAACTATTATTCTTTAGTAGAAATAGTCTAGTAACATAAATTTTATATGGCCACCAATTTGGAAAATGTTATGTAAGGGAATCATATAAGTGTATGGTTTAATTACATAAAACTGCTGGGATACCAAATTTGGCGGTAATAAGGTAAGTAGATCCTGTGATATGGTGTAAGAAATGTATTTCCTCAGATTGTGCTGTCTTAAATTTCTGAAATGAATGCTTTATTTGGTTCTAAATAAATAGCATTACACTCAACATTTTTAACTGACCACCATTTTTAAGATAAGCGTCTGGCATGGCCGTAAAGTATAAAAGTTGGTGTCATACAGTAATATAAGGGTACCAGGTATGGCGAAACTCGGTGGACGAGTTCAAAAGTTTTTAGAGGGACGCCACAGACACACACAGATACACACACACACACATACACAACAGACACAGACAGAAGTTGATCTCATAAGCCTATATTTAAATAGCAAAGTAGGCTAAAATGGGGAACAGGACAGACTGTAGTCGATTCGAACATTCACTTACAATCAATAATGACGTTTTAAAACATCTCAAAAATTCGTTTGTGAAACACAGGCAGATGGAAAATAAGCTTTAAAAATTATGGTATGGAACAAATTTTATTTTAAAAAAATGGTAAATTATGTAACTTGTTCATACAAATTAGTCTCGTAAAAATTACATACCTGCTTGAGAAACACAGTTACAATTGTTGAGTTTTAGTCAATTATGTTGAGGTTCATTACCAAATTAACCAGTACTATATGCATATATACATACATGCACACAAAAACTCATGGTTGTGAAAAATGCAACACTGTGAGGAAGTAACGATATTATATAGTGTGTTTAATTTATGATCTTAGTAGAAGACTCCGCAATTCTTTGTTATTTACTCGTGAAAATCACAGCAGTAATCAGAATTTTCACATGCAGTAAATTTGTTTGCTATTTAAAAAAGTTATCTTTTTACAGCATATACATTTATGAAACCACCTTGAAAATAATACATGACTATGTTTAAAGAATTATATTACTGTTATACTTTAAATTATATAATTCTGATATGTTTTGAGTGCAGCATGTCGTATCATATTCATCTATTTAGGTCACATATTTTATCATTATACTGAATGCACTGGCAATTACAATAATTTTTACAAAAACCAGACACATTTCCAAGCTGCATTATTTATGTAGGAATAAAAACAATAGACATATCTTTACAGAGACGTCAGCAGTACATTAAAAACATAAATTTGTCTTCTTACAACACAAACTATAAGAAAAAGAAATAAACTTCATGCTACAATAAAAATAAAGTACACTGTGTTATCAACGTAACTGCCATAAAGTAAGTATTACAATCCAGTGAAACATTACTTTGTACATTCACTATACTATAAAATATGCCATAACAATATTACTCTCACTTAACTATTTTCAATTAATAAAAAGGTTAGTCCAATACCACCTTACATCACTGAACATAAATATTTCTATAGGCCTACACATTCACCTACGTAGGTACATATACACATACACCTAAACAATGAATCGAATATTGCCGCCTCGCGTTAAGGGCAACCATATTTTTTATATTCCACGCCTGTGTATACTCAGTTAGCTCAGTTGGTAGCAACATGAAACTTTAAAGGCGCCAAGCAAATAAAGTCAAGTTCCGGTTTATATGTTCTATACATTTATTTATCAATCAATTGAAACAGTTCACATACAATCTTCAGTTATGCCGAGTACGAACAGGTTTCACAGACAAACAGAAAAAGTAGCAGCGCCGCAGTGGTTTATTGATTATTTACATCATTAAAACTTGCATCGCAAGAAAAAGTTACAAAGGCAAGAGAGACGTCAGTTCCCTCCTGGCACCCTATCGACCTCCCGCACCGGTGGAAAGAATCTATTAGATTATTAGAATTAAGTATATGCCGAAAAAGAATGAAGTTGAAAGATTTAGCGGTCGTGGGTGCTTGCCGGTGTAAGCGATATTCGTCACGCACGATGCGTCTTCCTTGGCTGCTTGTTACATTTGTCGCTGGCAGTATTCGTCCAGGATTTTTATCTCTCGTGGGTGGCACCCTTCACACCATAGGGTGCCACCAACCGTTACCAAATATTGGCATAGCGGACTGCGTAGCCCTCAGAACTTCGTCATAGGTAAAAGATAATCCAAACCTTCTAGAACAAAAACTGTCGACGCAGTCGGAAAAGCTTCTACCACTACTAATGCTAATGCTGATAAAAACTACGATTTCTGAAATGGCAACCGGATGCCCGATAAACATTACACCACGGCTATAACTTTCAATCCCGATAAAATATTAAGAAGCCTCGTTAAACGAAAGAAAATGAACTGCGTATTCCGATAATTAATAATATTGCGTCATTACAACCTACGTAGGTACATATACACCTAAACAATGAATAGAGATTAAGTTAGATAATTTTTATATCCCAGGTAAACATGGGGTTTCAGTTCATAAAATATTGCAAGACTACAGAAAATTATAACACGAATTCTGCTACTGATCCATGTACTTTAACCGTATAAATATTATTCTTTGAAATTAGTGAAATTTTTACAGATCTAAGAAGCCTATATGCTTTGCGCTACTTCAACTTAATTAAGTTGGTTAAATGCCGACTTTTGTGCGTCTATGATGTATTGTGGGTCACGTATGGATAATTTCCGAGTAACAAAGATATAAATAATTTTTCGAAAAAGGCAGTTATAGCTTTTTTTTTTTTTTAATTCGGGAGCATTTTGTCTTTCCAAAACAAACTATCCTTTTCTATTGCTTGCACTGCCGTACCTGAGACCAGACGACAAAGTAGCATACTTGTCGCCCAGTAATATGCAAACTACTCTGTACATGATACATGTAATTATGATTTTCTTTTAGCTATAGGGTTCCATCGTTCATTTCTAGAAACTTAATTTTCTTGGCATCACCTGCAATTTCTATGGGCATTGTTCGTGCCGAGACTGGGCATTTTATCTCGATGATTTCCGTTTTACCTACCAGTCTATCTGGTGAAGCGGCAAGGAAGGGAATTTTTCGTCCACTATCAGACCAATCGACTGAACTTCAACATTCCTTTTCGATGCAAACTGTGCAATTGCAATAGGTTCTTTTTGCAAACCCCACGAAGTACTCACGTTCCCTTTGCAAACTTGGTATCATATTTCTTTTACAAGGGAAGCACATGAAGTTGTAGGTTTCATTTTACAAATTTTTACAAAAATAAAACGAATAAGTGAGTCCTTACTGCAGCGAGTTATTTAACAAAAATACGCACTTTGTTCTCGAGTACTCTACTCTATATTATCCCTGTCTTTATGTTGCAGTTCTAGGAGGAATTCAGTTTTTCGTTGTTCAATTTCTGCTTCAAACATATATTTTTGAATCACCGATGCACCAAGACTATAATCACAATTTTCTTTGCAATATTTGGGTTCACTGTTCTTTTAGTTTCCTTTAAAGCAAAGTCAGCGACAGTTGTCATGTATCATCCCTTTCGTGCGCCTTTCAAGAAATCTTTTCGTGTGAAGCATGAACTTTTATTCACCGAGGTCTTGTGAACGAGTCTGTGCAAATCTGATTTGACATTAATGGAAACAGCCTCTGGATGACATCTTGTCTGGTAAGACCCACGAAGAGAACAATTTAATTTTTCCTTTCTCTGTTTTAGCAACAATTGAATTGAAAAGACCTGAAACATTGTTGCCAACATCATAGATCGAACTGGAGGCATTAATCGCAACACGTTGAACTGCACTCTGTAGTTCGTCGAAAATACATGTTTATTTCAACAGTGGTAAAATATTCACTTCCCTATGTTTAGAAGAACCGGGGGATATGGGATGGATGCGTCTCTTATACCCTCTCTTCACCCATGGCGACCCAAGGCTTCTCGTGCCACCACTGTTAATCACAGATTGGGCTCCGCCACCGGTATCCCTATGGGAACCAGTTTCCTCGTGACTAGTAAGGGGTATCTGCCCTGATGGCTTGGGCCGATAGTTGGTACCTAGGTCCGACCACTTGGCGGGGTGTTGGACCACTTGGCATTCGGGCCGTTGGGACCCAAGACAGGAATTTCGTGGGTGAAGAAATTCTAATGTATGGTAAAGGACAAGTGTCTGATGTCTGCGAGCGGGCTACTTTATGCGCGGCGTGGTGGTAACGACATACGGTGATGAAAAAGAGAACTCCGGAGCTGTGGGCCTCTTGGGTAACCCATGGTTGAAGGACCTTCGGATTTTGATTATGACGGTTTCCACTTGTTCAGAGTATCTTCGCATCAACCTGCCCATGGGTGGCTAGCTTGGCGATCGGACACGAGTAAACCCAATAGTGCCATGGCAAATAAGTGAGAGCACAGGCTGATCGGGTTGGCCCCATCAGAGGTTCTTTCTGATGTTCCGATCACTAGAGGTTGGACTCGTGCTGGCAGTGGTTAGCTCCGTATGCTGGAGGAGATCTGGAGAGATTCCCCCTCTTAAAGAAGGGCCGAGCAGTGAGCAGGCACCTGCTCTGGTAGCGTCCTGGTAAGACGTTAGGGGCCCGAATAGTGCTTCGGCCAGACCACACGCTTGATAATCTGAGTACGAGGGTCTCAGGCCTTGTGGTAGGGTGCTCTTGTTGGAGCTTGTGTATCAAGGCGGGGCTTCGGTCTTGGTTACCTCAGGTGAATAGCTGGGACACCTGCGTTGAGAAGGCGTGGTCCTTCTTCCCCGCCGACTGGGCGGCCGGGGCGTGGAATGGCTAAGAGCGCCACGTTAAAATAACAAAAGTATGGTCTTAATGGCTGTATGCATACTCGTATGTTTAGAAGAACCATCACATCAGTATTAATTCTCGCTGCAGCTCGAATGATTACCGAAAACACGATGAACACTGTTCATTATGTATTATTTTAAACTCTGCAAAATTCAAGTATCCGGAAACATTGGTTACAATTTCCCTGTGCTTAATTGCTGAAACTATAGCTGTTCTCAGACTTGGTATTTTGCTGAGAACATTATTTCTGAAGTGCACATCACCCAGTTTGTTGTTTTTGCACACTTCACATTCAATTTTTCGAACTGGAAGTGTGGGACCATAAGTCATACAGTCATTTTCTGTGTAACCTGACGTCACCGTCACCAATTAACTTATGGTGTTTTATACCATGTATCGTAACACTCTGCAAGAATCCTTCGACAATTATGCTTCGTTCCATTGCTGAAGATGGTCCAACCCAGTTTTTGACGCACTAATGAGTCGCAACCTATGCTTCTTCTTCCGTTTTGCGATCACATACAGAGCAATACTTGTTGCGAACTCCTACGAAAATTACTATTTTTTTTCTGGAAACTATAATTGCTCTCTAAAACATAATAAATCAAATTTTGTCAAAATATACATTTCAATTTGTAATAATTAACTAAAATAATATAAGATTATGAAATATTAGAACATGTATGTCTATACACATAAATTAATACTAGCAGCTAAGCTTGTCATGCATGGCATGTCCTCTACCCAACTAGCATCCAGATTGAAGGGGCCGCGATGGCGCCTCCCAACACGACGAACTGGTCTCGCTTCCCGGCGGGGAAGCATGTGGAGAAAGTGGCGGATGTTGCCCATAATCAGTGGTTTTTCTCTAGGTGCTCCCGCTTCGTCCACCATGCATTCCGCAGAAACTTTGTCTTCACTTCGCTTCAACGTCATCGGAACTGAAGAAAAACTGTAACTTATCTTTGTTGGTGAGATTTATTAAGGCCACTACCTTTATTCTTTGTTATTTTTGCATTCAGACGCAGTTTAGTTTTATTCCCTCTTCGGAAATAATTTTTTAAAACTTCCGTCCATCGTTTTCGCCCACTGACACTGAGTAAGTCGCGAACAGTTCAGTAACGCAAACAAAGGATACACGCACTCACTTCTTCCTCAGGTAACCGGCCTGTGCGCTTTCTTCCCGTCCTTACACCCCTCCACGCGCCATCGAGGACTCTCTCTCCTCTCAACGTTGGCTCAAAGCCACGCACGCAAATTGCCCATCCTCGCCGCTATGAAGCAGCACATGACGGACACTTACAACACTGCAACAGACGTTTGAGGAAAGTCGAATTTCTCCGGAATTAGATCTGTAGCACTGGAGTATTATTACAAGCGATGGAAGCCAAAGTAGTAAACTACAAATGCCACTTTGTGGTTTTCCATTTCCGGCTAAGGAAACTGTGCAGGCAAGCTCTAAATATGCGAGTTTTTACAGTTTTCACTATTTTTTATCTCTTTAAAAACACGCAATATCAAAACAGTAAAAATTGCCGGCTCTAAATAAATACTTTTAACCATTTCCGGAAAAATATCGCGTTCCCAGAACTATTATTTACCGAGATACAGGCTTACGCACAAAAACTGATTTTTCAGGCGAAATTTAACTAGAGAAGCACCTTAAAGTATCACGTGAGATAATATTTGTATAAATAAGAGGCGCCCAAAGACTATGCTTCCAGATGTCGTCTATCACAACTCTTGCTGCACAGCACAACAAAGTCCGAAGTTAATGGTTTTGTCGTTGACATTGAAACAACCTTGTTTACGGTTTGGAAGCAGTGGTAGATTTTGCAAGGGGCAGAAGTCTGCTCTCAGGAGCACGTGCTGACCTTCCTACTAGTCGCCCTGAGAACATCAGCTGTGTGATGCCCCGCTCAGATGCTCGTGTTTGTTTACATTTGAGTTTTCAACAGATGCTGTTTTTTAAACTAATAAAACGCTTTCTGACCAACTTTGATACAATTTAGCTGCATTGAAACAAAGCTAGAAGAAGTGCGCAAACATTTCAAAGCAATTACTTACACAAATTGCGTTCTATAACTCGGCAACGCCAACAAAATATCTGGAAAAAATGCGGTCACTGGTCCTGACCTTGTTCAAGGAGGTAGCACGGAGGTCGGGAAGGTCTAGCGAGCCAATCACAGAAACGCAACAGTGTCACCGATACCTACTGTATAGTCTGCGCGCAAGTAAAGCGAACACGTCAGTCTTGTGGGAGATATTCATTAAAGAGTAAAGGATTTCACACGATCAAATATTCATCGAATTCAATAACTTGAAAACAATTTATTGAACCAAAAAATATCTTGATTTGCGTTCAATAAGCTTTCAAGTCGCTACATGAAAATGTATCGCAAACTTTTTAATTAATGAAACCTGTTAAAACAATACCAAAGTAATTTTTTTTTAATAGTATCTAAGACTCATGCACGACACGACAATAATTGGTTAAACCCCAACAAATTTTATTCATTTTATTGTACATTTTATTTTTAAAATATATGCGTCCTCATATTGTAAAAACTTTAAATGAGTGCACACAAATCTATTATTATGATATCACTTCCATCAATACTGCCAGAAGAGCTGTGACCAACGATTAAAACTTTGGATTGAAGAAAAATTTTTAACATGTTCCAAAATGAAAACATTAAAGGAAAACGAGACATTCAAGAAATTGAAAGAGAAAATGGCCGGGATTATGATATTTATATTACGTCATATAGCATTCAATAAATTGAATTCAATAAAAGTTTAAGTTAATTTGAGGGAACATTTGATTATGTGAACGGGCCTTAAGTCATGGCATGTTCGAGTAAGGAAGCTCTACAATGTCATACAGTAAGTATAGGACAATGTCATACAGTAAGTACAGGATAATGTAATTGGGGTTTTGATAACGAGAAAGTTTCTGGAAAGCATACTTCCCATTGAAAATGCCATCTAACGAGCAGCAGCTGCGACAGGAAATCAGTGGCGGAAATATGTCAAATGTGTAACGAAATGAGTGTATAAAAACTAACAGATAAAAATGCATGTCCGCCAGGGTAAAAACGAAAGACGAGTAGCAGAAAAATAGTTTGGGATGACTTTTATTTGTGCGTTGTTCGACGCACAATTCAAAACTTTTATGCCCGAAAAAAGGAAGTACCTACTTAAAAAAAGCTACCGTCTGTACTACGAAAATATAATAATGGTTCATTTTTTAAAGCAGAAGTGATTAAAAATGTATCGCAAAGAGCCGACCAGATAACAGCGTTTACAGACGAGACTATAAACAGTATTTCATAAAAAAGACTGGAAATCAGCTATCACATGTAAAAAGAGAAGAAGCAGTATATCGGAAAAACAGTCGTTGGGCGGAAGAAGAAATAAAAAGATTTGTCAAAAGTGTGGGCGGTGACAGCGATAGTGATAGTAAAAGCGATAGTTGCCATGGTGACAGCTGTAATAGTAGCAATTGTAGTGAAAAATTTATGGTGCACTTTCAGGAGTCGAAGAAATCGCATAGTAAACGGAATGTTTTAAACGACGGTGATTTGATTGACAGTGAACATTTAAAGTTTTACTGGTGTTTGGAGTGATGTGTAACATAATATGCATGTTTTCAAGTTGCGCCTTTTGAAGCGTCTTATGTACAATTAACTCTTTTGGAAGACGGATTCCACGCAACGTTTCTGGACAGGTATGCCTTCATCGTGATTATCACTTTCTTTGTGGTATCAGTTTCAATCAAGTTTCTGTGGTTCCAGTTTAGCTCCTATCGATTATTTTTGCCATAATAAAATTTTTGTACCATTTTCAAGAAATGTTTTAAATTGTATTTTCATGCATGTCCGTTTATGTATTTTAAAACAGTAAATTTAAAAATAAAACATTATAACAAGGGTTAAAAACTACAGATGGTTTATACCTAGAACGCAAGTTATTGTTAATACAAGATTATTATAACTGCGAATAATTTTCGTAGATCCATCAAATGAATTCAAATGAATGTTTGCTGTGAATATTATTAATAATGCTTTAATTTGTAACTTGTCCTCACTCGTATTTATTGCTTAACACCAGGCAGATGTTTTCCTGTCACTCCAACAAATCTATCTTTCATTCTCTAAAAATTTTAAATGGTCTTTTGATAAAATATTCTTATTCGCCTCGAATGCACATAACAAATATCACTGTTCTGTATCTGTATACTCGGGGAGCATTAAACTATTTAAACCTTGTATGCCATGTGATAAACGACAGGAAAACCATACTACCGTTTTTGACATTCCCGAATGAGTCGATGACGGGTCCGGGTCCGTAGTAGTTTCAACTGAGTGTACCTGTCTTATCCGCCGTCCGTCACGAGAGGAGTAGAAGTGCTGCACCTTCCCCTCGCGGCATCGTTTGTTAATTTGGTCGCACAATAACCTCAAATTCTAGCCATGTAGTTTTTAATAATGGCATTGGCAGAAAAGCAATCCATCGTTGCTCGTATGCACACTCCACTCCATCTTTCTTCTACGAATTAAACTTGATCTTATACTGCCGACTTGGACTGCAAATCGCAAGTAGCAAATCAATGCTCGTTATTCTTGTAACGTCATTTCCTAGCTCATATTTGGAATAAAATAAGAATATCGACGTAAACGTCACCGTTTCCATGGCGATTTATGATGATATAAAGATGCAAGTAATGAATAATTCTAACTGATTAGGTCCACGTCACTGGGGTCCACGTCACTGATTAGGTCCACGTGAAAATAAACAATTTTTATGAAATTTTTATGTAATATCCGTTTAATAATTTTACAACGAAAATGGCGGGATTATAACTCAAATGAAATATCCCGCCAAGAGACATTTTTGGCATTTTACATTATATGCATATTGTTCAAAGTTTAGTAAAGTATCTTTCCGCACTCTTGATGTTTATTTTCAATTTGACAAAAACGTCATTATTATTTTTCGTAGTAACCATACATTAATTTTCGATATTTGTTTGCCAACTGCCCACTACAATTGAGTCGTCCAGTTACAAACCTCGCTAAGTCCAACGAACTTTAGTTTCCAGAAATGAGGAAAAACTGTCACTCCATTTCTATAAGAGATATTAATGTACTTAAAATTTTTTACCATTTCGCTAATAAATCGACATATTTTTAAGTAGGTGTGTGAACCGTAGAGTCAATTCCACTCTTAAATATTTAAATGTCTTGGACATAACTGAGTTTGCTTCATGAACATGGACATAAAGCGTTTTGGAACAGTAATTGTGGTACCTGGTCGTAAATGTTTGCTGGGAAGCAGGCAAATTAGAAATGATTGTTGTTTCAGAAAACATTTGAAAAAGTTTTAAAATGATTCTAGAGAAAACATATGTACCTGAACATTTTTAACAAAACATACAACTTCAAATCAGTTCGGAAAAAGTAAAACACATTTTTAGAGTACACACTAGTTAATTATAAAATCAAAGTACAGCAACCCAAACGCTTAACCGTCGTTTGAGAACATTAGGTTAAAGATGCACATTTGTCTCAAACAATTAGGTTCTCTTCATCACCAGGAACTACACACTGTCAGAATAATCTTCCTCTTCTTCCTCGTCTCGAGCTGCTCTTTTTTCTTGATGCTGCTGCTGGGAAATCAGGTGTGCATAGAATTTGAGATCTTCTCGTTTCTCCCATGCTTGTCCAAAGTGTGTTGTAAGGAGTTCGGAAATGTCCTGTACCTGCTATACTTTTAGGCAAAACCCATTTTGCAGTGGAGGGTGTTGAACATTGTGCTAGGACTTCCACCTGCAGCAGATTGTTCTTCCAACACCAGTGTCTGCATTGTAAGATATTTCCCCTTGCACTGTTATTCCTGTAGATCCCCGTTTCTCAATCATCGCTCGCTTACACTGCTGAAACTTGAAGTGCCATGAGCGTGGTGTTTCTGCAGTTTGAGAAACTGCAGTTTTCCAGTCATAAACAGGAATATTATCAGCTCCGAGTCTGTAATCTGTGGCAACTTCCTTGAAGACATCCTCATGGAAATTTGGTGTCAAAATCTGGGATGTACAGTTCACCTTTCGTTATATCATTCCAAAAACACGATCTGGAGGGATAAAACTGTTTCAGACTACAGGGAATATTAGAATTGCTTTCTTGACATTTGGAGGAGCATCTTTGGTGAGCCAGCTTGAGACCATGCCAACGTATCACTAGAATGATTTTCACAGGTCACTGCACATGACGGAGATTGTAACAGCACACATTTGACGGTACAGAATATGCATTGGACGTAACGTATTATGTTATACTGCGGACAAAATTAGTCTTGTTTCATGACGTCTATTGGACTTAGTGGCTTCTGGAAAAGTGCCCAAACTTCAAATCTCTTTTTCTAAATACGGGATTTTGTGACGGTATGAGATGGTTTGTATGTGAGGCGATGGCTGCTTCACCTCAATTTTTAAATTATGTGGACATAGCGTGTTTTGTAACTGGACGACTCAAATACAAATCGTCAATTGCTGACTGCCGACTGATCACTCCGGAGGGAGGCCTAAATGTGAATGTAAGCTACACAATTCTCCAAACTATGTACTTTCGCTTCTTTCGTTTAAAATGCAATAATGAACAAGCAGGGATGTGAACGACACATGTAGTTACGTAGCACTATTTAAATGTAATCTGATTTTATATTAACAGTAATTTCTATTAGAAACTGTTTAAGTTAAAATCAAGTATGTAAATCCGACTCCCCTGTTTCTAACACATCGCATCCCTACTGAGTTTACTTTATTTCAAATCAATACATCTGACAGCAAGGCGCTACTTCAGAGACCTTCTATCATCATACAAACGTATTACCTGGTTACTGATCTGTAATGACTCGTCTCTTCGTTTGTCATATTAAGGTTACCGATCACCAAAAAATGTATTATTTTATATATGTACGAAATTTTTTTCACCTTATTACTTACAAGTACTATTTCTTGGTATTAAAAAATTTTATACCGCATATTTTTTACACAATGACCTGTCAAAATCGCACATTTAGGGTTTTATGGACGTATTAATAATAAAAACTAACTCGCTTAATGAAATGAGATAATTTACATTGAAGTAAGATACGAGTTACTGCAATGAATCTTTGAGATTACGTTACAAAATGTTTCGTCAGTTTTTAAAAACTTCAAATTAAGGACATTTTTGCATATTTTTAATGTGTAGCAGAATATAATTTTTGGTAATATAAATTTTGCTAAGCAGAATTTAAAATGAATTAAGATATGACATTTCAGTCGCCTTTTCTCAATTTTCTGCAAATTATTTTGTTAATTTGGTTTGTACGTCCCAAAAACACAAAAATTGTGATTTTGACATGCCATAATGCAAAAAATACGTAAACCAATTTTTTTTTTTACGCAAGGAAAGAGTACTTATAAATATGGCCCCCTGTTTTTCGCGAAAGGATTTGTAAGCAGGATAGATGTCAACATTCTACGTGCACACTATCAAGGTATCCATTAGCTATTGGCCGGGTGTCTGTATGAAGATACATTCTCTATTTAACTGGGCCTATCATAATTAAGTTACACCGACACTAAACTACCGTGTATTGGCTGGCAGACACCTCAAACGCGTGAGCATTCAAATAATATAACCACGAAATTGTTTCTGAACTGACGTGTTTTCCAGTACAACTACTAGTCATGGAATCTTTTCGGGGGAAACAGGTCGCCCTAAGTAACGACTAGAAGTTGAACGGTGTTTCGTACAAGTAAAAATGACTAGCGCATTTAATGCAACTTAGAAACTCTCTAATGTACGCCTTCATATTGTCCTTTTTAAGCCATATACCCCAGGAACCTCAATGTAATTATTACGGCCCCGAGTATTTCGCGAATTCATTCTGTGACTAGGTAGACTTGAAACACTTGTTTGTTATCTTCCCCTGTCACTGCGATTGAACCACAGTTGTTATACACGCCATTTTTAACTGTGAGCCAGTAATAAGCAAGAAGCGGTAGTGTGAGTGAGCTTTGAACAGTCCTGTACGAAGGCCTCAATTAATCGCAGCAACCAATAAGCAAATAGTGCCGAGTGTATAGAGAACTGTAAAGCCTAGCCTGCTGCCACATCAATCCGCAAATTACTCGGAGCTCTATAGTAATTATATAATATTAACTACAGTTATCTCTTTTTCATTACTTAATTTTTGCTGGAATAAAAATTGGAAAATTTAAACAAAAAAATGTTCAAATATGACGGTTGAATTGAATGCTCTACTGTAAACAAGAGGCGCGCCCGCTTTAATTTCACCAATAGAGACATGTCTTATTACTAGCGGCTACAGTTTTTCGGGAAGATATTTTACGACTTGTACTCCAAAGCACTATTACTCAGATATCCGTTTTGATGTCTGGAACATTTTAATTGTCACGCATCTCAAGTGTCTACCCACTAATCATGCACGTAAAGTGCTGCAGTAACTTAATTCTGAATAGTCCCATCATGTAACAAAATGTCTTCTCACAAAAATGGTTCACCCTATCTACAATCGTATATAAATTATTGTATAAATACTTTTAGGCTATCGTCGGAGAACGCGGGGAAAGAAAAAGGAGGTGCGTGTGTGTGTAGAGCCTTTGAATTTGCATTGTCGTGTTTTACGCGATGTTTAAATACACGGCAACATCATTTTGTACGTTATACAAACATTCTTTAGAAAGTAGTTGCCAAAGATTTTCTTGTAACTCTACAGCTGAAATATGGTATATTTACAACACATTACTTTAGGAAACATAAACAATTGTTTAAGTACCTCAATTTTTATAATAAATTTGGAGTCTACAAGATCTGCTTGTTAAAATCAAACATTAATTTTAATTAGTTTTACAGTATATGTGTTGCAAAATTTGCTCTAATTTACTTGTATTACCAAAATTACCTTGGAACTAGTTTCCAGAGATCTGTTTGTATTGTGTGCGTTCGTACTACATATGTAACATATAGTCAAGCACACACACATACATATTAATCCCACGCTTTTAGGAGCGTATACCCTAGAATTCAGTGTTTCTTCGATAAGGATTCGGTAAGGATTCCAATTCGAGCTACAGGCCCCTGGCTGCAGAGTTACCTTTTTCGTGACCAATGGGTGTGTGTATGTGTGTGTAGGCGAGAATGCAAGCCGCAACTGTCGTATATTGAGGATTCCGGTTGAGGGGTGGATGTCCAGTGTGTGTGCGCGCGCACGCGAGTGAGTGTGGAGTGTTGCATGGCCGTTACACCGACGGCCAGTGCCACTGCGTGTATCGGACGGCACCTGAGCCCTCGATGGACACCGCCCGATCAGAGAACAGCACACCATACGGAAGTGCAGCTCCAGTGGCACGCGCCAGCAATATGGTAGAACGCTATCCTCCAGGGCGTGCACAATTAACTACTGCCAAATGGCAAAAGTTCCACTTCTCAAACCGTATTACAGTATTTTTCAAACTTGTGTACACATTGCACGAGAAGCACGCGTAACTTGTCAAATAAAAAAAGTAAAAACCTTCACATACTATTGTAAAAAACAGTATTCGACAGAAAGGATACCGTGTGTGTCATACATATACACATATATATAAAAAATTCGAGTGGAGTGGTTTGGGTGGCTTATTCTAAACCCTTTCATTCCCGCGCGAATGCGAGGGAAACGGGAGATCCCAAGAAAACCCGCCGATCAGTGGCATTGTCCGGCACGATTTCCACTTGCGAAAATCCGTAGGTGATCCAGCCGGGGCTTGAACCCGGCTCGCCTTGGTAGGAGACGAGAAGTCTAACCGCTCAGCCACCGCGGTCCCAACCAATTTGTGCCTATTAACAGTTTAGTAACTCCTTTTGAAGTACATACTATTAAAAATTATGTATTTGATATCTGACAGTTCCAGTATTTACAATGAAGTCTATATCACTCATTCATTCAGTCCCATCTCATTTCAGTCTAGATAACACTTGTCTCTGCTGTCCGTAATGTTCTGGAGCGTTCAGGGCGCTCCAAATCACAGCAGCCTTCCACTCATCCGATAGCTCGCTCTCCGCAGCACTCGCGCACTCTCGCTCGTAGTCGCCGCACACACGCTCGTCCGCCACAGTATCATACACCCTCGTTCGTCGCCGGCCCGATCTCCGTTCGTAACTCGCCGCACTTCACCAGATGGCTATCACAGACTGCTGACTATCCAGATGCGACAGTATTCATAGGGGCAGGCACCCTGGCACAAAAACTTCTCCACACACCGAGTTACGCCGAGAGGGGAGATGGCTTGAAAGTTTTTGCATATGTTTTCAGGTTGTCGACCCCATCGGTAGTTCGGGGAGGGGAGGGGCTGGCACCAAGCCGGGTCAGCAGTCAATCATTCGCCCCGCTGGCCTGGGGACGTAGCAGCGGCTGGGTCTGCCTGAGTGGGATAGTGAGGGGGAGGGGGTTGTGGTGGGTCCCCGCCCCACCCACACTGGTCCCACGTGTAACACTGCCGGCGCGGGGATCCGAAAATTATAAATTTAGGTCTTATTTAATTAACACTACCCATCAAGAACCTGAATACTCCTAAGCACATACAACAGAATAATGACGAAATATAAATCCCATCACGTAAACTTCATGCAAAAAAAAATGCATAAACACAGTTATTAAATTTTTATTACTTAAAAATATTCCTCAAAGCTGTATTATAGTGTTACCTCCAGTAAACTAATGTTCGTGTCAGGGGCAGCGGTGGCGCAGTGTCCAGGGCGCTCGCCTCCCACCACGGCGATCCGGGTTCGATCCCCGGCGGGTTCACTCCCGGATTTTCGCATGTGGGAATCGTGCTGGACGATGCCTCTTGCCGGCGGGGCACTCCCGTTTCTCCCGCCCTTGCACTCCAGCGCCGCTCCATTCTAGGGCCTCACTTCCTGTCATGCCCGGGAATGATGGTCACCTACGGGTCCCAGCTGGAAAGACCGTCATTAGGTGGGTGTCGCCTTGCCCTGGGTGCACTCCCCACACGAAGTTTCGTTTCAATGTTCGAACCCAGAAAATCTGTATTCCTAACATGCCGCCGAAGCAACCACAGTCACGAAAATCCCCTTTTCAAAATAAATTAGTATTGCGTAATATTAAACTTATTAAGAAAGTATTAAAAACTGATTTCAGTGAGAATCAAGCGGCGTAAAGCGGCTATGCTTAGAAATTCGACTGCAGTGGTTTCAGTATAGGAGAATACCGCAGTTCGGGTCCACGAAAGGACACCATTAAAACTCGTTTCAACTCAAAAACTGCTCCGTATTTTTTAATGATGTCTGGTAAGAAGTAGCGCTTAAGAACTATTTTATGAACGAAAATTAGTTTCCGTTTCTAATGTGTATTTCAGAAGTGAGAGCATTTTCACAATCATTCTCAAATACTGAATTTCTGGTATAAAAAATTAAAAACAATATAAGGATGTACAGCTCATAGAAGTGAGTTGGCAACAGAAAAAAAACTGAAGGTAAATTTAGTCTCTTTTTCGTAGAGACACTTCTATATGCACGCCATAATAAATTCATCCTTGTAAGTAGGCACCCTAAATTTCATGGAGCTGTTTATAAAGACCACGGCGAACGGGATCAAGGCGGTATTATTACCTTACTTACGCAAGGTCGCAACAACAGTAAAATGAGCTTCGGAAATGACATTCTGAAGCCGTGACCGTGAAACGGAAATACCCAATCTCAAAGACAAATAAACGTAAAGCGTGTCTTCGCTAAGGAAGAAATGTCAATAATCGCGTCCTGATAGTGCAATGTGTATTGCATGTAATCACGAAAATGAGTTGGCATATTTGGAGTGTCTACAAGGAGAGAGTGCTTAGGAAGGTAATGAGTATTTCCTTTACAGATTAACAAGAAAGACACTGCACAATGGCGAGTCAGTCGTATGAGCAAGGAAACAATTCTTCAGGTGGAATCCGTAGTCATGTCTTGCAGACAGAACGAATTTCTTATCAACACTAACCAAATAAATTTTTGTTTTAAAATTAAATTAAATTAGTAGCCTTGGTCTTGAACCTACGCCCAAAACACAAAGAACACCCTACTCCCATGTCTACAAAATTCTGCATTACTTCTATGTGTTCTTGACGCTATGTTGCTCTCTATTAGATGTTAGTACATTATGTATGATGGCAAGCCCCTCTTAAGGCACGCCCTGTAAAACTGTGAGCCAACAGTAAACAGTACGCACACGACTAGAGCACAGAAGTGAAACAGCCCCTTCTTCCGCGAACTTCAACCACATGCCAGCAAAATGGTGGCACTGGCCAACAACATGGCGCAACGCCGTTCGTCAACCAGCACTTGGTAACTTATATCCAAAACGGCACCCCAGCATATAGGGAATTTTTTTTTCCCGCAGGACGCAACAAACAGACAAAAGATTTACCATTAAAAATAAATAAACACTGATACACCGCCTTGCATTTTATTTAAAAGTGCGTATTCCCGCAAGTCTATGGTTCCTCCGTCCGTCCGTCGAAAGTTAAAGTTTGGTAAATATTTGACGAATGGACGGATAGAAAAAAAAGATGCGATGGACTATTGTGAGTCCAGCCTAAGACTAAATGGAGGTGATGCCGTCCTTCAAACGGGAGCATGAAGTAGACAAACGTATGATGCTGCAGCCGCAAGACGCAATAGTCAGACAAAAAACCCACTTCCAAAGCCTCGCACCGCCATAAGCGAATGGTTACGCGTACTTCAAAGAAACCGCCACGCAGTTGCACTTAGTAGTGTACTTATTTATTCTGCGACAATAATTGCAGTCCATATTAAGGCTGTAAATTCTAGGCTGAAAAAAAAAATCAAATCGCGAAATACACGGGGCTCTAGTTATGAGTAGTAGAAGACAAACTTCGTTACGTAATTCTTAACAGGAACCCTATGCATCTAATCGGACAATCGTTCGACACACCCCAGAGGATTCTGAACCAACGACGGAAAACGTTGTGAAACTCGAATAGCTATAGAGTATTCGTGGTACAGTCTAACAGGCAAATTACTTTTTTAAAATTATCTTGTCATTTGTTCCAACGGGATGGGTTTCTTTAATTCAGTTTTCCAATGTATTTGTGATATCTGCGTAAAGTTTTAAAGAGTTTATTTGTCCATACATTGATATGGATATTGTGGATGGATACGGATGCATTGGTCACAATCACAGGGTGGTTGGGTTTCCTCTGGGTGCTCCCACTCCATGACAGGTGATTTCTGCGCCACTATGATGTCCATTCCATCCAATTGGCAGTGAGAATTGAAAAATATTATTGTTTATATGTGTACTAACCAATGATGACTCCTGTCTGCAGGTACTGCGCGTACAAGTTGGATTTATCACTTATCCAAGGAAACATTGCAAAGCACCTTGCCTGACGCGTGGGTGAAGTTCGCCGAGAGCGACAGCACTGACGCGTTACGGGGAATAAACCATGGCGTGAACACGAAAGAGGACACAGCTGAAACAGAAGATAAGTTTAGTGTGTCCATTCCGTTATTAAAAATTTTTTAATCAATTCCTGCTGGAATTGAGAGTAGAATTCCAAGCGTGAAATCTGCGTTTAAAGATCTTAGAGCGATACGAAAGTCCTACTCAAACAATGAAAGCTATTCTGCAGGAAATAATTCAACTAGTACAAATGTTAGGTAGGCCATGTGATGAGGCATATTTGGCAGAAGTTATATTTTTCAATCTTTTACCCAGCAATAAGAGATGTTTTTTCTTTGCTACAAAGCCTCAAACTTTGCAAACTTTGCTGAAGTTGGTATCCCTGGACCAGTTAACTATAGGAGATAGCCACCAAAGTCACGACGTGGTTACCAAAAATAAGCGGCGTTGTAAAACTGTTTTCGTACAAATCACGTTAGTGAAAAGTGTTCTTTTAAAGATGGCTCAAATAAAGGTTAAGTCACGAGTTGCGTGCGACGAGGGCATAAAGGTCGTCACTCCGGTGAACGGTTAAATGAGGACCAACGTACACACAATATATGTATGCACACGGAAATGGATAAGTCACAAGGTGAATCTAGTGATAAAGTCAAACGACGCCCTGATGTTTGTTATTTTTATGGTAACGAAGGCCAATTGCAGTTTTTTGGTCCACTTAATAAAAAACCCACAGGTGTTGTTGGTTTAAATAATTTGTATCTAGTAAAAATAAACCAGATTTATTGTTTGTTCCTTCGAAAATTGGAGTTTCTACCGTGAATGCGTTGGTGGATTCAGGTATTTCAGCATCGTTGATGAGTAACAAAATGTGCAATCAGCTAATGCGTGATAATTTAGTTGGGGTTACTAAATTGTCACAAAGCCGTACTGCTGTATTATCTCTTGCCGACGGAGGTTTAGTCAAATCATAGACAGTAGCTACCATAAAAGATAAAATTGAAAATTTTTCATGGAAAATACAGTTTCGGTTATTTAAGGAGTTGTCATATTCTGTTATTATGGGTATTGATTATCTTGGGAAACTCAATGTTGCGTGGACGTAAGGAGTAAGTGTTTACGTTTTGCGTTTTCTCGGGAATCTGCGGTACCCTTGGAAAATAAGCCGTTGCATTGTCAACAAATTCAAATGGTACAGTTAGAAGAACAGTTACAGGCGGAAATTAGTAAACAAAGTAGGAATTTTCTGACGTCATAGGCACTCAATTGGGTCATATTGATCCATGCCTCGTGCTGGTGTTAGAGACCGTTTTTCAGTATTTAAGTAAGGCTAAATTTTTAACAATTTTAGACCTTAATTAGGCGTTTTTCAGTGTGAACTTAATCCTAACTCACGAGAACCTTCAGTGTTTTGTACCTCATGGGGCCTGTATCAATGGACTCGTTTACCGATGGGAGTAAACTGTGTACCGCAAGGAATGTCAAGAAGAGTTTCATTTCAGGTGTTAAGGTAAATTCGTACATGATTTTGTGTTCACGTGTATAGGCCATGTGTGTAAATATAGTAACACGATAGAGGAACACCTTGAACACTTTCGTCTTGCATTATAGGCTTTGCCGACGGCCTTATTGGATGATGTCACGAGGCAACATCTTGCTTTGTCATTCCTTGCCAACATCAGCCATGTTGGATTCCCCTCCTGCTCTGTCATTCCCGACCAATGGTGGCCCTTTTGGATGTCCCCACTTCATGCTCTTTCATTCCATGATGGGGAGTTCTCGGAGTCCTAAAGATATCCCCATTTCACGCTCTTGCATTCCGAGTGTAGGGATTACTCAGAGTACTCTCGATCTCCTTTAGATTCTCAATGCTCTCTCTTCATAACATAGGCATCACCCCCTGCCATGAAAAGGGCCGTAGGGTCAAGTTTGCCCCAAGACTACTTATACGCATAGATGGCTGTAATTTCCATTTAAGACAAAGTCACCAAATTCATTACATAGGCATCACCCCCGACAACGAAAAGGACCGCAAAGTCAAGTATTCCTTAAGCCCGCTTATCACCGTAGTGGAATGTAATTTCCGAACCATTTAAGATACAGCCACAAAATTCATAACATAGGCATCACCCCCAACAACGAAAAGGACCGAAGTGTCAAACATTCTCCACGCCTACTTATAAGCATAGTTTGCTGTAATTTACGAACCGTTTAAGATAGTCACCAAATTCATAACATAGTCATCCTGACAAAGAAAAGGGCCGCAGTGTCAAGTATGCTCTAAGCCTACTTATAAGCATAGTTGGCTGTAATTTCCGAACCGTTTAAGATATAGTCACCAAATTCATAACATGGTCATCGCCCCCGGCGATGAACAGAGTCGCAGGGTCATGGAAGCCCTAATCCCACTTATAAGCATAGTTGCACACCATTTCCCACTCACCGACGGTATAGGCATTAAATTCATATCATAAACATATTCTCTGCTGAAGAACAGGGTGGTAGAGTCAAGTAAAGTTTAAGGTGTCTTATAAGCATAGTCTACCGACATTTCCTGACCACCGAAGCCATAGTGGTCAAATTCATAACATAGACATCGTCGCCGACAACGAACAGGTCGTGTCAAGTAACCCCGAAGCCCTTTCATAAGCATAATTGGCTGTCATTTACCCACCCACAGAAGCTATAGTCTCCAAATTCATATCTTAGGCATCACCTTCGATGACAAAAAGGGTGGTTGGGACAAGTGCACCTTAAGCCTTCTTGTAATCATAGATGCCCGACGTTTCCCACCCTCCGAAACTACGACCACCAAATTCATATCGAAATCATCACTTCCGACTGCAATCAAGGATATAAGGCAAGCAAGCCTTAATCCCTGTTACAAGCATAGTTTGGTCAGCATTTCCAAACCTTTGAAATTCGGTAATATGTAACAACCATCCACAAATGTAAAGAAAAAATAAAGGTAGGTATACATACAAGTGCATGGCAAAGTTACAGTTGCATGTAGGAACGTAGGGTATGAAATAGTACACACATATGCATCGACCTGCACGCACTCGACAATCATCCACCGTCGCCCTTGTCGTATGCTACCGCAGGTGTCTAATAATTCGGATCCCCCTCAGCGACAACTAGCCTCCCTTCGACCACCATTGTCCAGGTTGTACATATATATAAATGTGACAATATATACATGAATAAATGCTATCATGGTATCATACGACAAACAACTATATGTGAAAAAAATTTAAGATATATACAAATGCACTAAGTGCATGATTTACATAGTCGTGGGTAATGGTGAAATGCACATATAGAAATATAAACAAACACCGTAAGTATAACACAAGGGCCGTGGTCCGAGTTATCGCTAGCCTTGGTAACCCTTAACAACCAGTCATATACTGAAAAAATAAAGTGGTATAATATTGTACCGATAACAATAAATACGTAATAGCAGGTTACACTAAAACATGTTCGTGTTAATATAAATAAACACCACCAGCCTAACGCAAGGGTCACGAAAACCAAATGCAAAATGTGTTAAACCACCCTGTATATGAAATATCAGCCAGCAAGGGTCGGGGAAACCAAGTGCAAAATATATGAAACCACCCTTTACTTGAAAAATCAGCCACGTAATAAACAATAAAGGACTAGCATCTATGAAAGTACATCGCGAGCATGTCGTCATACGAGTTACTATATATAAAAATACCCCATGTAGCCACAGTCCATAATAGTGATATCAATGTTGTTATCACTCCAAGAAGTTAAGTAAAAGATAAAATGCACGCATGAGAAAGAACGAATAAACACAAGGGCCAACCGCACAAATGACTATAATGCGTCAAGTGCTATACACATTACACTACTTGTAAAGACTCTGTTACTTTGCTTGCCGCAAAACAACGTACATTTTAAACCATTAGTCGTACAAGAGAGACCTTCTTGCTACGCGCTGATGCAAACAGATATAAAAAAATTATAAAAGAAAACAGTTATAAGAATTAACAACCCGTGTATATTGCGCGGTGCTGTACGCCACGTCAGGCTAGTCGAAAAAAAAATACTTTTGCGAAGCCGAGAAGCACTGCTACACACTGATGCAAACATATATAAAAACAAAATGTAAAGGAAAAATAGTTATAAGCATTTACCAACCAGTGCAATCAGATATTACACAAGCGTCGGGCAGAATTTGAAAATTAATTTGTTTGACTACAGTTAAAAATAATTGTTGACGACATCAGAAGAGTATAAAAAATTTCTCTAAAACACAATTAGTGGTTCGCCAGTGTTGTCGTTTTATGTTTTACAATATAATTCATATATAGACTAAATTAGAGAGAAGTTAAACCCTAACTGTAATGCGGGCGAGCCATGTGCAGTATTTCAAAGAAAATGTTTCATGGCGTTTCGAAGACTACAATAATACTTCAGATGAAATATAACTTTGTATTTAAATATTTTATGCAACTTCCTTTTCTAGCGATACGGTTCCACTATTTCTCCCTGTTTATTATCGGCTAAAGAGTTGGCCAGGCCGTGTTAAATTTTCGGTGGGTTCATCATGGAAGTAACACTACAATATACGTACCTGAAATGTAGCCCGCCTTGCGAAATTTATGAGCCCCTAAATATTATACAAAATAATTTTTTGTTGAAATTGTTGTTTATGTGGTCTTCTATACTTTTCAGTTGCAGATAAAAATAGTGAAACAGTTCGAGTAATGAAATTATTTGTTTTCTCAACAAATTTGACATTTTCGTTAAATCAGTACAGATATCATGTCACGAAAACCTAATATATACTCAAAACGTAGTAAAAAATTTGGACACTTCAACGCCCTAGTAGCCTTACAGAAAGACGCAATAATAGATCCTCCAAGAAGTCTCATTTTAACGTGAACGGTCTATACTTAAAGATTCTTTTTCTTCTCTGCGTCGCGTTGATTTCCACAGTCATTGTAGGAAATAGCTTTAGGTTTATTTAAACCGTAGGTCAGGAATTTCCTGACTAACGCAGAAATAACTGTTGGAACCGGCATCATTAATGGACTATCATATTCGCGTGTTGCGGCTGATAGGCTGACTTAACAGAGATGAGTGTATTTGTGTGCTATCGAACAACTATCGGGTACACTTTGAGTCAGCGGGCAGATATTTGGGGCAGGGAAACGGCTGCTAACACAAGAAGCAGATGACACACGCGATCTTTATGTCTGCAGACGGCTGTGAAGTATATATACAGAGCAGTCTATGTATACCGAGTACTCTCACCAGACCATTTTTTGTATAACGTCACACGCCCTAAACACAAACATACATACATATATATACATATGGAATAAAGAAACGTTTAAAAAAACAATCTAAATCTTAAAAGACTGATTTCAGTGGTCTGGAGTGTGAGTAACAAAGAGGCATGTTCTTACAAGTGGAATTATTGCAGTAAAAAAGCAGGTTTTAAATATGCGATGGTTAAAATTTGACGCGAAATTCGAATGCAATGTATTCATGGCGAAAAGTAAAACAGCAGTTACGCGAACAGAAGCGAAACCAAGCCCATTTTGGTGCTAACATGCCAGATGACAATGATAATTTCTTTGTTTTCCACATGCCACGTTATTCAAACATAAACTTAAGTGGTGAGAATGAAACGGTGGTTAGAAAATAATATCTTATTGACGAAAATTCACTTGCGTACGGACAAACCAAAATGTTATACAACAACCAAAAAATGAATCGTCTCGTGTTTTTATTTATTTCATTCTCTTCAGTTGTTCCTTGGAGTCCACGTTAGAAAGGAAGAATACTCGTAGCGTGGATAAATGTGAAGATGTAAGGGATGAATTTGATTGCACGAAATTTCAAAATGACCTGCACATACAAAAGAAAACACGCATCCAGGTTCAGCGAGCTACGGCGGTTGCTGGCAGTGAGGAGACAGCGAACTAGCTCAAAGCGACTGCGGGGAGTGCCAAGGCGCACCCGGACGAGTGCTGCGGTGTCTCTAATAATAGCATAGAATATGATATAGTATAATATAATATAAGCCACAGAAGCGTCGGATCTCAAGTGGAGGAGTTCACGAGAGACCAATTGCGAAGGACCAATTAACCAAATATTGCCATGATATTGCAATGAGGATTGTAAAATAGAGAGGATTAAAATTTGTAAAAGACATGGCTGTGCAGATTTTTTGTAGAACTGTAAATAAATTACGAAATTAAATATAGCTCTTTCATTTAGTTAAGATTTCCATTCCTGATAAAAAAAACTGTACCTGTCCAGGCACTTGCAACAGAATGTTTGAAATTCTTTGGAATGTTCAGAGCCGCAACACGAGATATGTATGCGGGAACCAAGAAACTCGGTGGAGTTTTTACTGGAACTCCGTTCAATTGACACGCTCTGCAACAGTCTCAGCCAATAGGAACACTTAGCACTCGGGTGGCTTAATTCTGTGTGGCCGATTATAAAAGGAGAATGGTGCCCTACCAATGCAGACATCGAACACACAACCTGTCGAGTATACTTGTACTTGTGCACTGTTAAAAATGTCCTTATATTTACGAAATTTTTTTACAGAAACGTATAGTAAATATACGGGAACGCAATCCGTAATGGCAAAAAAATAGAGCTCAACTCTACAAATTAAAAAAAATGTCTCCGTAGTTGCTATAGCTTCGGGAACAGACAATTCGAGTCCAACACGAAGCTTTCTTCGCCACTGTAACCAGAACATTATCGTTTCTGCGGCAGTTAGGTCATCCACGCCACTTAGAACTATTTCTTCAAACAACAAATGCTTATGTGAGTCTACTATAAATACCAAAGTTATACCACAATTTATACGTGAAGTTCGTAGGTGAGTAGTTAGTAACACACAACCTCCATATTATTTTTTTTTTACTAGGGTTTAGAACTCGCTCTGCTATAAAAATAATTTATTTTAAATATAATTTTATAGACAGCAGAAAACCCACGTAACGAAATTTGAAGATTTTTTTCATTATTTTTTTTTTAAAACTGGAAGTACATAAAACTAACTAGCAAATTTACGGACGGCTCGTGAATTCAAAGAAAATTCTGTGTAATTTATGGAAAATCCGTTTTATAAAAGCAGCGTGTCCGTGATTTTGCGGACAGTTTACGGACACTTCTGGAGAAGTTTTTAACCAGCACTTTTTACGTAAAGTGATGTAAATTTTTTTTTCAGTGCAAGAGTCAAGGAGATAGCTCACCGGATTCGCGGATTTTTCCCGTCTGCGAATCACGTGCGACTCGGCCAGGAGGGATAATGGCGACGCACAAAGACAAAGGCGAATGAAAAAAATAAGAGAAGCTCGAGCAGATACACGACAGTGGATGAATTCGCGACTATTAACGGATTTCATCCGCGGCGAAACAATAATAATTCCCGAAGTCTCCTTACAAACACGTTATTTAGATAATTTTACACCTAAAAAAAAATCTCATGCGAATTGAACGAGTGCAGCTGCGTGTTGTGCAGTGCATTTTTTTGTTCCTTGAGTGTCATTTGGCGATGAAATAGCAAGTAAAAAAAGTAATCATATTCAATCCAAGCTGCTGCTTCTGCAAGTGGCGGCCGCTCAAATGTAGCTGGAAAGGCAACGGCCAGCTCCAAACACTGAAGTTAACCCTCCGCTTCCGAAATTAAATACTGATGTTTCAAAAATAAAATACGTCACACAGTGTTTTAGGAGGACTCTATTGCCCGCAAAATCAGTATTTGCGCGTTTAGGCGTATCTCAGCAAATGAACTTTCTGCAATTACAATGTTTTTCAATGAAAGGTAAAAAACAATTATCTACAGCCGCCACTCTTTGCATTTATCTTATTACATATAGTCAAGAAGAAAAACATAGTGAAATTGTTAAAAATAACATTTATAGGGCTTTGCAGCACAGTTTCCATACAACAAAAAATATAGAAAATGACAAAGTAGCATATGTAGTTTAATCCATTGACTCGCATCGCGTGCTAATATCATCAGGCTGTTGCAAATCTAATTTGCGATAAATTCAGCTTCCCGGAAATGTGTATCGCAGTTTCTGGAGGGCCGTGCGCAATGCTTCCTTACGGCCTGCCAGACGTGACCTTGAGAAGGTATCCGCCTTAAAGTCCCTGGCCAATAGGCGGTCGGTGGTGGTGGTTGTTGGTCGTTCTCGGTTGGTGTGCGACGAGTTGTATGGCACAACAGTCAGTGTTTGCGTTGGTGTAAATTGTTTCGTGTCTGTGCCAACCTACAGCAGTAACATCTTAACAAAGGCGCATCATTTGTTTTAATTTGAAAAATTAAACTCACCAAAGTAATCCATGTTTAAAACATTTGCTATAAGTTATTTCCTTATGCTGAGAATTAAATGTTCTGCGTTTTATAGAAAAATAATATTGATACGATTAACTAAAATTAATATGTAATCATGCAATCGCTTCATTAAAGCCTGCAAATTCAATCGACTCTACTAATGATTTGCTATAGCTGGTATGTTACTACATATGGGAATTATAATATTAAATATTGCTGAATGCTGAGTAACAGCATGTATTATTTACTTGAAACCAATATCTTTAGTTTCATGATTATTTTCCGTTATTTCAAAGCACTCTATGATCAGTCGGTTGGTGGTAAAAGTTAAATATATTCCAACTCGCTACAACACCAACCACCAACAACAACACCAACAACAACACCAACACCAACACCAACACCAACCGCGAGTTTAAATTATTTTCGGACCAACCACCAACCATCAACACCAACCGGGAAATGTGCCATCTCACATAAACTGCACTGTCCTTCAACTAACACCAACCACCAATATCAACCGCCTATTGTGCCAAGGGCTTAAAACTGAATCACTACACTCGTGCAAGGAGAAAAAATTTAAATTATATACCGCATATATTCAAGACAAACAAAAAGTGAGGCACCTACGTCCACCACTGAAGGAGCACCATTTCTGTTCATCTCTGTATTCCCACTCCCCACCGTCATACTGGTCCTCACCACAACCGAAAAGCTTTCTGTGCTGTCCAAAGTTAATTCGTTATTAACTAACTTAATGCTATCTTGACCGTGTCCGAGTAAAACGTCCTTTCGAATACAACGTTATATACAACCCTTCGTGTTTATTCGCAAATTTACTACAGGTATGGTACGTGAATTTCGCGAATTATTCTGGCAGCAGCATAGAATTCTCACTCGAAATAGTTATTTAAATGACCACTGCCGTGGTGCGAGCAATTTTTTATTCAACTTTTTTCGCAAGTTATGCGGTTCCACTATTTCTTCCTGCATATTACCGGCTAAAGAGTTGGCCAGGGCGTGCTAAATTTCCGGTGGGTTCATCATGGAAAAAAAAAACCCTACAACATAAGTGCTTGAAATGTAGCCCGCCGTGCTAAATTTATGAACCTCTAAAAATTATACAAAATGTTTTTTGTGTAAATTGTTGTTTTTGTAGTGTGCTATCCTCGTCAGTTGTAGATAAAAATAGCGAAACAGTTAAATCATACCCCTATGACGTTTGTCTTCATGGGCAGAGAAATTCAAAACTTGCTTTGTCCAAACGCGGGCCCCTTATTTATCACATGGGTATCATTGTATAAATTGTATCTATTTAAAAATGATTATTTAAAAAAAAGCTTTGGGATATTTTAATGTAAATCATTTGTTCAGGACAGAAATGAAAATCAATATTATGTTGCCAATTCATAAATTTGATTATTGAAGCAAAAACAAATGTGGTCGTTGAAAAGTGTTTAAGTCAACAAAAATCGCTGTAAGAACCTTTTTTTGGGATAATTATTCTTCTATAAAACAGTGTTTTGAACTATAAAGACAATGCCGTATCTTTTCTGAGCAGATTTCTGCATTAAAAAACTTAAAATTCTGAGGAAATAGAACACACGCGAAGCTTGTTTATTGCATTTAACGTGGTCGTCGCCATTCTTCCTTACAGTCGGCGTGTCCTTGAGGCGTTTAAGGCTCAAACCACGCTCGAAAATTGCCATCTATGTGTTAATCCGATAATGAACGCCTGTGATTCGCGGACAGACACATAAGACGCGTAACAGTAGTACCATCCAGTCACGAGGGTGTTATGAAATAGTAGCCATTAAATCTTCTAGGTAAATTCAGGTGTGTCCACTAATGGGGTAGTCCGAAGGAAGGGCTCAGCCAGATATTAACTGATTTCAATGCTAATGAAAACAGTGCAAGAGTTATTACTGTATTTATCATACAAGTGGTTAGATAAAGTGACTAATTAAGGCCTATACTGGCGATTCATTTTCACGTCGGAGTTATAAATTACTGTTTAAAATAGAAGAAAAAATTAGGTTTCGTTTCCTTAGTTATTTGATACAACATGGTATAAACTAATTAGGAAGCTGGCTACGCCCAGGACGTGCAGGTAGTCGGGCGAGGATACCGAGGGGTTGTTCCACATAAAGACAGACCCTAATTTATAAACCAGTCCGGCCCGCCCTAGGGAGCCGACCACGTCATAAAGGACCTCCCGATCAGGACTGGAACACGACTAATTGGAAAAGGCGGCCCGAGTTACAGCCCACATTGAAAACTGTCTTCGATCCACAGCGAGACATTGCCCAAGAGGCAGATTTGTTTTAACACCAAAACAACAAAAGTCGCTGTTGTTTTAGATCTGTGTATTGGGAATAATGTCTGGAAAGTGAGCAAATCGATAAATAATATGCACTAACTAGAATGCACGTTAGATGTAAATAATCTCGCGACAAGACAAGTAGCACAACAATTAAAAATAAAATATTACAGTAAGTGGAACGTTTTTCCAATATGGACTTGAGTGTTAGCTCCGTACAAGAAAGGAAAAAAAAGATAAGAGAATCTATATTTCAATCTTAGTAGTTCTCTCCTTACGTTTTAGAGACATGTCATGTGTTGCTCTCAACACAATAAACGAGTATGTTACTTCTGCTACTGGGACGCAGGTTTGGAACGCTGTGTAAAAATCAGAGGCAACAAGAAAGCCACAATGAATAGAACGGAAACATGCGTAACCCAGTCAAGATAAAAAGTTGTTTGTGACTTTTCACTGTAGAAGCAGACAAAACAAATGCTAGTTGCTTCCGAGCATGTAAGTGGTACAGTCAGTAAGTTCGTGGACAGCGTTATGCGTGGCTGTCTACACTCGGGGCGCAAAGTCCACGAACTTATTGAGGCTGTGTTCGATTTTACCATTAAGCATATTAGTATTTAGTAGCCTTCAATTCGGACGCCGGTCGTCGATACTCACTTGTTCAGCGATGGTTGAGATTTGGTAATTAAGAATTTCAAGTGCCAATTCGAACACGGCCTGAATGTCGCCGTGGTGCGTGGCTGCCTACACTCGCGACGCACAGTGTGGTATTTGGTCCCAAAACCTGGCCAAAAATATTTCATGCCACTAACAGCTACAGAACATAATTTTGTTTAGATTGTGGAGTAAAAAATTATAAGACAATGATTTAGTTTTAAAACGAAGCATTTATTCGTCACTACTACTATATTCTAAAACATTTAAATTTATAATGTCACTTTATGATAACAGATTTTGAACATCAGATGATAATGGCTTTTTTTTATGTGGAAAGCATCGCATCCCTGTAATTAAGGTGTCTGTAGTTGAAAGCAGCCTTTTCTGGGCAGCTTTTGCTTTACATCAGGTAGCAGTGGATCATGTCCAGCATAATTACTTATAATATCTTGCTCCATAAATTGAAGCTTTCCATCAAATGTTGACTCATTTGACCTTTGCATAATGGCATATAACTCATTTCAAGTCATAGGCCTCAATCTAGAAGGCCCTGTTAACAAAACAAGAAAACTAAATATTAATAAAAAAAATTGCTATTGTAGGGTATGAACCAAAAAATTGTTAAAAAAAAGGGGGGCGGTTTCGGGCGGCTGTTTTTTTTATAACTATTTTGAGTACTAAATACTTCATGTTATACAATAGTTTTCAGAGCTTAGAAATGTTTAGAAGTATAACAAAACCCTTAGTAAATATTTTGTTAAAGTACACATATATCAAACAGTTGAACACACATATGTTGCCAGCCGTGCTGACTCAAATTTACTAGATTTTCATTACATAAAAGTAATGTTACAAAAAGTACATACCTGGGTTAGAAGAATCCATCACAAAAACAACCAGTAAATTGTTTATGCATAAAACTACAAGAGTTTATAAAAACACTAAAATCTGAGTGCATCGACAAATCAAACAACACTCTAAGCGAAGGGTAACTTCCGACTGAGAACGTGGCGCGGTGAACCGCGCTAGCGCTTTGCGGATTTCACCCTTTGTTGCTGTAGCTACCTGGCTTTTCGAAGAAACCTAAAAAAGGGGTGGGAACCGGTTTAAAAAATAAACATTATTGGCCAGGTTTTTAGGTCAAATACTATACTGTGCGACGCCAGCCAGTCCACGAACTTATTAACTGTGGTAGGCTAAAATCCACAGAATGCCGAAGTAAATAGAAGCGGGCCTCGTACGTATAGGCAGTGGCGTGTGGTGAACTGTTGCAAGGTAAGCTGGCGTTAGCTCTGTGCTGTACTCTGTTGCTTACTAGTTTACACTTCACCACTAAAACATAGTCCGGCAGGTAACGCCACAGGACGTGTATAATAGGTCACTTGCCTGCTCGTTGTGAATGGTCGAAATATATTTAGTTTTCCTCGGTTCCACAGTGGTTATTGGTTCCTGCTGCGTGCACCGAGCATGTACGGTAGTGAGCAAGCGCCAACTTACCTTGCAACAGTTCCACCACACGCCACGGTGTATACGATACACTTCAATCGCACAATTCAGAAGAATGCACAAACGTCCTACAAGTAGGGACTGGAAAATTTCGCGAATTTATTCTATGACAAGCTAGACTTCAAACACATGTACATTTCTGTTATGTTTGTAATTTGATCACAGTTTATTAGACACGCCCAGGAGAACTCTGAGCCAATAACGGACCTACAAGAAAACAAGCATCGGTTCCTGTTCCACCTGGCCACACACTGGGGCAGTAGCCAATAAACAGAAAGCTGAGGCTCGAAAATACATAATACCGCGTAGTCTAACCAACAGGTCGTTTAGAAAGAGAAATTTTCCCGTCCAACACTCGGCGGGGCATAAATAGATCAAGCAAAGCAGTATCTAAAACTGACTGATACCCAACGGAATAATTCATACCTAAACGCTAGGCGTAACGTTAGGCCGTTTATCGGTGGGACATGGCGTGCGACTGGAGTTTTTCCTCTCTAGGCTGGCTAGTGCGGGCGGAGTGCGGCAGATAGACTGGCGTGGCGTGATCGCGCCTCTTTCAACACGCGGCGCAGATAAACAAGATAACAAACCACCTCAATTACATAAGTGCGGCGTGGAGTTGGCCACTCACGAGGGCGGCCCGCTACATTGCATTTTCACTCGGCGACGTCGCGAGGAAGTGCGTCACTTACTAACTTTTTGACGGCTGGTCGATAGCTCAAAAGGCCTGCAGGGAACTGCGCTGCGATTTTTCCATGTTTATTTAAGCTCCGATACATACTGTTCACGGTTAACTGAGCACTGCCTACCGACTGGCAGCTGTGAAATTTAAATAGGAAATCCATGTTGGAAATTTCGCCTCAGTGCGTTAATTTTAAAGATAGGCGTTTAAAATAAAATGTATTCTTCACAAATTTTTTTAGAAGTTCCCTACAACGGAGATGTTTCCATAACACGTATAACCTGTTTAACAAGAATTTTTAAAATTTATATTTTATAAAAAAAAATTACACACTGCATATCTGTACTGAAAACTTACGTTCGTAGGGTTATTCTCCTGAAACATTCGTGAAAAATACATTTTGTTTGAAGCGCCTTTCTTTAAAATTAACGCAGTGAGGATAAATTTCCTTAACGTGGGATTTCCTTTAAATTTCGCAGCTGCCAGTCGGTAGGCAGTGTCCTTAACTGAGTATGCTAGGAGCCCTGCTGAAGAGTGCCGCCTACCTAGAGGTGGTCAGCGCGCTTGAGGCCGAGAAGCGATAGGGCTACACTGCAACGCACATCAAGTGCGCATCTACGCGCAAGGCTCTGAACTGGTGTGCCGTGTTCACGTGCTACGTGCACCTACGGAAATTTAAGCAGCGACTCTATAATTTTATTGGTGCAAAGTTTGTAGTAAGGTTTAGTGTATGTCCCTAAATTACTTTTGTGTATATAAAACGCCAATATTTTGAGATACAACACTTTAAAAAACGCCGTTTTTAACTACTCCCTAAGCCCGAATCATTGATATCTATCAGTGAAATAACATTCACTGAAAGTTAGTTGATAAGCTACTGCCGACTGGCGAATAAAGCAAAAGAGCTGGGAACAAATTACTTATTGCAGTGGAATTATCGACATTCGGTGGGAATCACAAATAAATAAGTGAAATAAAGCCACCACATTAATTAGTTATCTGACACTGATTATCAGTCGCGCAATTTTCGCTGTTTCACTGATTTGGCTCAAATATTACTGTTTCAAGTTTAGAGTGTATGTTGGAGTCCACTGAAATGATGTTTCTCATGTGCATGGTATCTCGGAAGAAATCGTCAGGTGTAGTCTGAAGTGTGTGTTATTTTCGTAGTTCAGCGCATTGAGCGCACGTTTAACAGTTTCGTAAAAAAAAAACCTGGATTTCAAACACTGCAAAGCAGTTCGAGCGGCAAGTATGTGGGTCCCTTAAGGCGGATCAGGCCCCGCCATATTGGATTTTCTCTATTTTTGCCATAATTTACACTTAAGAATGCTTAACAAAATTTTTCGCACTACATTCCATAAACAGTAGTTTCTAAAGCTTTATCAAACTATTACAATTATCCCGCGTTTATTAATTTTTTACTAGTGACTGCCGGCAATAAACAAGTAATTTCTTCTTGTGGCGGTTACAGAAATGATCCTGGCAACAATAGTCTCTACCAATAAATGTTTTAGAACATGTGCAAAGCAATACCCTATGCCTTGTCGATGGCCAAAATAAAATATAAAGTCTGTAATGCAAGTTACGGCGAAAATTTCGTAAATCCAATATGGCGGGGTCTGATCCCCCTTAAGATTAACTTTTCTCTTAATTTTGTATCCTTTAGCCATGTGTAACATTTATATGACCATATATTTCATGGCATTCTTCATGTGCCAGTCGAACGAAAACGTGAAAATGTTAGGAACCTAAATGTGTGACTAATATGTTGTCACAAATTTAAACATTACGCTTGCAATACGTCAAGACTAGGATCTACTTTTTTTAATTCGCTGCCAACTTAACAGGAAGCCTGCATGCCAGGTTGTTCGATAGCATCTACCCAGTTAACAGGCAGCGATTTTATCCAAAGTTTGATTACAGAAGTGCTTACTTTACCTTGAACAGCCTACCGACCCATATACACTTTTGGAAAGTATCAATATATCGGTGTCCCTATAGCATCGCTATTATCTGCCTGATTGACATAATGGGCATGCATGCTGTGTACGTTATCAGTGCTGTTGACATATAATCTGTAGTACCTATTGATAGGGACATCTTTTTTTCACGAAAATATTTCAAGACCAGTTGTATTCCAAAACACATTTTTTCATACGCATTTTCGTGGTTGGATGATTTTAAATGTCACGTGCCTAAAGTATATGCCCACGAATCATGGACGTTCAGTATCGGAGTACTTTATTACAATTGGCCTAGCCAAATAAGAACATATCTTATCACGTAGACGTGCGGCCAATAACCAAAGGAAGTTGTGGTCGTGTACGTAGGATATTGAAGTCTAGCATGGCCATAAATATTTTCGTGAAAAACACCTGCTCCTATTTATTGATGACATTGATTATATAATAGCTAGCTACAAATATTTCCTAAATTAAGTGGTTTGAATTTTTTTTAGAAATAAGTAACTCTGATAGTTCAAATAATGTTAGTATTCTGGTTTCATTGATAACTAAATAATGACAGTAATTGGATTCAAATATCGATAACGATATTCCTGATAACGAACGACCTGAACTACACCAACTTGCTTTCTGGTTGGCCCGTAACGAGACAATGCCTGTGTGACGTACGGGAAATGAACTAGTTATATTGCATTGATTTTGACCCATTCAGTCCATATGTACACACTTGTGTACATATACTGCATACATAACACACAGGAAGGTCATATTTGACCGATACTGTACACTGCCAATTTATATTTTATTTTGGTAAATCAGTCGTAGATCATATCACTGTTCTAGATTACGATTGGATCATATCACTATCGTCGAACACAAAGCCTACAGCTCATTGGACGTGATAACGAAATAAGTTGTATGTCACCTTAAGTACAGTAATTAAAAATGTATTTACAGCACCTGATCTGAAATGGTTTAAACCTCGTACACCCATCTGCTCAATTATATTGATGTGTGCAGTAAGCAAGAGCACAAGGTTAAAAATATGCGTGTACCAGAAAGAAATTGACAGAGCTTAAATTACGTAACTGAAAGCGATGAACTAATTAAAACACTGTAAATTAGCATTACAAGTGTATGAAAAGATAGCGGGAGGCAATTCGTGCAAAACACGAAAATGGGAAAATGGGATGAACACAAATAAATTAGAAATGTTTCTTCAACTTCGTATTAAAATATTCTTTTGAGTAATAATACCAAAGTGTTTTTTTAATATTTATCTCTCTAACATTTAACATCTTTAGGCTGGGGACACACGGGCGTTGCTTTTGCGTTGAGTGCGCGTCGAGCGTGCGTTGAGTAAAACGCGCGTCAAAACAACGCTGTTTTGTAGGACACACGGGCGTTAAAGCTGCGGCGCGTTAGGGTCGCCTGTCATGGCTTTGAGTGAGTAACGTTTGCAACCTGTATCTACATTTTGAGGCTTGCAATATTTTTGTGAAATAAATACGGGCTGTTCAGAATTACATGTGTAAAAATGTAGTCAATATGGAAATATTAGGTGAATATAACGATATTATACTTTTATGAAGTTAATTTCAAATATGTGTACTTTTAAAATAAAAAAATAGATTTAAAAAAGTGTGTACTGTACGTCCTTCGGCCGTTTTCGACGCAAATAACAGTAAAAAATTGCCAGCTATGCACAATCGCAAATGAATTTCAGTTATATAGTATCTTTATTTACGATTGCATACACTAATCTTAATAACATACAATAATTTAGGTGTATGTTCCAATTACGTTCAGGTACATTAAAATGCATTAATTCATAAATTGGTTTCCTGCAAAGGCGATCAACTTTTGATTCCCGGCTGGTTCATTATCAATTAGGTAAACCAACAGATAAACCAACTGGACTGAAATAAAATGGATATCGAGCAGCACAGGACTGCGAGTGCAGGTGAAGGAGAGCCCCGACAATCTCATAATGGCACGAATAAAATATCTTGGAACTTTGATACGTAGTCCGCTCTATTTCAGTTTCCACTTCTGAGATAGGATTTTAAAATATTAATTTTTGAGCTAAAAAATAAGTCTAAAGAGTTACCATAGGTGTACCAAGTGTCGGATTTAAAAGAAATTGTAACATGCCAGTTCATTAACAAAACAAATGTCAAGATTTTAAAATATAATTCTTATCTTTACGCTAAAAAATCATTATGATTGTTATTATTAAATTATTTGGTATTTTTAAATTTATTTACATTGGTATTATGTCACGAAACATTAAAATATCCTCAAAAGTTGGAGGGGGGGGGGGATTGGCTTTCGAACGGCCCTAAGGGCGACACTGGAACGGCTGTCCTCCATGCCAAGACGCTGGGCGAGCAGCCTTCCCGCCATTCTGCATTTAACTACGGGACATAAGAGAGGCGACTTTATTGATGCATGGATGGAAAGTCTGTAGCAAATTTCACTTTGTGCGCTGTGCAAGTTTCGTGGGTATTCACGAAGACTTTTTAACGCTTTCGCTTTATATAATTTTGTTACTCGTTCTCTAATTACGCTGATAGAGCACATGTTCCGTTATCACAACCAGTGGGTTGTAGACTTTGTGTTCGGCGATAGCGATATGAAACAATCATACCTTGGGCCGTAGGAAGGTTTACGCACAGGGAGGATTATTCAGAACCGAGCCTCGCAGTGTGCAGAGAAAGCCAAACATTTCCCGAGCATTACGTACGAAAATGCGTACACAGGTGAACCTAGGTTATGGCACGTATTGCTAGTAAGTACACTGGGCGTCATTTGACGGAGGCAGCACTTGCCACTTCTCAGTTAAGTAATGCTTTTGTTTTCCCCCAGCCATTTTACGAACTGTGGGAAAGCACATCATTATATATTACAGCTTATTGTTTTGTATAGGCGTACTTACGTACAAGAGGTCTAACGATATCAGTGTGGCAGGTAGGATATTACTTCGTTAGCCCCCGCTCCTTACTGCAGGCCCGAAATCGCGTACGCTTTTACTGTAACCTGTGACTGTACGTGGTTGCTGAGAGACGGGAAGGAACTACTGCGAGTCTGAGTTTTTTGTCATTATTTTGAACAGGGTCGCAATTTTGTGCTTGCCACAGGGGCACATCTGTTCAGAACCACCATTGGCTGTGTACACTGGGCCTGAATACGTTATGAGTCAGCAGCCTGAAAATGCTGACGGACTTCCAGCGTCTTTCCGTACGAAGAGAAACCTAAAAACATGCATCTGAGACACGCAAGGCAGATCACGCCCAACCACGTGCGTTGTTCACGAAGCGCTGCCGAACATCAGCGATACAGATAATGGATGTTATACGCGAGCAAACACTCTTATCGACAACACTGTGTGTGTTCTGAGCACACAGGCGGATGAGACACCGCGTCACGACGAAAATGAAAGGGTAAACCAATTAGTGTAGGCCTGCTGGTTGCGGAGTGAACGCAAGTAACGAAACGGTGAAGGGGACAATTTACGGGTTCAATGACCTGTGTCAGGCTACACAATGTCGTGTATACTCTTCGGCAAGCTCGCCATTTGACATGAATTTGCCTTGCCGAACAAATTTGTCATTTCACATATGGTTCAAGATTGGTTCAAGTCTAATTTCTCATGACTGACACCTACTTGCTATAGTCTATTCGCGGTTTCTTCCCACTTTTTTAATCAAACCTTTGAAAAATCACCCCACGAATGACATGTTTGGTAGTTTCCTAATTATGTTAGACCTATGTATCGCAAGCGTTTTATTCTTGTGTTAACATAAAAGAACATAAAAGTACTTATTTTAGGTTAAATTGAATTTTTATTTTTATTTTTCCTATATATTATAATATTTAATTTATAATTAATGTGAATAAAACAGGGAGAAAATACGTGTGTTAGTAATGCCTAGTAAGAAATAGTTCTTATGCAAAATATTATTACACTAAGTGTGCATGAATGTGGTGCGCTGTCCCTCTGGCGTAATTTTCTAGACTCGTTTAAGCTTTGTTTGCATGAGGCGGCGGAATATCCTGAAAGTATAACTTAAGCAGGGCTTCAGTAACCGCGAATGAACTATAATGGCAAGCTTTCAGATGGCTTGAATTATGTTTCCAACTCATCAAGGCAAGATTGCAGCAAGCTTTAATACGCAAGTTTGCTACAAGTTTGACACGTGGAGACTAGTTTACCTTGTTTCACGCTTGCACAGCATGATTGCGACAAGCTAAAATACTCGTGAGAGTCTTCATTTATGCTTGAATGAAGTTGATTATTCTATCGGGGGTTACGGCAGTTGTTATCACGGCGAGAAACCATTTTTACACTCGACTGTATTGCGAGAGATTTGTACAGGCTGTTCACGGTAAAGTGAGCGCTTTTGAGACTGTGGTTGCTTGTTCCTTTCAGCCATACGTTATCCTTTAACCACCCTTTTAAATACATATTGCCATGTAAGTAATAAACACAGTGTGTATATTCTACAGCACTCGGACGTCTAGAACTAAAATAAAATATATTTATTGGCTATTATTTCAAATGAGAGGGCTTTCAAAAGTACTCTTTTTACCATGAATAGCCTATACCTACGCTATGCAAATAGACAACGGGGTATTGGAAAAATATTTTGTAGCGAAGTATCTTCCAAAACACTCTGAGTGAGGACTTCGCTCGAGTGTAGCTCGGCCAACGCTATTTGGAGCATTTCTTTCCCATTAAAACCAAAACGCGGATACAGATTCTTTTTTCTGCTATTGTCTAGAAGTAGCTTAACAAAAACGCTACTGTCCAGTAGCAATCATTTTAGTGACTGAAATAAATATTTTTGTAACATTTTAAACTTAATAATGGGGGAAAATCAACTCTGCACCCCCAGTGGCTAATAACTAGCCATTACTGAAGGTTACACAGAACAGTAAGCGTGTCTGGTCTCGTGGAACAGAGATGCTAGGTGAGATGCTAGGTAGGTATGTAGGGCTTAACGTCTCGTCGACAACAGACAGAGCAAGTTGCTCAGAGAAGCAGGAACGGAGAAGGAATAAGTCACAGCCTGCAGGAAGAAACCACTGGAGTGATTACGGGAAGCCTTGGAAAACTAATCAGGACGGCCGGTTCGGTAATCAAACCTGCGTCCCTGATTGGTCCATAAAAAAAGGAAGTATCCAGTTTATTATCTCAGTTGTAGCGGGCAGTTTCTATCAAGAATGCGGTCGTGTTTTGGTTGTATCAACTGTAAGAATAAGCTAATGTAGGCCAAAAGGTCGTGTTTAGAAAGGATATTCGAGATAAAAGGAGCTGATGCCACCGAAGTTATAGCAGCAGTCAGAAAATCTAACAAACTGTGAAACAAGGCGTGAATGCCTTCAATGCCGCTGGGAAGGGGGGAAAAAAACACGCTCTGCGATGTGTGGAGACCCAGTTCACCAATTACAGACAAAACGCTCCCAGTTAATACAGATATCTTATATTCGCCAAAGGCCATCGGATTAAATTGTTTAATATGATCGGTGGAAAGGCTTAATTCCCTCAAGCTGTCACTCTAGCGGAAAACACTGCTAAATATTTTTTATTTGTGCAAGATTTTCTCCCAACCCTCCGAATCATTATCCAAGAATGTGCACCTTTCTTCTAAAATACAAGCAATTCGCATTTGACTAACAAAATAAATTAATATCAAACCTGAATGAAAAATGTTGCATAGCGATTTAAATTGAAGTTTTTACGAAACTATTATTCGTGCGCCCAGCGTGTTGATCTACGAATATAACACGCACTTCAGACGAGGCTTGGCGTGCATTAGCAACACCATTACACAGCACTCCAACATATAGACAGCGGCTTTTTAAATATGCTGTAGGCCTATCTCAAAATATTAGGTTCAGATACTGTAACGTATGATAATCTGATATTTCTGCCCACTTATAATTTTTTTTTACTTTATTTCCACTGCAAATTAATTGTTTATATTTAATATTTGCATGACAGTTCTATTGGCAGAATTATTTGTTATTTAGTTACTCTGTGTGCTTCCAATGCTCTGCAATGTTTGTTTATTTTATTGTTTACGTCTTTAATTGCAGTATTAGAGTTGAGCAAAACCCCAGATTGAAATATTTTCAGAATTGTTCAATTAACTTAATATTTTAACGCAGCATTTTAATATAACGGTGTTAAACAGATTGCTAAAATAAATCTATTTAAATGTAAACATTGGTTAATAGTTGGCAGCATAATACAATATGTAATATCTAGAAAGATAATTTTTGGAAGTGCTTCCCCCATTGTGCTGTAGTAAATTTAAACTGGACTGTGTTGAAAAATGATCTCTGTTTTTGGAACTATTAAGACGGCATCCTCGATCCTGACTGAAGCTCATTGGAAATATATTGAAAAATTGTTATTTATTGTGGATCCTATAACCAATATTTATTCAGGACATTATTTTAGGTTGCCGGTGTGCGTGTGGCTCAAGAGAAAAATGCCATTGTAATCAATTAGCAGAAAAGGGATATCTTGAGTTGCTGCATGTCCTGTCTGATACTAATTAAATTGCTATGATGAGCTACTAGAACTTTATGCTCCAGAAGAATTACGGTTACAGATAAGAGTAAAGACTGAAATAAGTTGCAGATGGCAGCAGTCCAATCTAATATGATTTCTCTAATTTAGTCTTCAAGAATTCTGCATAACCCTTTCTCTATAGATTTCCTTGTAAAATTTGCCCACACTTCCTTCAGAAGTGGAGATCTAATGCATCTACCTAAATATCTTATAAATCTGAGTGAGAAGTCGAGGCAAGAAAATGTATATACTGATTAATGGAGTAGAACCAAGTGATATAATTTTTTTATTGGACACGGAATAATTTTTGCATAGTGCCAAATGTAAACTGTAATTATAATCATATTTTGAGTCGAGCGTTTGAATGTGAGCTTCATGTATTCTTGTCTATAAATAATTTATTGCTTATGTTTCTTCACAAAAATTTCAATCGTAACAATTAAACGCTCCTCAATGATTGAACTGCTTTATTGGTTGGTAAATAGCTCAGTAGTAGTATATTTTTCATTATAATTATAGTGTTGATTATTATTGATATCTTGTTAATATGGGCATTCTACTACCATTTATCCTACTATTACTTTCATTCCAATATACAAGTTACTTATATTACAACTTGGTTCGTTAACCACCCATACCCCAATACGCATCTAGTAATATTCATTTCAGTGGCGCCATCAACGTGGGGCAATACAAACACTGCAATATTTTTTTTTTCAATACATTCTAAAGTACTCAAGATCCCTGCACTTAACTTTGCGGACTTTCCACCAATAAAATGATAGGACAATCGCTAGAAGTCCCATACGCCTAGAACACTGCACGCCAGATCACAGCCTTGCGCGTAGCGGCGATGGCGCATTTGATATGAGTGGCAGTGTCGCATTTACCGCTGCCAAGCTTCTCGGCCTTGAACGGAAATATAATTCCAAGAAGACGGATCCCTTAACAAGTTGTTTTTAATGCACTTGGGAACGGATAAGCTACAGCGCGCCAGTTTTGTCAAGTTGGTCAAAAAGAAAATGGAGACCGCACAACACGTAAATAAACTTGATACGTAATTTATTTCTGTACTCACATAATCTAGCTTAGCAATTATGCAAATTACGCAAAGTATACACGTATTCTATACACGCGTATCAGTACATTAAAGCAACATTTACACTTAATTCAGTTTCCTAAAAGCTAGTCCATTATCAATGTGGTTTGACAATACAACATCATCCAGATAAAAATTAAGTCAGTCGTCCACAATTGGCGTTAGCATACACAAAAAAAACAGTTTTATCTGACCAATCAGAGTAAAGTGTATCGAATAGAAATTAATTTTTCAGGAATTGAAATTTTGACATCCTCGGATTGGCTACGTTGATTTTCTGTGTTTTAGCTTTTTATTTTGACACGAAACGCAACGGAAGACGAAAACCAAAGGCAATTACTTGAAAATAACGGATGGGATAGAAATTTTGGATCTGCTCTCGTATCTTAACACGGTGAATGTCTTACAAACGAAACACTGACCCAAAATTCTGTTGATGTCGGGAAAAGACATTCGAGCTAGGTTGAGTCAATTCACAGACTTTTTTTTTCATGTATTCGGGCCTCATTTGCTGAAAGTAATCCCTATAATGTATCTCTTTATATTGGCAGGCGTAAAATTTTCCATAAGAACATTAAATATGGGTCAAGTAACACAAGTTACGCAGGTTATGCCACGTCACAATCTAGTTGTAAAATATGGTAGGCCTATTTAAAATTCGGGATTCACTTCCTTGTGCGACGTGCATAATTTTAATTTTAACGCCACGTCGATTGTGGATGGACCTTAACCTGAAACTAAGAATATCCTGACAACGGTTCAAGCCAACGTGACGTCCGCGTGTGAAGCATGTTTGTGGCCCAGACTTCGTGCAGCTGATGCGCAAAATTGGTCGGAAGTAGAGTGACGTAGGCTGTCCACTGTGGCACTTGGCCGGAGGAACCAAACAACTTGCATTCCTCAGCCCCAACTGCATGTATGATGACAGTCATGCTCACTGAAAAAGTTAGCAGCCTAAATTTAAGGTAGACTTCACACTTCCGTTTCTTAACGTCGAATTAAATGTGTGGCGTTTCTTTTATTTTTTCCATAACAGCAATAATTAGCTTATTTTCTGTACACATTTTTATAACCAATATTATAATACCCACGCACAGAAGGTAACAGCAGTTGAGTATACAGGTTGTCAGATCTGACTTAATGTGCAAATTTCAGATTTAGCAACATCGTGTGTTTTGTATTTCCAATAACATATTTTCAGTTGGTTTACGTATTTTAAATATATTACAGGTACAAGCTAACTGCAGTGCGTTCTTGTAATTTGTATGGTACGTTTACATTTCTGTTTAGGGGAATGGTGGACGAAAGCAGTCAGTATATTTACCAGTTTTTCGTCATAAGTTGTTTTTAGAGGTATTATCGAAAATTTTTGGCACAAAATTATTAATAACAATTTTGAACAACTTGCCTTGTTATTCACAGCCTATGTTATTCTCGCTAGAACTGATTGAAGATAAAACAATTATTCGATATTCTTTTATATCTTCTATCAGGCAAGTAGTGAATATCTAACAGTGTAAGAAGGTATTCAAAATTATTATTTATGCGTGCCCTGTGGAGTTAAAAATTTCGAAAAATCCCCTCTGAAAAACAATTCTCGATAAAAATTAAGTCTATATACGACTTTTGTGCAACATTCCCCTTAACGTAGGCCTATTTATTCTTGTAGCGGTGTTTGTTTGCAGTTGACTAGTCAGCTCACTCTAAGACCAGAGAGTGATGAAGCACCTAAGTTTCCTTGGAAGATTTCATAACCTTGCATGGCCACAAGTGCGGATTGTCCTATGGAAGATTCAGCCGACTGCTGGCCGTTTTCATGGATGTCTTGGTGATTGGTCGTGTGCAATTTTTATTAGGTTTCCTACAAGGCAGAAATTCTAGCCACTCAGAGATAGGGTGGAGGTAGGGTTCTCCTAGTGACATTTGCGGTATGAGATTATTATGTTTTCCGAAACAACGACGACTAGGCCACTAAACAAACGCAAATTGAATACTAAAAATAACAATTAAAATAACCGCAACAGACCTACGGTAAGCATACGTGTTTATTTATCACAAAATATTTCAGTAATCTCAACAAAACATTTTAGGCTCCGTAAATTAACGAATTCTGCAGAAACTGTAAATAAAGTCCGTCCTCGAACCACAATTTCGGAAGTAAATTCAAAACAAATGCGAGCGCGTTTACTTGGTGGCAACAAGAGTCGTGTGACTGTGTGACAGGTTATTCCACAGAAACCTCCATAACTTCTGGCATGCATGCTCGGGTAGCAGGTCTCGTAGAAGTTTCTATTGGAGCTTGTACGGAACACTGGGTCGTGGCAGATAGGCTCAATTTTACGTTATGGTGGAAGGATACACACTTGGCAAAAAAAGAAGATCGTAATCAGCGTTTCTAGTCGCGAACGCCCTATAACAGAATATGTCCTGGGAAGTTACCTCTACTCACTTGGAGATCCCCAGAACAATGTCAGATAAGAAACGCGACTGAGAAACGAGAAATTTAAACACGGTAAAATTAGACGAAACCAGATTGTGCCTGTACGAAAGAACCGGTTTTAAATTTACAGGATCAAAAATTTTATTACTACTTTCACGATAAGGCATATAGTGGCAGTGTTTAGTGCAAAAATAATTGTAAAATATATCAATATAGTTCAATATTCCCCTGCCGCTATACGGACATACTTCCGGAAGCTCAGAAATCAGTTCATTACACCAGTTGCCGAGGTACTGCCTGTTGGCAGAGACTGTACCCTCACCCTTGTTCCAGCTAGAATCATTGCGCATTTGTGAAACGAACAACTCGAAGGGCCAACAACGGGCTCAATGAGCAGTTATGCTGAACCCGCATTGCCTTTATTATCGACTCTTTTAAGTCCCTAGTTTTCAGACGAATATGTTTCTGCTGGGATTAATTTTTTCACAGCTAGTTTCTACGTTCAGTAGGCTTACCCCGTTAGTATACAAGGCTGCCATGTATTATCCTGCAAAGAAGTACGCACTGAGATGCAAAAAGTGAACGAAAGGCAGTAAATTTTTATTTATTTTTTTGCCATTTAGTCATAATGGGTTATTTTTAGTGATTTGATCTTTCCTTCCTTAAAAAGATAATATAAAAATTCTAAATGGTCATTTAGAACGCGAACGAATCGTCAGGCATCGGAAAACTTTACACCTAAGTTTTCCTTGACATAGCATAAAACTATATAAGTTTTGACTCATATTAGTATCTCTGCAATACAGTTTTATTTTGTACATTTCCATTTCTTCTTTACCTCAGCTTATAGTCAGTTTATTAATTAAGTACACAAATATTATTTTTCTGAGCAAATAAATTGCCGAGAAGCCGAGGCAAAGAAGAAATGAAAATCTACATAATAAACTGTTTGCAGATACTAATAGAAATCCACATTTATATAGTTTTAACCTATGTTAAGGAAAACGAAAGTGTAAAGTTTCCCGAAGCTTGAAGAGTCGTTCACCTTTCTTTATATTATCTTTTTTAAGAAAGAAAAGATTATATCACTAAAAAATAACCCATTATAGTGACTAAATGGCATCTCAGTACTAACGGGGTAAGCTTACTGAATGCGAAAACTAGGAGCTGTGAAAAAACTATCGAAAAAACTGCTGGTACGTTCGCAGCCATTTTAATAATTAATACAACCATTTTGATATTACACTAGCTGTGCCCGCGGTTCTGCTCGCGTGGACTACAAAATTGTTGTTTAGATAAAATTATAGATTAATAATATGCTACCGCGGAGTTTTTTTTTTTTTTAGGAGTTTTTATTCTACACAATTCTATACTACATGATATTGTTCCATCTTAAACGGTTTAGACAGCGTATTGCCAGAGAGCGCGCTGGCGGCAAACTTTTTTTCCGACTTGATTCAGTATTATCGTCACTGCTTATTCCTTATGTTACTTTACGTAAAAAAATATATACTAAAACCTGGCCAAAAAACATAGCTATGAGATTTAAAAAAAAACTCGTAATTCGGATAAGTGGTTCTCGAGTGATAAGCGCACTAACAAACGGACAGACAGACGTTGAGTTTTATAATACGTATATATCAGGAAATATGCCTACAGAGAGAGAAGTCACTGTGCCCCGTAAAATACACAAGATGGTGAACATTTATCGACATCAACTGAATGCATGTGACCATTACTAGGGGCACATGTTTTTCGCTAAAAGATTCTACGATGAGCTGTACTCCAGAACGCTTTGGTTCAGGTCCACATTCGTGATTGGACGATTTTAATTATCACACGTCTTAGCTGTCTGCCTGCGAATCACAGACGTTCAGTGTCATAGTAAATGAATTTTGAGTGCCCTAGTCAAACAAGAGATGTCATGCGTGGCCAGTAACCAAAGGTATAGTCTATTCGCGGTTTCTTCACACTTTTTTAATCAAACCTTTGAAAAACCACCCAATATGTGCCGTGTTTGGTTCTTTTCTAAATATGTCATGTATCATAATCGATTTATACTTGTGTTAACGTAAAAGTGCCTTATTTTTTGTGAAATTAAAAATGTACTTATAGTTTGCCCACAAATTATAATATTTCTTTTATATTTAATATGAATAAAAATATGGATAAAATAGGTGTGTTGGTAATACCTAGTAATAAATAGTTCATATGTAAGAAAAAAATTATTAAAGTGACTGCGCAATGCGGTACGCTGTCCCTTTGGTGTAATTTTCTTAAACTTTGTTTGCGTGAGGCGGAGGAATAGCCTGAAAGTAGAACTTTAGCAGGGCTTTAGAAAAATTGGAAGTAACCGTTAATGGAGTATAATTAGCAAGTGTGCACATAGGGTATTGAAGTATAACCTGCATGAACATTTTTTTGCAAGAAAAACCTTTTGCCCTAAACATTATTTATTTGTAAATTCACAGCAGACAGCCGAAATCGGAACGAAAATGTATTCCAGTAACACTCAACAGGATTGAAATAAAATAAGGGAATCAAAACATACAGGTGAACGTAATCCTGAATCGGTATTCGAGGCGCGAAGCAGCTTGGAAACAGTTTAATTTTACAGAGGTTAAAGTGAATAAATAATGTAAACAATATGTAACTTAAATAAAACATCGCGCGTTGCATAGTGCCTGCCATCAGTAAAATTCTTTTTTCTTTCTGTAATTATATAAGCTGACTTCAGTCTGCCTTCAATAAATCCGAAAAGCTTACACTACACTATAAGGTGCATTTCAAATGTCTAACGACCTAGTTTAACCGTGAGAAGAAGTTCAATCTAAACACACAAATATTTAACTAATAAATTAATAATCACTGTCACATTAGTTTTGCTGGTTAACACAAAAATGCAATTAGTATAACACATAAGTATAGTGCCTTTAATAACTATTTTACATAGGAATTCAAATGCTAAAAAACTTATTATAAAAATCTTTATAATATGAGTGTTGCCTATAATATGAGTAACAACTGAATACTTAATTAATTGAAATAGACAACGACGTGAGAGATAGCGCCCCAAACCAATTAGTTACAGTTTCTCTACGGACTTCTAAATTTTTATTCCAAAGCATTGTAAAACAGGTGGAAACAAGTATGCTGCATTATCAGTTGAGCAGTCGATATGCCAATAACGAAACCTATACAAGAGACAAAACGCAAAGCGACTCGTAACACGATCTGAATAAATCAAAAACGGACATATCCTACGTCTCCTTAGCGAACAAACGATGAACGAATGCGCGCTGGTGTTGATGACCCTGACAGTAAACGTTTAACAATCTACCCAGCCTGACTTCCCAGGCGGCGCCGAAAAAAACCGGCTCCTGCTTTGTAGCTTGTTTCCTGCTTCCAACAGATCATTACGATGCAAATACAGAGATACACGAGAACCAGAAAACATAGCTTCCTTTTCCGTTCACCTTTCATCTTTTATTTTCCTTTCTGTGCAAGACAGTAATTTTAAACGCGTTAACAAATAAAAAATAATGAGATATTAACATATTTTATTACGTCAAAGTAATGTTAGCGATAACATTTTGAAGCGCATCGTTGTGGTTAATGAGCACACCAAAAAATTCAATTAAACACGTGAAAGGGTTAACATTATAAAAGTTGCTTATGAAACTTCTCAACAATAAGCATTACTAGCACACCATGGTATACAGGAATGACAGCAAAAAAAAAAAAAACAATTGAAACTCACCTGCCGCCAGATATGTTGGTTCTCGGCTGCTAGAAACTAGGGGTTTAAACCGAACACGGACGGATTGTTGTGTTGTGGCGCGCCTCGGCTCTCCTCGGATACGATCGGAAGGCGTGATCGGGTTGGCGCGGGTTCTTATCCGACTGGCCGTGTCCGCGCGCGTCGCGTCAGCTGTGGTGGCTGGCGTCGACCGCAGCGCGCCGCAACCGGCGTGGCGGAACGCGGAACTAGCGTCCTGGAGCCATCAACCGCATCCCCCCTCCGAGATTGGCCCGCGCGACAGGGGATGAGCTCCTCTCAAGGCCACCTGGGCTATTATTACGTGTTACACTTTACCACTCCGCGTTCCGGGTAACAATGGCCTGGAAATAGCTATACACTTAAAATGTGGTGTGTATTTTTTTTATAACCCCAACCCTCAGCCCAAGTTAACAACAAAGTTGTCGAGAATTGTTCGCATTAAATCAGCCCCATGCTCGAAGTGACACTGCACAATGACAGCAATTTTATAAACATGCTGGTTTTGTTTGCTTCGCCCAGGTACCGGACAACAACTTTGTACGTTTGCAGGCCAAGTGAACGCCGTGTTAAACAATGTTTGTAATTTTCCGTTCTGGCGCTCATCAAGGACAGTGCACGGACTGATATAGAAGAAAAGCTTGTTGTTTGAACTCAAAACGTGCGAAGGAAGTGGAGAAAGAAAGTGACGCCGTCAAAATACAAACCTACAACGAATGATTGCTTTCAGTATCGTGGAAAATTCGCCACCAATTAATGTGTTTTTCAAAACACTATACATTCAGGCTATATTTTAATTAGATAATGTGGTTTGTAGACATGTTTTAGTGGTCTGAAGGACAATAACAGACGTTCAGTATTAAAATCAACAGAATTTTCACTATCCCATTTAAATAGGGAAAATTGTTTGACACGCAGGTGGCAGCAAATAACGGAAGAAAATCTCCCATGTATGCGTAGCACACTGTAACCTAACAGTCAACTGTTTTTTCGCCACAGTAAATAATGCGTTCTAACTATACAAATATGTTTAGATCTTAAAATTGAATACTTCCTTTAACCTGTACTAAACGCCACTTTTATTTCCTGCTATTATTCATTTGCTGTTGACTTTATGATAAGTTTTGTTCTCTTTTGAATGGGTTACGACTTTTATTCAATTGCTCAGGGCCCTATAGCACATATCAAAAACACTAACCCGGTCAAACAAGTAGCATCAAAGTACAGTAACAAATTGCCTCGGATGCATCCAAGTTAATGACGGATGAAGGTCTTAATGAAATAAAAGAACTGAAATTAATTTTCTAATTAATTTACGAAGATACAAAAATGAATACAGCTATTATTTATAAAATAGAACTGCCTACCTTTGTCATTAGCACTTACTAATTTTATAAGTGAGCTAATTTTTATGATGGTCTTGATTATAATTAAAGTCCTAACCACTATCTTTATACTACCTACGGTCACTTAAACTTCACTCATGAATTGCAAATACAATATATGACTGAACTGTCCACTGCCATGCATTTACAGCATACAAATTCCCGTCACTCACGAAATAAGTTCCACTTACTTAGACTGACTGAATTGTAGTCAGTCTCAGTTTCTGCTTTCCCAATAGTCGCACACCGCAATCGCCGGCCACTGCACCGTCGCCCGTCGTCTTCCAACGTTGCATGCACTCGGCACTAATGGCCATTCAAGACTTACCGACGGGACCGCGGTAGTGTAGTGGTCGGACTACTCGCCTCCCACCTAGGCAAACCGTGCTCGACTCCCGGTGGGGTCGCTTCTAGATTTTCGCATGTGGGAATCGTGCCGGACGATGACGCCACTGGTCAGCCGGTTTTCTCGGTGATCTCCCGTTCCCCGCCCTTGCATTCCGGCGCTACTCCATACTCACCTCACTTCACCCTCATCGGCTCTCAAGACGTCGATTTTAAGAGCCGCCCAAATCTCTCCACTCAAACATTACCAAGTCTACTGACACAGAGGCACGCCACGGCTTATATAGCTGAGACGATCTGAGCTAGAAGGCTCTTCGCACCAATAATCGCGCCGAGGTAGGTGCAGAACGAAGGTGTGAGAGACTGTGGCGTACGAGTGAGTGTGCGGCGGCTACAAGCGAGAGTGCGCGAGTGCTACGGAGGACGAGATATACGACGATGAAAGGTTAATGTGGATGTGAGCGCTCGGGGTGCTCCAGAAAATTCTGAACAGGAAAAACTAGTCCTATCTGGAGTGAAACACTAAATGGACGAATGATACAGACTTCATTGTAAATACTGAAACTGTCAGACATCAAATATGTAATTTTTAATAGTAATTCAATAGGTGCAAATAAACTGTTTTTAGAGATTGACTTTTACTTTTTGAACATGTTTTTTGTCAGGTGACGGACGATTATATAAATATTAGCTGTAAATAGCAAATTATAGCTGCTATTGTCGAGATAAAATGTTTGGAATATTTTTAAGATTGTTTTCATATAATTTTAGAAATAATTATTATCTCTTTTAAGTAGTAGGAAATAGAGAGAACTGGTGCACAGGCTGCAGAATGGAGGCAAGGGGACGAGCTGGCTGCCATCTTGGATGAGGTCTCGCTGAAACATTCTGCTCTGTTATTCCTCGTCAACAGCGGCCATCTCGTTTTTCCATTTTCTCCTTAGAAATTTCATTTTATCGCTTGGAATTTCTCTCCTGCTCTATCATTCCTTCCAGCCTCTTCATGCTCTTGTATTCTGATTCTTTTTCTCATGCTCTGGCATTCCTACCTGTCGCTCTCTCTCTCTCTCTCCCACGTATGTTCTCTTTCGTTCGTTCTATCCCTTGAGGGGAGGGGGGATTTCCTCATATTTCTTCTGGTCTCCTTTATTTCTCTCTGTTGTATCATCACCCCTTTCCTCTCTCTCTCTCCCTCTTGCTTTTTACATTCACCATCTTGTGTGTTCCCTTATCACCATCGTTTGCTGTAGGCAGCCATCTTTATTCCCATGCTCGTTGCCAGTCGTCTGCTGTAGGCAGCTATCTTTGATTCCCGCACTCCCGCCAGTAGAGTGTGCTAAGTTCTTGCTTTTCACATTCTCCATCTTTAATTCCTGCGCCCACTGCTAGTCGGTTGCTGTAGGCGACCATCTTTAATTCCTGCACCCTCCAGCAGAGTGTGTGTAGTTCTACAGTGTGCAGCTAGGAACACTGGAATCGATGCTGCCATTTTGTGTGTGTTGGTTGACTCGTCGCCTGCAGAGCCGCACTAGCATGGGGGAGTGTAGTACAAACGGTGGCCACCAAGAAAAGTGGGAATTATTTTCAGTTGGTAGTTGTTTTCGGAACTCAAAAAATTCTGGAAGGGTGCGGGATTGTTCCAGCACCCCTATGGTAGAGAGTCGATCATCTTGACCACAAGACCACGCCAACACCTAGAAAAGCAAGATGCGTAATGTCGAATACATATATAGTTATTACTATCCCAACCATTCGGGCAGGCCTCAGACTTTCTATACAAAAAATCGCCATTGAATGGTCAGAAGAGTAAATAAAAAAGTAAATACTCGCATCGGCCTACGCACTTACGAGATAATAAACTTGTCATTGTGAAAAATAAAACAGGATGTTTAATGGCAAATTCAAATAGGAAAAAACTGCAGGCACCGTGCATGCATGCACACACTTTTTATGTGTGTATATAAAAATTAATAGCCTGAAAAAATCCCGACATTCTATCATTCCGGAAATAGGAATTATATACAAAAGTTATATGCATCCATACAGAGCCAAATTGTGCAGCAATACACATGCATGACGATCACGTGCACATGCATGTCTGTATAGCCAACTTGTCCGTGCATTCGAGTGCGCGCACTTCTGTATGAATCTCCGATACCCACCAGGATGCAAGGCATGCCAAAACCTACCATATGTCGCACCACACATGCCCACTTCGTCAAATACACATTAAGCCCACGTATAAGCATAGTTGGCTGTAATTTCTGAACTGTCGAGCATGTATGTGCACTTCTGCATCTCCAACTTGTCTGTGCATTCAAGTGCGCGTGCCCCTCTGTGCCTTCAACATATCCGTGCATTCAGCACAGTATGGAGAGAAGCCGACCATACATGCACACAGCCTATACAACACAATATGCAAGCCAGATGTACAAGAGTAGTATTCATCATAGCAATTTTAACAATCAGCCATGGGTTTAAATCATATGCATAAAATAAAGTCTGCCACAGACTCCACACATACGTACCTACAAAAACCACCCCAGTTCCAATGCTTTGGTAAGATTCCCACAAGACCAATGATTTATAGCCAAGAAGCCAGCTATGTACCCCAGCTGAGATCACAGAATGCAAGGGATCGCCCGGCCTTTAATACCGATAAACCCCAACATTCTTACGAATGCAGGTGAGCGGCGGACTGCACAAAAAAACTAGACACACAATAGCATCCCACTAACACTTCCAACACCCACATTACCAAAACAGATGCACAGAGAAAAATTCCAGCTGCTACTATCGCACCTGTTGCCCCAACACACACATTTATCATACACATACAAAAGTGCCACCCTTCCAAGATGGAAAATTCTATGGTACATAGCCAAGTCCAAGCCCTACCAACTGGAGCAGAAATATTTTAATCCTTCCTCTGCCATGAGGTATGAGAAGGCAATCTTTTCCAAAGGCCAAAGCACACACACTTGTTCACGGTCCAAGCCGTGCATGCACCTTTCTGACTACAAGTGCAGGAAATTACAAATACAAACCCACTAGAGCAGTAATACTATAATCTCCCCTACATCGAGGCAGGAGAGGAGGAACCACCCCCCCCCCGCATCACACTACACACACAACTTCACACCCTAGTCTGTACACACACCTGTCTACTAAAAGTACAAATAATGACAAATACAAAAAACACAGAATAATTATAAATAAAATTATCCATATCCTTTCTTCAAAAATACAGTAGGGTTCATACAAATACATTCAGACAGCCATCTCACTCTCTTGTAACACAACATCCAATTACCCATCTGTGATTGCAGAGCTGTGTATCCAAATGTAAAGGAAATCGAAGCCAAGCCACTTTACAAGCAGGCGATCGCCCGACCACCGAAGAACTTTTTCAAACAAATAGATGTCCAGGAATATTGAAAGGCATGTCTTATGGTCATAAAAAGACCTCTGGATGAAATTTACATCCATATCCTCAAGATAATAGGCCCTTGGTTCGTATTGATAAATTTTGACAGCATATTTATCTCTTTGCTCCAATTGGGTTCATAACCTTTCGCAAAAGTGCCCTTGTTTCGAGAAATGCGAACATAGTTACCGTCACTTGCTCTTGGCTTGCAAGCATCCACCCTCTTCTCGGCCTTGAACACTGTTTGCAGCCAAGAATTATCCATGTCCACTGGCCTCATATGTATAGTGCGATGTACTCGGTGATTGTAGGATGTCAACACGCCAGGCAAGATCTCCAGCTACTTGTAACTTCCCCAAGATAAAAATTCTCACCACATTACAATCTTCAAAGTATGATTAAACTGATTCAAGATGGAGGCCTTCATCCACTACGCATACTGTAATGTATAACACCATGTTGCATCATTAGCGCCTGAAACATAGAATTATAGAATTCATGCCCCATGTCAGACTGTAAATGCTTAAATGCTCCTCCATCTTGCAAAACAATCTTCATAGCATTGCTAGCATCGAGGCCATATTTTTGACCAACTGGGTCAACCCATGTGTACTTGCTGTAGCTACCCTATTACCATCAACATATATCTGAAGCCCTTATTAACATATGCATACAGTATAATTTCAACTGGGCTGGCCTGGTATAGATCTTTCAGCCCAAAGACTAGTATTTTCCTACTTGGATAATTACAGTGCAGGCTTGTAGGAGCTCATCAGTTATCTGCACAAGACACATTTTTAAGTACATGTAATCACCTTCAAGAAGTTATTCTAAATATTCACAATCTCGTTTGTTTGGGAATTATTGCCAGTCTGATGAGATGCAATTATCAGTCGTATAATTGATGCTATCTCATCAGCATCGTCCCAAAAAACCAACTGGAGTCAATTGCTTCCATCCAGCTTGGATGTCAGATCCGAGCCGGCTGCTAATCCAATTTCCGGAAACATATCAGAAATAATGGCGAACTTGGGGTGGGTCTCGTCCTTATAAGCATTGCTGGAAGAGTCATTGTCGACCAAATGTACACTCATAAGGGTAAGTAAGCACTTGTACTGGCGAAGCATCTCACGTGAGTACTGGCCAGGTTGTTATTTAAATAATAATTCATAGAGGCCTGGAGAAGCACACATTACCTCATCAGCAATCTGTATAAAGTCATTGGGCAGAAAAACAATTTGCCTGTTCCCCAAGAACCATTTCTCATTTCTCCTATGAACACCATACATTCCTTCACTAAAACTCGTTGTGTACGATGTCAGGTAAATGCGAACAGTCATGTTGCACTAATTAGGTTTGTTATTTTTTACGTTTCCATGTGCCCAAAGGTAAATCATCTTCATCTTCATCAGCTTTAGTATCTTCCAGAAGTAACTTGAGCTTCCTCTCGGTCCTAGGTTCGATGTCTGGTTCTTTCTTCATGTCAGCAGTAGAGCGAACAGTTTGTTGTAAATTGTCTAGTCGAGATGTGATTGGCTGGAATGCCTCTTCCGAAGTAGCATCGCACTCCATGCGCGCATGTTTAGCCAGTAAATACTTATGATGCACACTTTCAACTATGCGATGCAAATCCTCGGCAGCATCGGTCATTGTACTAAAACAGCGAGCAGGATGTGCATAGTATAAATAACACACACAATAGCATTTCGGTGTGAAAGCATTGTGCTGGTTGGATTGGACCCATGACAGTTTCTTCTCGGTCTGAGTAGTTTCGTGAAATATACTTCAGACCTGCTGATTCGATGGCTTATGGCATCACGAACATAGAATCCAGCACAAAACGCAGCTGACAAAACGAAGCGACCATCCACAGACATGAGCTACTTTTCTAAGGCAGAGAGTTTGTCCGCACATGCCATCACTGCATTCAGTTCAGTATCTGTATTTGCCTGCAATTCTCTCCCTCATAACGTTGAGTTTTGACCCTAAAGTGGTTAGCTGGTTCATTCCAATCGTCAGTATGCGAAGGTAAGCCTCAGACTTAGTGCTTGATGCCTGCAGTACCGACAATGGTTGCAACGCCTCTGAAGTGATGCTGCAGACAAATTACACAATGTTTGCAATGCCTCTGAAGTGATGTTGCAGCATCGCCATCATGTTTCGGCCCTCCATAATTCTTGGCTCCTTTTCCTCCACAACAGAAGTTGCCATCGTCAGTAGATGTAATACAACTATCAGACATGTTCTTCAGGCCACTATGGCTAAACAGGTATATGGCATAGCTCATTGTTCACTGATTTATGCTAATGAACTGATCGAATCCCCTATGGTACTTGTCCTTATGAAGCGGGAAAACCTTAGCTATCACAAGGAAACAGTGAGTTTCTCGCCAGCAATATGAGCACATATTTTTAAATCCATCAAAAGGCATATCTGTATTATCATATTCTGAGTAAATATGTCGCAAATTCGGGTCATCCATGCGGAATAGAACGACAAAATTAGGATTGTTGAGCAGCAGTAGTTTAGGCATACGTAAATAAGTTTGACACAGGTAAATCGAATCCACCGCTACATGGCAGCCCATGCCAGAACACTGCTGCATGGTAGACTGCTGCTTGCATGACACATAGTTGAAAACAGACACAAAGTTTGGCAAACCATCACTTGGCATCATCACTACTTATTTATTGTCACGACATGGAAAATAGTGTAGGCCATCTACAGCTTGAAGTATTTATGCTAGTCGTAGGTACTTTGGCTGTTGGAATGATTTAGATTATAGGTAAATAATCTCGAACCTAAGACCATTGCGTTCCTCCAACAAGCTCAGAAGCACACATGACATTCTACAGTTGTTTGGTCCTGCTATGATACCTGCACAGTGTTTGGCAGCAGATTTCCATGGCATGATTCGCAGGAGATAGTCTCGTAATCAGTTGTGATAAGAACAGGAAGCATGGTGGTCTATGGCATGATCTTTATTTAACAGATACATGAACATGTAAACCACTTGTGCTTATGCCATCAGGACCACGTTCGAGTCCTGGCGAGGTAGTTGTCCTGAGTGCATGTGCCCAAAGTCAGGGGGATGTTGAATGCCAATTTCGAGGTCGGGTGAAGGGGATGCCCACATGCTGCGAAGCAATCATATAAAGTAAGTGTGACGACCAAGTTGTGTTAGCATGTCATAGTGCGCCATGGGAGTAAGGCCAAGAGTGGATGTGATTGGATGACAGGCATGCAGCCGACACCGTTCTTGTCGAAAAAACCAAGTTGATAGTTAGGTCGCCCAAGTCCAAACTCGGCGAATGTCTAACTGTCAGGGGCATGTCAAAGATTACGAAAACTAAAGTCAAGAGGGGAATGGGTTTGCAGTTTGGAAGGAAGAAATCTGGGAAGACATGGAGGAAACCTCGCAAAGTAGTAGGGGAGCAAGGAGCCATTTTATCTTCGTTCTGCCAGCACTCTGCACCCTCGGCCGCCTTATCTGAGGCGCAAGCAGTAAAGCATGGGTGGTGAACATGGCCAAGGAAGAAAATAAGCACCTGACCAAAGCGATTCGACACAATAGACATATGGATGTTCTCGCTAGAGGTAAAAAAAATGGCAGCAGCTTGTACCTTCGCACATACTGTCTATGTGGCAGTGGGGGAAAGAGGAAATGAAGGAACAAACAAAAAAGGCAGTTTTAAAGTTACTGCCCAGTTGCCCACTCACAAACATAAACATACTAAAGTTTGTCTGCAAATGTTTATGTGCAACCACCTTCTGCACAGTCCGAGACGAGTAGAGTGTGGCATAGTAAACCTAGATACCAAGATACCAGCCCATTTCTCTCCACTGAACCTGGATAGAGCATGCTCTGTTGCGCTCATAGATTTTCAAACCCATCTCTCTGTAACGAACATAGATGAACGCAATTGTATGTTTTGCTATGCCAAGAAGGATGGTAAGAGAGGCGAGGAGCATGCACCCACAGGTTCATATGAGATTGAAGATATAGGCGAGTAACTTAAGCACGCACTGGAGCAGGAAGTGACGTCGGTGCTAGGAGGTAACGCTAATATGCTGAACAACAAGTTTATTGTACTGCTCAGATAGACTTAATGGAATGTGGCATTCTTGGCACAATGCTTGGACTCCTGAACAAGAAGTATGAAGTGAGGAAAATGCATAAAAACACTCTACCAGTAAGCATTTTCCTTGCCAATGTTATAAGAATAAACTCTAATTAGGTTACCAGATCATACCTCAATGGTAAGCCCAGCCAAACAATACACGAATCTTCCACTTTGGTACCTCCAGGCTTTAAGCTGGTGGATGTACAGCAGAAGTTGCCCATTTACATTCTGGTTATCATGGAGAGTGTACAGGAAGTGGTTGTCTCTATAGTAGACAAGACACTCGTTTGATTAATTTACGAGGTGAGGAAATAACAGTACGTATTTTATGAAAATATGGGTCTGAAATTTAAGCGATCGAGTACTAAGGTAATAAGAGCAGCCTACAGTACCAAACCGGAAGTCAGTACGAGGCTAGCACCCAGCGTGTTAACATCTGAAAACCTGTGTTTCCTTAGAAGATTGGGACTGTCGATCAACGAATATGGACGTGAAAATATTAAACGTAGCTGAGCCAGCGAGCTTCGAAGACGCGATCACCAACACATAAATCCACACATATGCGCCGTATCTGCCAGGTCTGTATGTACTCTTGTCCGAGGTTCGAATCCCTGGTACAAAACCAATATATTTACACAGTGACATGTAATTAATATTTATGGTTTTGTGGGTCGGTTACAAAGGCCGATTGTGCTATACCTGAGACAATGAGAATCATCAGAAATGGTATACTGAACATGATAAGTAGAATAGTGTACAAGCTGAATATATGTGAAGTGGATGCTATGAGAGATATGAAATTACAGCCACCACCAAGAATTATCTTTCATTGACCCACAACCAATATCCTGCAGCTAAAATGGTAAGCTGGAGGATCGAAGAGATCTTAAAGGTTCCCATCGACGATGGTGGAAAATTCGAAGTATGTTTTCTGCTAGCCATATTGCTAGGGTTCGCCAAAGACTACAGACACGTAATTTTTAATTCCAAGCAGGAGCTAGTTATTCTCTTAGCCAACACGCAAACGAACATGGTCCTAGATACTGCTTCTCCACCAGAAGCTACACCACTGACGATACGACCCATGTCCTGGTAAAAATGTCAGAGTGTGAAATTTTTTAATATCCAGAAAAAAGACACGAATGTCGTTATTGCGTTTCGTAGATGGAATTTAGAAACGAACCCGCGTGTACCGCTCTCTGTGAGAGTAAATTAGAATATCAAAACAAGTTTCACAAGTGAGAAACCATGCTACATAATATTTGCATTTCAGACAGGCAAACAAAATGTCATCGGTGCAGACCGCTCGATATTCGATCATGCGAACATAAAGAATGTTAAGGTATTCCTCAACTCTGAGTGTTACCCATATGGAGATGTAAACATAGATTTCTCGAACGGTTTGTATATGGTACCGTATGAAGTGTATGCTGACTTTCAGAGATTGTACTATGGCAAGCAGAGTCACCGATGGTAGAACCCGGAGAATTCATGAACACTGCACCCCCGCTAGTTTTTGATGTTAGCAAACAGGACAATTGGCTAAATTCTGGTGTAGTGGACTGCAGGATTGAAATGGTCACTGCAGAGAATTTCCTGGTTTATACTCAGGCATATGCCTTAATAATTCACGATAGGCTGGTCACGTACGATGTTCGCGAGAGAGTAGTTAAAATACTAACGTAATCAGCCCATATAGTCCAGTCATCGTCAGACCGCAGTATGTTTGCGAACGTTTAGGGCTGCATGTCGGAGTGTGGGTTCATTAATAAGAACATCTGTATAGTGTATGTAGACAGTAGCGTAGCAACATGTACATTTATACCTCCATTTCCATGGAGGATGATGAACAGGAAAAGTAAGGTAATGAATATGTGGCTGAAAAACACTATTACGGTCTCAATTGGCACGAGGGCGATGTAGACTACAATAAAATATGTGACATAATAACCCTTATGTTGACCGTGGAGGATGCAGACGTTGTGGCCGGTTCGGAGTAGAAGAGATGGTTGAGTATTTATTATGGTGCGAACATAACACTATAAGATCTGCATTCAGAGTAGAGCTGCCCATCATTAAGAAATTAAAAGCTCGGTATACGAAAACGAAACACGACTGTGATGCGTGCAGGCTAGGCTGGACATGTTCATGACTGAGCACGCAGCTGGTAAGGACGTGGACTATGGAGCACAACGATGATGGTACATACAACTGTGGTGGTGGGGGGAGTAGTATTTGCATTTTTTCTTTCTTCTAACAGCTGACAATATAAATACAGACCCGGAGCTGAGGGTAAACCACAGAGTACTATTCGTGATTGCCCTTGCGCGCGCATATAGTTGGCTTTCTCTCGCTTCCTTACATGTGAGTATGGACCAGCTTATAGTGAAGCTGAACAATAATGCACAGTATAGGTTACTGTCGGACTTGGTGATTGGGAAGCGGTACAAGGCAACTGATATCCGGCTGGTGGATACTTCCTATTGCAAGTGCATGCCAATTATGTTAAATGCAGAGTTCCAGATATGTTTACCTACATGCTATGTTCAACTGATTTTGGAGACTGTAATGAAACTGCTTGAGGAGACTACAGTGAACATAGCATATGGTGGCTTCAAGCCTATCGGTAATGGCAAGAATATGCACATGCTGGAATTATCATAATAGGTGTGCGTAGGAAGAAACGCCAATCCACCTCAGTATAACTCTAGCTCTCCACACACACGTACACGTCAAACATGTACACCGCATTCAATCTGCTGGACATTACTAAGTATGGTGACGTAACGACTGGGTACCACCCTGTTTACTTCAAACCTCTTGTACTGTCTGAGCAAGTGGAAAGCTGCAATTATCTCGAACACTGGGTGTGTCACAACGAGAGTGAAGAGGGATGTTCCATCTGATACTCTACACCATGAAGTGTGGTCGCGTGTCTCGTGTATTACCTGCGGTCGGACACGAAGCTGCCTTGCACCATCATCGATATGCTGGCTCATGCAAACAAAAGAAAATATACATCAGGTGTGGTTTATGTAGTGAATTGCATATGAGCTGTATCATCGCTACACTGATGTAATTACCTGTTGGAATGAAACCTGTACGGGTGAACATCACACGACCATCATGAAGCGAGGAGCGGTTATGTAGTAAGACAATGTGTTCTTCACTAATGTGCGAAGTTTACTTGGCTAAACCAATGTTAGCATGCTGTCACAGATGTATAAGAAGCAACGAGTGTTACAGCTCGCCAGCAGTTGCCAGCAGCGCAGCCCTCAGTAGACAACCATCACCGCCACAACGAACAATACGTTCGACAAACATGACTGTTAAGTTCTGGCCGGAAAATGTGAACACGTACGATCGGTACTTTGTTAGTTATAGGCCAGTGGTATTAAAACCAGAGTTTGGACACGAGTAAGTACAGGGATGTGATGGTGAAAATCAATTGTAGGGATATCATGATGCATGGGATAATTTCCACAGCCTGATTCTACCATGATACAAGTGAGATAGGTGTGCTGTCGTCTATCTCCGACCAAACAGTCAGATACCTGCAGGTGGATACATTCTCGCAGTGCACACAGAATTTGAAGATATTATCGAACTGCATCACGGGAACAGGACAGTGGACTTTGTCCTACATGACATAGACAATAGTTCGATCTGCTGGTGGGCCGAAGAGTGTCGGGACACATACATACCACCACGTTGGAAGACTGTGGAAGCAAATTGATTGTACCCTGCACATTCGAGGTCTGTCCTGTATATAAGTAAATAGATTAATTAACTTACATGTGAGTGGACATTGAAGCCTCGAGTATGGACATGGACGCACGAGAGTCCAGGGAGAACTAACATGTCGCAGCCAGTGCCGGTGTTTGGAGGCTATATGTGCCCTTGTTGCACGTGTTCTGGGACTATTCGCTATGTCTTTTACATAGCAGTGATGTTGCAACCCCCCCCCCCCCNCCCCCATACGATGTAGAACCATATAAGACCCTCGTATCCAGCTCATCGGCATCATTAGCATTCTGGTAAAAAAAATGGCAACATTCCACCCAGCACATACATACTATGCCAGAGTGACCGCAGGTCACAGTACCATGATATATACATACAAGACCAGCGATATGCAGCGGACATACACGGAGGACTGCGATAGCATAATACACTGGCTGTCGGGACACGAGCCTACACCGTATGAGCCCAGTCAACATCAGATCGAGTGTACGTTATACGGAAGTGTGCCATGTTCTACTTGCGGGAGGACATGGCACTGCCCTTTACAGAGGATGAAGTCCTTGCCACAGCTTGTCTGCATGACACAGTGTCATTCTATGTGCTAGGTTATGTGCCAGCTACAGCGGATAGAGCCCCGACCCAGGACATGGTCCCACAGCCAGCAGCACCTCTGTCGATGATATCGACGACCAGCAGCTGCTGGTCGTCATCTCCACGCCCATGAGGTCTCGGCATCAACACCAAGGTGTAAGAGGTCCGCGAAGACTACTGTCTCTGACATCACTACATCGGCTGAGTCGCTGCTGGTGCTGCAGAGACATCCCTGGGTCGTCCACAGGCATCGCAATGACATGAAGACGTCCAGCACTGCTGCGGCGGCCATAACTGTGCCCATCCATACTGACGACGACGATGCACAGACCATTTCCCTTACATTTGGTATGCTTCCACCTGCATAGCCATGCCTCCCAGCGGCAGCAGCAGCAGCAGTTATTCCAAGTATCTCTGCAATGCTCACTTCCGAGGTTATGGTGTACCTACGCCGACTTTTGAACTGCCTGATCGATGCGCTCTAATATGTGGTCAGTATGTCATTTAATTTTTTATTTCAAGTACATGTGTAACTACACACACACATGTTCCATTTGGTTTTAAAATTAATGAAAAGTGTAGGTTGGCATTTCAGTATAATTATATACATATATATATATATATATATATATATATATAGAGAGAGAGAGAGAGAGAGAGAGAGAGAGAGGCTGATTTTATTTTTTCAAGTATATGTTTAAACACATGTGCACAATTGTGTGTTTGATTAATATTTTTCAAATGACATGTCCATAATTGTAGATATATAGTGTGTGTGTGTGTGTGAGAGAGAGAGAGAGAGAGAGAGAGAGAGAGAGATAGGTCAAACAAGTGTTCTGTGTGCCACAAGTCGAGTATGCGTGTTTAAACACACATATTTCCAATGTCTTAATGTCTGTACTGGTAAATATGTAGTGGGGAGCAGGAGAGAGAGGCTGTCCTAACAAGTATTATGTATGTCACTATTTATTCAAATGGGGCACGTGTTTGTATGTAAATATCTTCGTTTAAGTATGTGTGTCAATGCACATTTGTTTGTTTCAATGTCACAAAGTGTGTACTTGTAAGTACTGACGCTATACCACCACTGTGGAAGACAGTGTGGCTTATAGTGTCGTTGTTAATGCCCCCAGGCACCGACTATAATGTGCTTGAAGGTTAAGGGATTTGCAATAATTTAGTCGTTTACTGTTGCATTTTGAAGGACGAATGTATTGTCTCGGATATATTCTCAAATAAACAATATCAACACTTGAGAGGTGTGGTACTCTAATACTTTGGTTACTCGGATTGACTCCTAACGACTTCGTGATGGAGGGGGGCTTCTCTTGACGGTGATTGTATACTTAACTCTTGCTGGAATGATGTCAGCTGTGGTGGGTGAGCTCCGGCGATGGGCGGCCTTTGGCAAAGGCCTGCTGTTGCTGCCGTCTCACTGTGGTTATGTTCTACTGACGTGGCCAGGGGTCCGAACCCCTGACCTAACTCTCTGCTCGGCGATCTTCGACTGACTGCTCTCTCGAACTAACGTCTCTGGCGGTAATAATTCACTGACTGACCTCTCTGCCAGGTACTAATCAACTGAGCTCCACCTACTCACGAAAAGGGGTTTTTATGCTTGCCAGCCTCCAGTCTTAATTGACGGCACATGTCGCCTTGTGGGGGGCAGGGTGTGAGGGGGTAGGATGCAGAACATTGCCTTTCAAAACACGTGTCCTGGTTTCTGAAGGTTTGGGGGGGTGGGGGATGTTCTCGGCACCAATATCCAGCTCGTCAGCTATTTATTCCGTGGTGCGTATATTTTGAGTTTAGGCGAAATACACATGATTATTTGGTGATATCGCATGAAACCTCTGCGCTCCACAGATCTCCCGGGCAGGCGAGAGGCCTAGGGGGGTGAAGGGGGGTGGCAGGGAGGCCTACGCCTCAGCGACATGTGTACTGCGGCTGCCACCTGCCTCGTGGCATGTGTCAACTGGGGTATGCTCGCAAAGTGGGTCTGCGAGGTTCCTATTCCCGAAAGACGTCACACGTCAGTACGTAGTGGGAGCGGTAGAGAGAGAGTGGCAAGTCTGACAAGTGTTCTGTATGTCACTATTTATGCAAGTAGAGTATGTGTGTGCATGTAACTCTGTTTATTCAAGTATGAGTGTCAATGCACAAGTCTGTGTCGTTTCGTTTTCATTTAAAAGTATTTCAAAATATGTATGTGAACCGAGGCGAGAGTCATATGTTCGGACATATGACATGTTTTGTATACATTACTAACAATAATATTTCGTCTTCTGCCTTGCAACGATTTATGAATGTGGAGAGAGCTATGTAGATTATTTTGCCAAAATAAGTGTATATCTATATTTGTAACTTTGTAGAGTGCATTCTTTATTTCTTACTTACATTATAGTGGTGCATATATGTATGTACAAAACGTAATTACCTGTATGATTAAGGTAACACATATTACATACAGAGCTGCTTGTTTTCCTTCAATGTTACCATTATAGTAAAGGTATCCTCACTCTCTGGAGAGAGAGAGAGAGAGAGAGAGAGAGAGAGAGACGAGTCATAAAGACTCCTTAAGCGTTATTCAGATGCGCGCGACCGCTGCCGCCACTGCACAAGTGTAGGGTGAGTGGAGCTCTGCTTCACTCGATCCCCGAGCAGGTTTACAATAAATAAAACGACCACCGACCTGTAGTCCATCCACAGTTATTTGTGATCAGCCAGCATGTTCGGGTGTGCCCTGTTAGTCTTCTGCCACACACTGTCTTCACGTACTCACGTCGTCGTTACCCGTACTTCGCATCCAATGCTTGTGGTAAGTGCATCATTTGCGTCTCGGTGCTAGTTTCCCTGGCGGACTTAATATGTGTATTTAATTTTGTTTGCTCATGAGTGAAATCATTACTTGTTGGATAGCTACATTAGTTCACGTGTTTGTGTACAGTGCTCGTTGCCTACGTGTATGTAGTACACTCCGGTCGAGAGTGTCGCCATACAGGAGGCTGGTCCGTGCGGGCCTTGGGCGGGATATGGGGGGGG